>JAGVSL010000146.1:0-600000 GCA_022494535.1 Himalopsyche phryganea | reverse complement strand
GTTGATTGGAAGCCCTAGTGGATACCACAACCGATTTGGAGGAACACACTAGAGTTTGGATCACTCAACTACCCGATAACTAGACTGATAAGAGATTTCGTTCATAAGTGATATTCGTATGGGAGGAAATATTCAGAAACCATATAGAATTTGTTCGAATAAAATGTATCATATGTCACTGTATTAATTTGGATATTAATTTATTAACATATTATCTGGTTTCATCGTGAAATTGTTGACTTAAAACTGTTTTCAAAGTTAATAAATAAATGCCTTTGGATACATAGATAAAATCGCTATTCAGTTTTGTCTTATTAGTTTAATCCAGTTATAGATTATCAAATGCATCGCATAACGTATGAGTTTCCAGTAGCCTTAAGCTGGAATTCCTCACGTCTGCAGCCGACTGAATCTGAAGATAAATGGCTGAAGACATTTTGCAGCTGGTCATTGAGTGCAGTTCAATATTGTAATGTATCGCTGTTTTGCCAGTATCTTACCCACATAGATTTAGCTACGCATGATGTAAAACAGGGTTTTCGATTTACTATTTACTAATTTTAGAAAGATGTAAGAAAAATAACTAAGTACTGCGTTATTAACCTTACCGTACTCATGGTGTAACAATGCGATACTTCGGCCATTGAACCTTTAAATTATCTGAGAAATAGGTTACACTAAAAATTGAAAATTTTGCTATTTAGTAAATAAAATAGTTCTACATATAATTAAAAATTTGAAATACATTACAGTTTACGTCTTCTTTGTATAATTAATCATAGTTTGAAACCTCGTCAATTTTACCATCGAAAAATATAAAATTATAGTATTAAGTATAGTGTTATAACAATAGTAACAATCCGAAATGCATGACGTACAGTATGCAACCGTTTTATTTTCAAACGGCACCGAGACACGTCTTGAGCTTGTTCTGCTATGAATAATTTCGATTCTTGCGTCTTTCGATAATTTCGCACAGTTTGATATGTATTTCAGGTTTTACACACAAGACATGATGTCTTGTGTGTAACAAGTGTGACAAGATTACAACTACATAAAACCATATTTCACTCTTTGAAATTGTCATCTCGCTTTATAAATGCGTTTATATGACAAAACCCACAACGTAACGTAGTGTGATTGCATGAGACCCGAAGGGAGTTTTTTTAGTATGAAAACGGGAAGCTTAAAACAGAGTCAATTCCTCTAAGCTAAAACTCAATTATTTTAAACTGATTCAAAATTTAATTGAAAAATAATATTTGTAAAAAAAACGGACAAGAAGCTTAACATATCTATTCTTCCCGGACGTAACCTGCAGGCTCGAGGTAAAGAGTTTTTTACCTGGTCACTGGGCATGCTTGTTTATAACTGCCCATTGCAAGTTCAACAGTATGCTATTTGGGCTGTGCAAGTTGCTTGAAGGGCTGGTTGCACTTGTGAACACAACCATCAGGACGTTTATCACGTTCTGGGGGACTGCCTCGAGATGAGTACCGATAACGAGCAAAGCTATTTGCTATGGTCCGTCCTCGGGACCAATAGGAAACGCTGACTTGATCTCGACCAAGACCAACAGTATGCGACAATACTAGTTCATACCCTCCTCACAGGTAATTTTGGTTTTGTACAATATTTCCTGTGATCAGAGCCGGTTTCTTTCGAAACGGATGAAAGTATGGAATAATAACCACAATACAAATCGTCTATTATTTTATAATAAAAATATTATCATCAGATGATATAAAAATTTTTAAAGAGTTGTTTAGTGCTAATAAGTTTCAGTTAGATTTTAAATCCGTATTCTATATCGTTAATTATCGTATATTTTTAAACATGTCCGCTTTCAAAGTGGAGCATATGGACTCCAAATGGAGGTATCTCAACATGAGTTTTTCTACGGGAACAGCGCGTTACTCAGTTGCTGAACGTCCCTTTTTCGAAGGTGAGAGTGTAGGGACAAAAAGATAGAGCTAGGACAGCACTACTGGTTAACTAAACGCTCTCGCTACGTCCCGCTTTTAAAATGTGATTAGGAATTCTAGACAATCATTCATGTCTACTGACAGAAATCGATTGAAGATCAATTTATGAAACTTTCAATACCGGGATTTGAGCCCGAGACATCCGTATCTGAAGCTAACGACGTTGACGCAACTGTATTATTATATGAAGTTGTCCTCAATTATGACATTTTTTTCTTTTTTTCCTGCCCAATATATTTGTAATCGAAAAGGTTAGTATAATTGTCTAAGTTTGCCAAAAAATAAAAAGTTTAGCTCAGTAATATTTATTTCTTATTATTTTGATAACAGCACAAGTTCAATTATTGACCACTCCTGCTTTTTAGAATAGACACATCGAAAAATATCGTTAGAAAATTCTCTTTGATAACGACAGACCATAAACATGATCTGGGTAAGAGTGTTTTATGTTGACTTAAAAGCAATAAATTTGCTACTTAAAAATCCGTTTTGTTTTTCTGAAGAATTACTTTTTTATTTATGATATAGCACCCGGCGGTAGTCTTTTTATTTATTCCTATAGTAAATATATGTATTTTGTAAGAAAACATATATAATTTATTTTATTGGCAACACTTTCATTATTTCAGATCTTGTAGGGGGCCTATAAAATCCGTCTTCCGTGGGTTATAAAATTGTAATATAAAATAAATTAAAATTGATAACTTTGTTATTCCACCGGTTGTATTACTAAATTTGAAACGTGTTTCGCTTAAGTATCGAAAACGCATCTTTAGACTAACTATGTCGCAAGGTAAACAATAATTCTAATTCTCAACTTAAAAATGAAAGGGTGGGTTTATTTCCTTTTACTGGACGTGGGGAGGGAGAAAGATACAAACAATAATGGCACTAATTAAAAATGAATTTCCTCAAAGTTACCGCCGAATCCATTGAAAATAATATTCTAATTTTTGTCTTTACAAACGCAAGTGGCAAGATTTCCGCTTACGGGGCCGTCTTACGTATACAAGGGCGGTGAGGTGTAGCTCGAAAATATCAATCGTTCTCCGCCAATGGGAGTGTCCTACGTGAGAGATGAGGAAGAGATGCGGAGCGCCGCTTCTGGGACGCGATCGGTTCATTTGATATTTTGTTTTGCATTAGCTAGCGCGGTGCCACTTTGTTTCTTTTCGTCATATATATATCGATTCAAATTGCACCGACGTCGTCGCGCACTGAATTGATCCATGCAAGAAACGGTGTTAGATATCACAAGGTTGTTGGTCCAATTTCTGAAAAGCGCGATATCATTAAAAAAACTGTGATTGATAATTCATTCTGTTTTTTCAATTTCAAACAACCGTCAATAGTGACATAGTATTATTAAAAGTGTCTATGACAAATATTATCACATATTTTGACGCTGTGTAATATGTTGCTTCGAGATCTTTGTCGAATAACTTTGATCATAATATGTTATATCGGATGGGTCTGCTGCTGAATGGTCAACGTCGTGGTCTTTGGATACGGTGACTTTACAGACACTTCCCATAACGTCCCACCCATGCGAACCTGAAAAACGGTACGTAATGAGAGTGAGTAGCTAACTTCTTGTCCTGTTTGCGTCCATCCTTTTTTCCCATATCCGCTCACAGTGTGGAGCATATGGCTTCCTACCGGATGTATCTAAACAAAAGTTTTCTATGAAAACTGATTGTTACTCAGTTGCTAAACCTATATTTTTCAATAAGAAACTACTAGTGGTTACCTAATCACTCTCGCTATGCTCCGTTTTTCAGATCGGATGGGAGGGACGGAATTTTAGACATCACAAACATTCATGCCTACGAACAGAAATCCATAAATCGATTGAAAAAATCAATTCATGAAACTGTACGCACCGAGACATCCGTAACCGTAGCCAATAACGTTAACCACTGCACCACAGACCTGACGTCTATCCATACTCTCTTCAAAAAAAGAGAGATTAAGCAACCACTTATTTCCATTATTAGTTCATAAACTCATGATGAAGCGGACATGTTTTAAAAGATCATATTTTGTGACTGTGACCATGTAATAGTTAGCCCTTTAGATTCTGGTTACGTTGATTGTTAGGTACTTTGTTCGATAATAAGTTAAAAATGTTCCCATAGTGAAATAATATATAACCAAAGTTTGAGAATCATTCAGCAGAGAGCATAAAGAATCAATCGATAGGACCAGTCGAGATTTGTCCAGGGGCGTACGCAGATGTTTTCCGAGTGATAAAATTGATTTTGACGCCCCCGCGTGCGCCTTCCCATTGTTCGGCGCGGCACGTGGGCGCCCTTGGCTATGTACATATAATTTACATACACTTTGTTGTATTCATTCAAACTTAATTGTTGATATATTCACTTTGCAGCAAAAACGTCGTGACTAGTTCTGTCAGCAATCGAAAAAAAATAGCTACGATAAAGGTATAAAAAGAGACGATACTTATACTAGCAGATTTTTCTTTAGGTAAGTATATAAGAAATAGATAAATATTAGTAAATTAATGTACCGTCAATCTGGGTAAGTTTGACCCATCGGTCTAAGATTGGCCCACTATATGCAAAAAGGTTTGAAATTATGCTGTTATAATACCATGATAATTCTAATGCCATATGTATATTTTTTAATTTAGGATATTGACTGAAAGTGCTTGATGGAACTTCAATATCAAATTTGAATTGTTGACATTTTAAACATTTTCATGTATTATATTTCGACACTAACGACCCGGGGGTCAGTTCGAGTTCATTCATGTGCTCGAATGCCCGGAGATGCCGAAAAGCGATTCAAATTTGAATACTTTTTAGTTAAGCAAAGGTATTGAGTAGCCCCTGGTGGTAAACAAATGAATTAATGTGTAACATAATTTGTTTAGTTGTTGAATTTTTAAACTGACAGTTTGGAATGATAAAACACAATTTAAAAAATTGTCTAGAAATACATTGGACTAGTCATATTTTCAATTTGTATTACTAATCTGTAAACCAAATGCCGCATATTTTTTCCCACCTCAATTATGTAAAAGTATAAAGAAAAGTAGCCAAGACTTTAAAGTCACTGAATTTATAGTAATTATAGTGATTATTTGTAACGTGGGCCAAAGTTACCCGATTTGAATGCAAACTTTGGCACATCTTGTTTTATCTATATTTGTATGTCAATTATAACAATAGATATATTTACGTTAATTAAATTTCATCTTAAGGCATAAGTACATTTCTATGTAGAACAATACCACACATAAAAGCAATGGCGAACCATAAAAATACAAAAAACAAAAATACAAACTGGGCCAAAGATTCCCAGATTGACCGTACATGAGATTATCAATGATTTTTAGCTTATTTTTGATGTTGAAATCAGATTCGGAATGTAGTCCTACAATTAAATGTTTTAATGATTTTTATTCTAACTTTCTGTTCATATTCTACAAGTATTTATGCGAGACGTAGCTGCATCTATGTATAATTGATATAATATACCGTCACAATCACGTTACCAATGGAACGATGTAACGACACGTCAAAAAATATTACAGTGGTTATGAAACGGAATTCGGCCGCACAATTCGGTCACAATTTTCGAAACGAGATAAACAAACACTTAATTGAAGAACAAATACGGTGCTGTACGTAAAAAATCATTGCCTTGCCTCCAGAAACTCTCTAAGTGACCCAATGTCATTAGTGATAACGATCTGATAAGATTAGATAATGATAGAGTAACGAACTGCAAACATCGATAGAAGAAGGCAGCAAAAGAAGAAAACTACGTATCCCACAACGCGCCAAACAGATTTGTCACATTTCAGCTTTATTTTTTTCTCCCATGTCATGCTAGAATCCAGTCATCTTAATAAAAATCGGTGCGACTATCTTGGTTTGTTTTAACAACGTGGCTATTTTGAAGCAATTTTTGTCTCATTCATGCCACGTATAATCGTTTTTGTGTAAAGACTCACTAGTCATGAAATTTTGTGCGAAAACAAATGAATAGCTATTCAAGCGACTTTTCCATATTTTTTAAAGAATTCTATGAACGATTTTCACTTGATAAACTTGTGTTCCAAACATTGTTCATTGTGGAAAGCACCTAATTTAATTAGTGAATATTGCGTTGTTTGTTCTACCCTTCACTCACCAGGTAAAGTATAAATATAATGTTGAATTGGGCTCTGCATTTATGTTCCATATTGAATTTTTCACAAGTCATTCTCAATGTAATAGTATTTGCGATATTTCCCAATCTTCTTCATTAATGTTGGTCCAATAACCCGTAGTGAGTTATGGCTATCTGCAGAATTCCGTTATTTCTGATGATCCAGTGTTATGTTGTCGATTTTTTGTGTTAGAAGTATCAAAATCGGCCAAAGAAGTATTGAAGATATTGTCAAAGTGTCAGGCGGTTAGGTTTTTTAGCTTTTTCAGTATTTCGGGGCGATTCTAGTAGTGTAATAAAATTGTACATAACTGCCACGAAAGTTAATGACAATAAAAATAATATTTTAAGTCACCAATATTAAAAGTATATTTTGTGTTATTCTGCAATAGTATATATTACAAAACAAAGTGACATTTACGTCATGTTAAATTCTACCGACAAACCTCTTCTGCATCTGATTATTGTAAATATTTGTCCAGTAATAGTGTACTTCCCAAACTGTGTTAAGTATATTTTTTTTTTTATTTATAATCATATATTCTTTATTTTCAATTTAGAATATTTGTGTATGGCAATAACAAACTCTTTATTAATTCTCCGACTGTGTATTTTTTTGTTCAGTATTTGTTTTGCGATCTGTGATCATTTTATGTAATCAGTTCCGTAGATACAAATAATGATAGAGAGTAACGAATTGAAAAATGTTTATTGGTCTACAGTATTTTTGATAGACTCGGCGTAAGTTTGTGGAAAATCGTTTTAAATGAATGTAAAATTAAAATTCATAATTTTATTATTCCGTTCGTTTTAAGTGTGACACGAGTTTCGCGTCTTTGAAAAGCTTAAACTGCTTGATATGCATACCGGATAATTCCACTTGGGTATTTTTTACAAAACATAAAACAACGTTATTTTTATTTGTAAAAATATACCGAATCGCATTTTTGGAATTGTTCAATTGGAGGTTGTTAAGCAATAATCAATTTTGGCGATTTTTATGTAAATGCCAAGCTGAACAAGGCATCTTCGATTCGCAATATGCAGTTCGATATAATTTGTCTAGTAAAGCCACCATTTAGGCTTGCAAATATTGAACATGTTATTGAATGACGGATTTCTGATTTGCAATAAATAGTTAACCACAAAACATTTTGGTCGCCGTTGTCAAACCATGAAATTGTGTCACTTTTTATTTTGTCCTTTTCGTATATATATTCTTATAAAGCATTCATCTTTTAATCGCAAAATATACCTATGTTATTGTTGAAAAGTTACACGAAGAATTCAAGGATAATATAAGTTGAAACGAATATAATTCACAACAATTGATCACATTGAGGAACTGTCAAATTCCCATGTTACTTAGCTGATAATTGCTTGTTCATTACCTTGAAATTTTGTGGTGCACAAACTATCGCTTAATTGATTATTGCAAAACAGAATTGTCATTTTTTATTAAATTTGGTGCTAAATGAATAATTGAAAATTGAACACAATAAAATATTGGAAGTTCTACAAAAAAATTGTGTTTTATTTTTTAAAAAATAATTTCATGTGTAATTTGCTTAAACTTATTTCAGACGCTCTCTACAACAATACATACGTAGATTCTTGTTATGGGTATTGTAAATAATTCAGTAATGCGGATGTTGACTAAACCGAATTGCAATCTCGATTAAACGCCAAAATGACAGTTTGTAGAGTGCGACAGGTTTGAGAATTCGCTTCGTTGGTGGTGCCTTTGTACGAAACTGATCTAAGATAAATGTAGTGATTGATATTCATTCAGTGCGACATTTTAAGTGTTCCCCGCCCGCTGTTTTGAGCTGTGTTAAGTTCACTCTTAACGTACGATTTATTTCAATATAATAGTTCAATTTAAAAACAAGAAACAATAGCCTGACGTGGGATCGCGGTTTTATATTGAAATATAGTCATAAAAAATACAAACATTAGTCAATTAATACATCAAGATGTCAAGTTTCTTATGCACCTTATTCCTTTCGGTTACCGACATTTTTTACAGGGTTGGGGTGGCCAGCTAGAGCAGTAATTCCCAAAGTGGTCCCTATAGACCGCCTGGGGTCCTTGTAACCCCTGAGGGGGTCTGTGGCAAATTAAAATAATTTAGGAGTTCGTGAAAACGTCAGTGCGTCCGCGGAAGATTTGATATATAAACATATTTTTGACAAATTTTCATTGTTATAAAAATTAAAATAAATAAATTGGTAGCGGTTTATTCGGTGTTGGACCCTATTGCAAGCAGACCCACAAACTCAGATGAATCCATACTAATACAGGAGTAATTTTTTGAATTAACCACAAATTCTGGTTGCAAAAACAGACACCAATTTTATATCCTGCATTATGGGTCACTGTACCGAAGTTATTGATTCCTTTCCTGTCTTCTTATTTAGTTGAATGTAGATTTAGTGCAGTTGTGAACCTAATCGTACTTTAAATATCAAAATGTCTTTGTTCAATATTTTGTTTTTATATCACCATTTACCACTCAAAACATCAAAATTAATTTTGTAATTTTTCTATTATACGTAGTTATTTTACTTGGGGGTTCATGGTCAGGTTTTTGCTTTAAGAAGGGTCCATTGGCATAATAAGTTGGGAACCAATGAGCTCAAGTATCTACTTAGTTGCAGATCTCCGCTTAGTATAAAATGGATAGATAGTCGTACTAGAGTCCCTCTTAAAAGACAGGAATTGGACAGGTCAAAGTAATCTATTATAGTTTACATAACTAACAATTCCTGATCAAAATTAAAAATTCTCAATCAGTATTCGTATGGGGTTTTCTTATTAGTGTGCCCGTTTTAAAGCTTTCAGCTGAGTTTTACTTTTAGTAATTAATATATTTAAAATGCGATGTTTTATCGCACCCTTTTTTAATTGTCAAAGTATAGTATAATATCAGGCCTGTAAAAGTACGGTTAGGAGCGTATTTCGTGTGGCTCATTTATCTAGTTATTAGAGATATAGATATAATAAATCACTTTTAAGTTGTTAACTGTCAATTCTTGGTAGAAATTCATTATATTTTCAAAATAAAACACAACAACATTATCACCTGACTCAGTTGATGATGCTCGTACTGAGCGAAATCGGTCGTGATCATTATAAAAATGCGGCAGAAGTATAAAATAAATTGTGCTTAATTTTTAAAATACATATACTTACTTGATTTTTATGTTGAAATTCTTCTGTCATGCTAATAAATAATGACAACTAATTATTGCATCAGTAACTACTCCCATACAATGGTCAGTAAGAAATAATAAATGGTCAGTGAATAATTGCTAAGTACATAAAGGTTTGATAGGGCCAGGATTCCGAGGCGTCGTAGTTAGTATTGTAATCAGTCGTTTAAGGATGAAAAGTGATTAGCCCTGCGCTCTCGAGGCCTGGGTCAAAAGGGCTCTAAGGGTCGGCTCAACCCTGGGTTTTCTGTCGGGGATTTCCTTCACTTAGCCAGTGGAGCAGTTCTGAGGTGCCGGACATTCGCCTTTCGACCCCTGCTGTCAGCTAAAACTATTGTTGCATTTCCCGATGGTCGCCATGCGGAGGCCAGCAGATGGGACTTGCTGGTGTTTGGCATTTCCCACCGTTTGGAGTGTGGGCACAACAACTGGCATTGATATGCCCACGTGACCATCATTGACCACCATTGGAAGACCATCGGGTACTATCCATATGATGTACTCGGAGGAGCTGAGGGACTCTGGCATGTCATGGGAGGAAGCAAAGCGATTGGCGGGTGACAGGGATTCATGGAGACGCCGCGTGGTACCCATATGCTCTACATAGAAAGCGAATATTGAAAAAGAAGAAATAAAGGTAAGGTTAGGTTTAATTAAACAACTAACCGTTTATTTTATTAACTGACCACGTGTATACCGAGCATATATCGAATTAATTACTGACCATTTTGATTAATTTCTGAAATAGCTACTGATCGAATAAATGCAGGTCATACATAATAATATACGTGTCTAAACATAATATTTTAATTGCCTGCCGCCAACTATTTTGAATTCTTAATACGGCCCTTGATCCAAAAAATGCCCAGGCCTGCTATAGATTTGAATTTGAAATGAAATTGATACGAATATAAGTCATGTGAAGAATCAAAAAATCTATACCTGCGTACACTAATTATTCACGTATTGATTTAAAAAGTCGTGATCCAAAATAAATATTATTTACATGCTGAAATCAAAAACAGTCGTTCAATATAACTTTATCGTTGATTTATTCAAAGGCGTGTTGCAATTTATTATTCCATGTTTCTCTTTCATGCCTATTTTGAATGTCACCAAATAAAGTGGTGTAAATTTAAGGTCACCATCAGTTTGTTACGTCTCTACTATATAGCACAAGATACATGTAGACATCTGTATGTTTTTTTTTGTTTGTATGTCTGTCGGTCGCAACAACTCCTCCTAAACGGTGTACAGTAGCGACGTGAACTTTTCACATGTCATTCTTAGTTCAACTGTGCTATTTTGAACATATTTTTGACGCTTACAATATGGAATAAAAAATTCAACAGAAGCCCAGAAAGATTGCTTAGCAATCACTCCATATCGAATATTTCGTGATTGTCGTCGTCATAGCATCATGTTACTTAACAACTATAAATATGTATAGTATAAACGTCATAAATAATAATTGTTCATGCTTGAATAGTAAATCAAAAGATTGAGCGGAAAATCGACCATCATTTAAAATTATAACAGTGAAATCATCATTTCGTGTCTTTGACGCACCGGTAGTAAATAAATGTACTATCAACATTGCTGGAAATGAATTTTAGAAACGTCATATTATCTTGACAATGTGCAGTAGCCTTTCGTATAATACCAAACAATATCCACTCATGTTTCTACGTGACAAAGATAAATATACAATAATTACAATCAAGTCCAGCCAGGAACTTTAAATAAAATAACAAAATGGTATGTGCAATATCATTCTACGCCTATCGTTTGATGGTGCTGAGAAGGAGGCTAGGTTACAAAGCCAACGTCTAAATGACCTTATATAAGAGTCCTCTGTCTTGGGCAAAGCCGGGTAAAAAATACTAGTAAAATTGAGACTTAATAGTCGTCACAAGAAAGGTCGAAAGCAGAAGCGGAAGAAAAAAGATCTTGACTCGCTGGAGAGACCAGGTGAAGGACTACACGGTCCTCTCTTTACCGATGGGTCTCAGAACAGTGGAATACAGGAGCAAGTGGCGAAGGACCGTTGATGGAAACGAAGTTGTTACCAGTGAAGAAAACGACTAAAAATAAGAATTTATAATGTAGGATATTTTTCTGAAAAACGTTCTTTTTCAGAGACTGTGAGAATAAGAGGATGAGACCGAGGAAAGGATTTGTAATTAGCTAATCATTCCCTCTCGCTATGTGTCATTTTTAGAATCGAATGCGTGGGAGGGAATGTAGACATCACTTACATCCATGCCTCTGAACACAACTAAATAATTCGAGTGAAAAGTACACTTATGAAAATGTCATGTGAAAAGAACACTGTGGATACTGCAAACAAAAATGACGAACAGAAAGCCCTCTATATTGAATAATTAGAAAATAAAGTCCGTCGTATTGACCGATGGACGCAAATGATTGCAGATATAATCTGGTGAATAATTATTCTCTGTCCGCGCAAAAGACATCTAGATACCGCCATAAAAATCAACGGTCCGTATTCTTTTGGTGGTAAAAAATGACTATGTGATTCTCGTGCTCAAAAATGTTCACGTAGCAAACTTAAATCGGTGCATACAAGGAATGTGTGGAACGGTTATTTAAACCAGCGACCGTCAACCTTTCGGACCTCACGTATCATTAAATTCTCGATTTGTGTGTTCAAAGTGGATTATGGACAGTTTCATAAATTCGATGGCTTGGATGTTTGTGATATCTAATATTCCCTCCCACCCACCCGATCCTAAAAACAAGACGTAGCGAGAGCTATTACCTAACCACTAGTCCTGTCCTAGCCTTATTCTTCTATTAGCCTACTCTCTTCGAAAACGTGAGGTTGAGAAACTGAGTAACAATGAGTTCTTGTAGAAAAAAATATGTTAAGATACCTCCATGAAGAGTCGATATGATCCACATTGGGAGCGGACATCTTAACAAAAAAATAACCCTCATATTATTATAAAAAAATAATAAGTGTGGTATTAACGGATTCTTGGCAACAATTACAGCAAAAAGCCCACGGACCACCGGTTGGCGACCGCTGATTTAAACAATTCAAAATGTTAATGCGCGTGTCTTCTTCGGTCGAAAGAAATGGAGCTAGGCTTCGATCTGTCAATTAAGAGAGTCGTAAATCAGGGTAGCTTCCTTAACTGTCGCTCCAGACTGGCCAAGAAGATTGTCTATCGACAGATGACAACATTTCCAACAAAAACGTTCAATAATATCAATGGTCCTTATTTTTGAGGTTATTTTTATTCATGCGACGTAAGCATTACTTTTTACACTGTTTTATTTGCTCAAGGTTATTAAACAGTGTTATTTTATAAATTAAATAAATGAAATAATATTATTTTTACTCTCGCATTCATCTTAAGGCAGCGGTTTCCAACGTTTATGCTACAACGCCTTCCCTAAAACAATTTTTTTCCGCGCCTCCCTAGCTTTAATTTTCTTAATCGATATTGTAATATAGACAATTTTAAATAATACAAACTCTTTTAAGGAAAACTGATAATTATAATTAACAGAATAGTAACAAGATTTTGTGGATTGGCTAGGAGTTTAGCCGTCCCCCCACTATTTTTCCTCCAAAAATGATTTGGATTTAAGGTATCTTTAAGATTAATTACTATTTCTTTTAAATCATAAACCATCACGCCACGCGCAAAATTTTTATGTATTAATATTATTTCTTGAAAAATGTGTACTATTTTTTTACAATTTGTCATTTACAAATGTTTTATTTAATATTAATATTGCAGGGTTGTTGAAATATTTAAAAAATCTAGGCTTCATGATTATCGTGAGATTATTTTTATTTGCTTATTACCTATGGAATTTTTTATTCAATAATCCTGCCTCTAAGAGTACATTTTGTCAATGAGTAAAATAAACATTCATTCACAATATTTTTACTGTTTTGTTATGATATGAAGTTTTATTTATCTGTGGATATTATTGTATGAAAATAATTTTTTAATTAAAAAATTTTGGCACCTCTCCGGTTGGAAACCACTGTTTTAAGGTAAAATTATATAATTAAGGTAAACACAAGGAAACTTTATTATCACGAATATGATTAATACTAAAACATATACAATTACACTGAATACGTAACTAATAATTATTCATATTTCACAATTTATTATTTTATGATTCGCAGTAATTTCAAGCAACGAAACAGGATTTTCAATAAAAAAACAAGTCTAAATCAGGTAGTAATATTAGATATTGTCTTTTCAATAAGCGTTGAATTCCGTGGTTGAATAGTGAAGTGTTCAACATTGTTGGGTACCGTTACTGATGTGTCTTGCTCAAATCCCGGTACAGAATTGATTTTTCAATCGATTTATGGATGTTCATGATGTCTAGAGTTAACTCCCACCCACCCATCCGATCCTAAAAATGGGATGAAGCGTGATCGATTGACTAATAACTATTCCTATCCTATTTTCCCTACTCTCTTCGAAAAACGAGAGGTCGAGTATCCGAGCAACAAGCAGTTCTAGTAAAAACTTCACTCCATTAGAAGTCCATATGCTTCACATTGAGAGCAGACATGGTAGAAAAAAAGTAGAACTACATTGTAATAAGTAATAAATCGCAATGTATTTATTTTCTCATAAATTACTGAATGCAGTACTACAGTAAGCCATTGTATTACTGCATTACGAGATCGTCTATAATAGATGATAGGTGAGATGCCGAAAAAGCTAGCAACCTTTTTACTTATTTTTTCCGTATTAAATATTCTATTTTTTTACCTCAATGTAATGGAGTTCACACAGGTCAATGCAATCAATAACATAATGTATTTTATTTTCTTTTCCTGACCTGAATTGCTATACAATCATTAATATGTAACGAATTGCCAAAACGGCAAATTTGTTAAATGCGGGGGACAATTTCATCAAAACGTCACGTGTCACAATCCGATACTGAACTGATGCTAATACATTATACTTCTGCGTGAAAATACTATATTTTCCAATGGTTCGTTTAGGTCTTTCATACATTCGTTGTGTTTAAGACGTAAGGCATCGCTGTTAAAAAGTTCTGGTAGGTATTTATGGCATCCACCGCGCAAGATTTGAAACAGCGAAGATAGAGATATCGATGTCGGTTCCGATGTATTTATTGACTCATAAATATATAGTAAGAAACCTAGATAAGTTATAAATCACGAAACGAGCCGCGACTAACCAGCCCCGTACCTAAAAACAACCGCTAAACCGCCGATAAATTCAGACGATGGGCGTTTCGCAACAAGTAATTATTATTTATACGAATTGAGGAAATTCACTGAAATACAAACAACAATTGATACGTAGGGCTTCACGGTTTGTGTCTATTTAGATGTTATTTTGACAAGATCGCGTGTAACCCTGTAAAAATCTAACATATAAAAATGTATATATCGACTGTGTGTTGGTCAATTAATGTAACCCTGAAAAAACACGTGATGAGTTAATGATTGGATCTCATTTTAAAGACAATAGAGCAGGTTTCGGCCAAATGATGTAAATTACAAAAATAAATTAACCACTTTTTGAAGAGTTGATATTGGATTTAGGTTTAAAATTCTCACCCCCCCACTTGATGTAAGCCACTATTATATCGTCACTCCCTACCCTACGTATAATCCCGTATCTGCAAGCATGAGAATTTAAAGTAGTGCATTTTAAAGGTTCATAATGTAACTCACCAAATAATGTTTTTGATAGAAACGGTTTTTACACTCTCCTGAACAATTTCAATTTTGAGGGTTACATCAATTGGCCAAAACATCGTCGATATCATTTAACAAATGTAGATATAATTAAGATTATTTCAATGTACACTCAAAGAAATTTCAAACAACCTATCGATGTTGTGTTTTATTTATCAGTTTTTTCTTCGGTGACTGTCATTAAAAATGAAAATATCGAAGTATGAAGCAAGCAATACTATATGAATGTAACGTTAAGCAGAAATAAATTACATAACGTAAGGGAAATGTACTGGTAATTGACCAAGTACCAGTGGTCAACCTTTTTCCAAAAAAAGTGCCCAGAAGCGTAGACGCAGGATTACTCTAAATTGTAAGCTTCAGACAAGTGAAAACACCTTTTGTCGGATTGAGGATTGAACTAACACATCACTATATATGTCATTGGGGTGTCACAGCGGCCATTTGAAAACCACACTTTATGCAGTAAGTAGTTTATTTTGAATTTCTTAAGAGAATTGTTAAGGATATCAGTGAATGTAAGCATACGCTACTTGATTCAACCAAGAGTGGTCTTACAGGAATCCCTGGGGTAACTCTGATGAAAAGTTGTCATGAAACTCTTTGATTAGACATGGTCAACTATTGAAAAAAAGTGGTCAACTACTGAAACATGATTGTTAAAAATTGAACACAATGTTTTTTGTAACAGAACCTTTCCTAATTTTGTCTTATCATATTAATTAAGACATTTGATCCATTATGAATACATTAGCTTCGTTATCATTCGGTCTAATGGTTAAATTTAATCGTTATTTTTGTTGAATTTTTCTCTCAAGTGAACAACTATTGGTACGTTTACCTTACACCATATTTAAAGCATTCATCGTTTCTTTTGCTGTTCATAAGACCTTATTACAGAATTTGGTATGCATTATGCTTTAACATACTTCACAATGATTTATTTCTAGTCAAAACCTATTTTGCATTTTATCTTATATAAATTTGATGAAAATGTCTTAGTTCAAACCACTTTCATACAGTATTATAGCTTAGTTCCATTTATTCTTTAGTTTTAAAACAATCGTAAAGGAAGAACGTATCGTATAAGTGAAATTATCAACGGCAGATATAATGAATGAATATTTCTTGATAGTATTTCAAAACAGTAGAATACGGTGAGCTAGTAAAACGTGGCGCTGGGGGCTCTTAATAGACTTGGAGAATATGCCCACGAGTTTTACCTGCACAAATAGGCTAATTAAGGCGCAAAATAGTCGAAGATACTGCCAGGGTCTACGTAGGACTGTAGAGCTATCATGACGATGCCATAAGTCAATACGAAATTAAATCAAATAGGTGGCGTTAGTTGAACAAAATTTTATGACAGAAGATGTCTTTTAAGGTGTTAACAACTGTCAATTCTTGGTGGAAAGACATTATATTTTAAAAAATAAAGCACAATTCATTTTTTGTTTTTCAGATATCAAAATTTGGCGGATGCTCATAACTGCTCTGCGTTCTCCACTTAAGATGGCTATTTTTTGTTAATATTAATTACATATTTAAATATTTGATTGTTTTTAAATGGTCCACTAATTTTTTGTTATATTTTTCCCAATCGGCTATTTGCTTAATGCATCAGTAATGTCATTAAATATTTTTGCTCAGCTAATGGACTTTTAATGTAGCTATATTTGTAATTTCAGATTAGTATTTATTGATTTGTAAGAGGTCCATAACATTTTAATTGTAGACTTTTTTATTTGATTTATGTATAATTTATTTAATAATCAGTAATTTCTTATCTTAGTTCATGAACCATTTGTTTTATATACCTTAACTTTAACACTCAATTTTATATAAATATGCCTGTTATGTTTGCATTTTTATCATTTGAAAATGCTCGTGATGAGCGAAACCGGCCCTGATCGTTATATACATGTGGAAGTAGTACAAATGAATTGTGTTTTATTTTTTTAAATAGAAGATGTCTTGTTGTAAAATAATTCCTAGAGCGAATCATGTTTTAATGATCATTTTTGATAACAGTTTTTGAAAATGAAGCCTGCAATAATTAAGAAACGTTGGATGATTACGGTAATAGATTCAACTGATGATAGCATTATTTAAAAAGCTCGTTAATTTGACTGTTAGGGCTTATTAATGTGTAAGTAATTGTTTTCGTTGTCAGTCACGAGCTTTGACCTTTATTCTGGCGAAATATTTATTTATAATTATAGTAGAACAATAAACTTATGTAAATTTCTTCAATTATAAAATAAATGCTTGATAATAATATGGAATTCGAAATGTCGCAAAGCTTTGTTCGTTGACTCGGGGCAGCTTTTTTCGAGCAAGTGGACAAAAAAAGCTCGGGCGAAGATAATGCAAGAGAAAACCGATGCATCATTGTCAGCAGTAATTAAGGCTTTCGCGTAAGAAAGGCGTCCCACCTTATCCTCGGTGCGCTATATTTATTGCTGTCAAACGTAAATACATGTCATATGACCACTTTAAGATGCACAATATTTATCGCCTTCTTATACTTGGCCGTAAAGGAATTTGGCGTAACGATAAAATTGATTTAAATCTTTTTCACGCGGTTGTACTGAATATAGAGATTGTAATAACAGTCGAATTTTCTTATACCGATATTTGAGGGGTATTTTATCGTAACTCATAATCTCCAGCATACGTAAAAAATGAGTTATAAAGCTATGCAGCATTGTTCTCCGTCTTCACACCTACCATTAAAATTAAAATAAGAAATCTTTATAAACGTACAAACTCCCATCTAAAATGAGCGTGAAAATGTCATTCTTATTCAAAATTCATATTCTCTAATACTCTATAATTTTCGAAGTTAATCATCTCCATTCAAGCCAATGATAGTGCAGCATTGTACTGTCATGGCAACCAGTGTTTGCTTACATATCACGGTGTAAGCGTCTGTTCTATGCATTTGTAACTGTAGCATGAAAATGTTTTTTTTTTGATTTGCCAAAAACAAGCATGGTATTGGAAAAACATGCAATCCCAATTGGACATTATAATTATAACATGTATACAAATGTATTTTTGATACAAGAATTAATGGTTGAGTAACAATTATTGTTTCTTAGAATTAAAATGTGTCTTTAAAAACGCTAATTCATCAATGATTGAATATGCCAATCTAGATGGATATTCGTGCAAATAAGTCTGTCTGCAGAAAGAGCTATCTCAGATTCAACGCTTCTTAGAAACAGTCATTTAATAGTTGTATCGCACACATTTTAATAACGATATATGTACCGGTATTTATTATTTTAATAACCGTTTTTTCGGTACCGGGACCTCGATTTAGGTAATAACGGTACTGCGATCCCTAACTAAATATCATATTTATAGGAATTACTTTGCGTATGTCAAATGTGTCGCATTCTGTGACAGTGGCATATATTTATGAGCACAACGGTTTGATAATTACATTAATGTAATTAATAAAGTATAGATAGCCATAATTTCAACAAAGCTTTTTTTATTAAGGAATTAATTAAATACTATTTCACTAATCAACTTCTGTACAGAGCGCCAGTGGCGTGCTAAACTTAGCTTATTCAACAATCACGTTCAAAGATTCGTTTAAAACATTAAAATATAATAATTACTTTAAATTTGGATTATTGAGATTTTGTACACTTCCATAAACGACCCGGGTACCGCCTTTTGGCATCTTCAGGCATGCCAGGCAGGCTTTGCCTGAAGATGCCGAAAGGCGAAACCCGGGTCGTTAGTGACAAAATACATGGAAGTTTACAAAACCCCTATAATCCAAATTTGATATTGAAATTCCATCAAGCACCCTCAGTCGATGTCTTAAATTATATAATAATAACTTTATTCGAAATATCTTATTAAAAACCAATACACTCCAGTTGGTCTTCATATCATTTAAAACGAAATCATTTACTTTTAAAACTATAATTAATATAAATCAAAAGAAAAAGCCTATATATTGCTACTGAATTTCAAAAACTTAAACTGAGTAAAAAGCAGTTCTCATTGAAAAAGACTTCTGTTGAGATACTTCTATTAGGAGGCTAAAATGCTACACGTTGTGAGCGGAGATGGTAAAAAATGTAAATCAAATTAACCCATTAAAATATATAACATTATATACAATATTGTATAATAACATGCAAAAAAAAATCATTAAACGTTATATTTTTTTCTTATATAGTCAGCATATGAGATAAACTATTTTTAAATCGTCTCTGGTCTGGAAGAAAACTGACATATTGAGTTGGTTGTATCAAAATTTTCCTTATTTTAAACTCTACCGTATGGAAGAACACACTTATTTCTATAAATTATACTTTTACTTTAAAACAGTTTTGTACAAACAAACTATAATAAATGAAAAAGGTATAGCATTGCAAACATTTGAAAAACTTCAAAGTACAATTGCTCAAAAACTAGTTTTTTTCAGTTGATGTCTTCTTCCAGAACAATGTGGGACTACAATGGACACCCGTTTTAAATTATTGTTAAAACGACACGTCAATATAGAAGCCTTCAAAACTAGACATTAATTATATTTTTCATACGGTCAATCATCCTCGTATAAAAGTACTCTCTCGGTAACGGGAAGCTTGGAAGACATTAATAATTAGTTGTACGCTTTTTTGTGTAGTGTAAATATTGAGATAGAATAGTTTTTAACTTTTGATGGTTCCGCGGCCACTTTGTGGCGAGTAAAAAAATGATTACTTTTTAGAAGCAATATTTTGTTGTCACTATGAGTGACAAGTAATTAATTTATCTTCGCTCTTAACCCTTTCGTACCCATGGTGTAACAATGAGTTACTTCGGCGCTTAAACCTTTAAATTATCTGTGAAATAGGTCATACAAAATAATGAAAATTTTGCTATTTTTAAGTAATTTTTTTTCCATGTCCGCTCCCAACGTGGAGCATATGGTCTCCTACTGGAGGTAACTAAACAGAACTGTTTGTTATTCAGTTGCTCATCCTCTCTTTATCGAAAAGAGTAACGATATAACGATAGGTATAGGACAGAACTAGTGGTTAGGCCGATCGATCTCGCTACGCCCTGTGAGGATCGGATGGGTGGGGGAAAAAGGAGTTTTTAGACAACACAAACACTCAGACTACGAACCGAAATCTATAAATCGATTGAAATATCAATTTACGAAAACTGTCCGAACTGGGAATTGAACCTGAAACATACGTAGCCGTAGCCCACGAAGCTATCAACTGCGCCACGGACGCCGTCAGTTAATAAAATAGTTCTACATATAATTGAAAATTAAAAATACATTATAGTTTACGTCTTCTTTGTATAATTAATCATAATTTAAAAACCTCGTCAATTTTACCATCTAAAAATACAAAATTATAGTTACAATCCAAAATGCATGACGTATCGTATGCGACCGTTTTGTTTCAAACGACACCAACACATGTCTCGAGGTTGATCTACTATGAACAATGTCGGTTCTTGTGTCTTTCGATAGTTTCGCATAGTTTGACATCGACTGTGGAAAGAAAAAAGGATGTAACCAACACACAAAAAATATTGTGTACAGCCCAAACAAAACTTGTATTAAAATAAAAAATCAAAATAAAAATTGTAAATTGCATACACTGTGATTATAATATTTTGAAAAGACATTTATCAATGAAGCCAAAATATGCTTTAAATAATTATGAAAAACTCACGGTTGATTTAAGAATACTGTTTCTTTAACATATTTTATTTCAATACACTTTTTTGCTTGCATTAGATATTTCTTCTTCTTCAATGGTGCTAAAGGTAATGTCAATACCTGGCATCCTCGATCACTTTTCCACCATGTGACCCTGTTCCAGATTAGATTAGTTACTACTAGTCATAATTGGTTTGTTTCATTACAAAAATAATTAATGCTTTTCTGAGATATTTTTTCAATATTTGAAATAGTTTTTAAAATAAAATATAGCGTTTTTGTTGACTAAAGTGATATTAAACGAAACTTGGTACGCATGTTTTTTTTATTTGAAAATAGAAAAAAAATACTAATTCAGCATACAAAATTTCAACATTCTAGCGAGCTGGATTTTATAAATGAGTTGTGCTGATTCAATAGCTATATTTTCTAATTGATATAAATATATTATAATTCGACGGCGTTTTGGAAAATGTATGTAACCCTCAAAATATACGAAAATGAGTTAATGATTGGATCTCAATCATTGAAAATAAATTGACCACTTTTTGGAAGGGAAACATCATTTTACATTGGTTTTAGGTTTAAAAATTCTGACCCTCCTATATGATATCAGCAACTATTATTGTATATTGACTCTCCCAATGTATAATCCCGTATCTGCAAATACGAGAATTTACAGGAGTGCATTTCAAAAATTCATAACGCAACTCTCCATACAATTTCAATTTTGAGGGTTAATCAATCAATTTGCCAAAACACCGTCAATATACTATGTGAAATACGACCATTTAATTCATGTACCAGAAGAAGGTGGTTTGAAAAAAAACCTATGGACCCTAATGGAGATTATCTCAATAGAGAACCTCTGTCATTCTATTTTTTGAAGAAAGTATTGATAAAAGGAACAATGTCAATTTTGAGTGTTACATCAATTGGCCAAAACACCGTCGATATTATATCACTTGACTACTCGCTTCAAAGTTTCTCTTTGACGAGTCTATCTCGGTCAATTATATTTTAAAATTTAAATCACTCAACGTTCGGAGATGTTGCAGTGTAAAGCTGTAAAAAACTGAGAGGTAGAGACGTTTTGAAAATATCCAATCAATACTATAATAACACTAAATCTCACACGCTCAATATTAAATAAAAACTGGATTATCTACAATGGCAGCAAGTTGGCCGAGAAATTATTATGACCCTTTGTTTAAGATTACGTGACTTCCACCATCATCATCGTTGTTGTCAGACTCCGTTAGTAATCAAAAGACGGCGCATTCAAGTCTCCTTGAACGAGAATAATTTTAGTATTATTTATTATTCAATGTCAAGTCCAACACAGATTAATTTATAGAGTGAAGTAGTTGTTACTGAATAGAACTCCATTTTAATACCGTCAATAAACATGAGCGCACTCAGGGGAGCGGTCCAGTAGGTCCGAACCCCCCCTCTAAGATTTGAACATATTTTTATTTTTATCTCCATCAATTCCCCTCGCTTATCGTAATACAGAAGGGTTTCGTATATTTAATTTTTCAATGACTTCTTGGAATGAAGCGGTCACCATTTTATTGTTTTAGCATTCCAAACAAGGTCGAAATATTGTGGTTTAAGTTTTCATAGACTTTTTGTATTTTTTTACTATTATACAATTTTTACTTATAATCGGATCAGGGGTGGAACTTGTGATAAGAAATATAAAAGAAGCTTTAATGTTGATTGAGGTGAGATTATGTGGAAGACGTAGCGATTTGTTCAATTCGTAAAAAACACTGAAAAAAAATAATTTGGATTCAGTTTTCTTATCACAAAAAATAGACCCTTAATTTAAAAATTTGTCTGGTAGACTACCCCTAAAAAGATAATCCTGTGTGGGCCTCTGTCAATAAATAGTGGTTTCTGTAGTAAGTCTAGCCGTCAACACCGTTTGAGTTTCATCCACTCGATTGCGGCTTCACATATTCAAATCTCCGGACGGATACATTCAAAAATTCATTTTTTAACGATTTATGGAATTGTGTCCAAAGGCATAGGTGATTGTGATGTTAACATTGCTCACCAACCACTTCTTATCCGTTTCTAAAGTAAAGGAAAAAGTGAGAGTGACTATCTTATTACTAGTCGTTTACTAATTCTATCGATCTATCTTTACTCTCTTTGAAGAGAAATGTTGAGCAACTGAATTATTTGCGGTCTTCGTAAAAAGTCTATTAAGTTGAGGTCTAGCTTAAAAGAGATGTCGACACATTTTCTTTAACAGTTAATTTTTTTGCAGATATTAATAATACTGTAAATTATTAAATTATGTTGCATAAAAATCTCTTTCAACAATCGTGTCAAATGTTTTGCTTTGTTGATGGTGTTCTTTGTTAAATGCCTTAAAAGTATTTAGATAAATTTTGAAATTTCGAAGATATTTCCAACATTTAAATTCTTTTGGCGGTCCCTTTAAAACATAATTTCACAGTCTCACCACCTTCCTCCCCTCTAATTATATTTTATTCAATAATCACTTTTGGGAATTGCCGGGAAGTAAATCTTTATATTAATTGCATAGGTAACAGACTTTTCTCAAGAAAGAATTCAAATAATGTATAGTAATTTTTGAGTAATTATGAATAATGTAACGCTACTGGTGGAAATTAGGGCTTCCAATCCCGAGATCTCGAACAATAAGTCAATCCCGTAATCCCGGGATTAACGCAATACCAGTATCGGGATTTCGGGATTCGCAAGAAGTTGACTTATGACCCGAACATGGCTCGAATTTTTTTTTTCTGAAAATTTAATTCCTTGCGTGAACGCCCTTGTGTTGCGGAAGCATACAATTTTTTTTTGACAATTTTTTAATGAAAACCTGGCTTTTGTTCAATCCCGGGATTGAAAAAAGGAAATCCCGAAATTCCGAGATCAGAAAAGGGGTCCGGGATTTTATGTCCCTATGGGATTACGATAAAACAAAATACATGTAATTAATTACTATTGACATTGTATTGTATCACTGAATAAAGTTTAAAACAAAACCCTTTCAATATTCCGGGCATATTCAGCATTCAACAGACAATGATATTTCTGACGTATTTATTGATCGAATATGTATCGGTATGCAGCGCTGATATTACTCATTTAGTACCATTTAAATGCCTTCGTGTACAAACGACTGAATTAAATAATTTCAATTGCTTGACAATTAAACAGTAATAAAAATAAATTCATTAAATCTTCTTAGTGGAACAGATCATAAAACAGTTCTGCGTAACCTTTTCTCACGCCGTCTACATTCCAAGACTTGTAGAGCATTAAGCCTCGTATTCACTAAGGTACAAAATGTCTCACAACACAACCCGTAGCATATAGTCTACGTTAGTGTTCCCCAACGTTTTTACAATACAATCCAGTAAAAAAGGGAAAAAAAATCGCGGACCACTAATACTGAAATAAAAATGTTTTTTTATGTAATATTTTAAAATCTTATCTTGTGACAGATAGACATAACTATAACTAACAAATATACATATGAAATACTTGGAAATAAATTTAAGTAGGGTTTTGCGTCTGGGTTCACTATCTAAGAGCAAATATTTCCGTTTTCCCTGAGTGTACCTGAGGAGATTTATGACTGTCGATTCTGAGAAAACCAGCGACCATCGCATCGCATCATCCCATCAATTATTATTATTAATAAATAAAAATACAAGTAAACGTGTATATTAAATATAAGATTTTTGCATGGTGAATTTTTTGAAATTTGGAATACTGGTTGCGGCCCGGCACTGGGCGACAGACCACCGGTTAGTTAACACTGGTCTACGTGACGATGCAGTATGGTCACTGTACCACAAGTTTGTAAGTAACATAGTGTAACATTTCTAGAGATGCTGCATGAGCACGCTTTGGAAGCGAGCACAAGATGGAACTTGATAGATGTTGGTGAGTGTATACATGTGATTTCAATTTGAAATCAACTAAATATGGTGGCCTTTAGAGTGATATATTTTCATATTACGAACGTTTATGACCAAGATGCGTTTTTATACATCACTCGTTTTTTTGAGGTTATCATGAATATTTGATATGAGGTGTCCAAGTGACATCCCTTTTTTCATAGCTTAGAGATAATCGTAAAAATCTTTTTCAACATAGTTTTCATAATAATTATTTTGTTTCAATTCAAAACGCTTCGAATACAAAATAATACGTAATTTTATTGGATTAATACAAATTTTATATTTTACAAGGCTATATTCATAACTTGTCGGGCGACAGTTGACGTGAGTTCTGGCAAAATGTTACATGGCATTATTCCCGCAGTCTCGAGTCGCGCGGCATGTTGCTCATTTTGTTCCCTAGTGTAACCGTTGTTTTACATGTAGGGGTTCTGAAGTCGCGTAATATTCTATGGTCTCAAGGTCGTAGTACAGTATAAAAAATAATTAACCAAAACAAATTATCCCTTGTTTCATGGAGCCGAGGAAATCTTTCCCTTGGCAACATTTTTTTTCAATTAGTCATGGACAGGTATATATAAGCATTGTTCATACTATTATTGTAATACTATAGCTTAATGCTTACTACCTGCTTAGAAATGTTTCTAAGTTCTTATTTACTATTTTTAAATGTAATCTGTAGAAATATACATTCTTAAAAACTACCGATAATGGTCAGTTAAACTGTAAATTAATTTTTTGATACATTTTGACTTTCTGAATAGGTAAAATATATTTTTACTAAAAAAAATACGCTTAACTTGGAATATGCTTTCGATGTAAAATATACATAAAGACCACAGTTTCAAGTGACTTCGAAGAAATTGTTTTAGTTTAAGTAAATATCTGTTATAAAATAGAAAATTCGTTATACAATATAAATAATGGCATTCTTGTTGGTCTAAATGAGTATAGATATATTCTTTTCTTAGATATATTCCACTGGGGTACATTTATCAGTGTTTTAATGCACATTGGTTGCGTAGCACTGGTGTACAGAATGGCTCAAATTCCATTCATGTTTCTGTTACTGAAATTAAATCGGTTTTTATTCATTCTTTTCAGCTAGGTCATTATTAAAAAGTTGGTATTGTGTAGCCAATAAATGGATTACTTTCATATATATTATTTATGTGAGGGACGACCTGTCATGTAGAAGCGAACAACGCTCTTGTGTGTTCGTCCAAAGTTTCAAATCCACGTACGGAAACTTATATTAATGGATTTTTTAAGCGATTTATGGATTTTTGTTGACTTTGCAAAAGCGATCAGGTAACTACCAGTTATTTTCTAAGCTTCCTTATGGTTCTCTCCGGAAAAAAGAAGTTGTGCGACTGAATAACAACCAGTTTAAAAAAAAACTACTGTTGAGGTCGTCGATTAAGAGTTATTACTTTGCACACTGGGATCGGAAATTACTGGAAAGTAATGGAAATACCATATCACTATCCATGTATAGTAATTATTATTTGTTTTCAGTTAAAAGTTTTCAGTGATTTACTTTGCCATAATCAAATTACTATGCGCCGTGCCTTAAAAGATGAATGTAGAGTATTTAGTGGATTTATGTTCAATATAAAATTTAAATTGATACATTGTAAATTTGTGGCGTGATATGTCCATTTTTGTTTTATTGAGTTTATTCTCACATTGAAATATTCTTCAGCAATGTGGTGGCAAAATTTGGTATGCTAGTCATTATCCATGAATAAAATGCATCAAATAAATGTACTATCCATTTAATTTGAATTTTCGATAACATACAGAGGATTATATTTCTTCTCCTGTAAACTAAAATAAAAGTGACATGTCAATTTGTGCCGTAATGCCACAGATATATCGACGGAGTTTTGGCCAATTGATGTAACCTTCATAATTGAAATTGTTCAGGAGAGAGAGAGTAAAGACTGTTTTTATCGAAAACATTATATGGTGAGTTGAGTTATGAATCTTTCAAATGCTCTCCTGTAAATTCTCATGTTTGCAGATACAAGATTATACGAAGAGAGTGTTGATATAATAGCGATTTACATCAAGTGGTGGGGTGAGAATTTTTAAACCTAAAACCAATGTAAAATGATGTAACCCTTCCAAAGACAGGTCAATTTATTTTTGTAATCTATATCATTTGGTCCGAGACCAGCTCTATCGTTTTTAAAATGAAATCCAATTATTAACTCGTTTTCGTATTTTTTGAGGGTTACATCAATTGGTCAAAACACAATTGATATAATGTTGCTTTTATTGGAATACGGAGCAGCCAATATAAAGCGATTTCTTCAATGTGTATTTCAATTTATTTTGTAATTATTTCGTATTCAAAATAATTGATTAAAGATCTTTTATGCCAAACAAATTGATCAGTGAGCCCAAGACGGCTTCTGTGTAATAGAGCGGTCTGACAAGTAATTATGAATTATAAAAATATTTAGACAAACCAATTTCCAAATGTTCCAACCGACCAGTTATAAAAATGATTGACATGTTTCTTTCATAATTGGATTTTTTCTATATATGTTATAACGGTGGGCATTTAAAACGAAACCTGGTTAATAACGGTAGAGTAGAATGTAATTTTACAAAAAAGAATCAAAAAATATTGGGTATTATTCAACTTGTCAAAATCTGTATTCGAAAATATTTAGAATGAGTTGTCGGAAATATGACACTAGTTTTGAGCATATTTTTATCGGAAATTTGTCTGATAAACTATATCATATAAGAATTGTATTAAATGACGTGAAAGTTATCGGATTTATTTTCAGTAACGTCCACCCTCAATGTCTAGGAGCACCTTAAACTACAATTGTGTTATTTTTTATTTCTGAGGGATTTGGTGGTAACTGTATTGACTCCTCCACTAGCTCCACTAGCTCATCATACGAACATACTGTAGTTTCGAATTACGCGCAAATTTCGGTTGGTACTTACGGGCAAGTGTCAAGGACATTTCATTGCGGCGGAGATAGCCAGCTTCTACCTGATTTAAACACTCATATTAAGTCCTTTCGACGAAAATTTGGTTGATCAGTTGCATAAATTTGTTAGTGGTTTTTTGCCGCATTCAGCACTACTTATCTGTGTGAGACCCCTGTTTTGAATGATTGAAATGAAGGGATCAGTAAAAAGAAAAAATGTCAACATTAATTTCTGCAATTAATTAATAATTAAAATCAATGTATACATTGTAACCAAAAACCTTACGTAAGTCTTCTCAAAGAGGCGAAGCATGTATCGCAATTAGAACTCCAATCGGTAGAATAACTAAGTTAATTATTTCAATTTCGTATTAGAAACTGATCACTAGAACTAATCGCAATTCAGGCATTTGATCTCTTTTTTTGAGAGGGTAAGGATATAAATACAATGACAGGACTTTCAGTTATCTGATCACTCTCGCTGTTCGCCATTTTAAGGGTTGATTAAAGGATGAGTGGGAAGATATTACAATCCATGCCTTTGGAAACTAATCCATACACATACAACGATTGTACGAGTCAACGTATGAATGTTAACACTTATATTGGCCTCGCAATCGAGTAGACAAAAGCACATCAGCGTTGACTAATCGGTTACAGTAAGGGATTCCAACTATTCGTCATTATCAACTTTTCGAACATCGAATAGTAAAACTGAAACTATTCGAATATGTAGTTTCTCAAGTTTCGCAATAATATTAAAAATTCGATTTGAATAATTAATAACAGCATTTAAAAACACATTCCAACACCGTTTCATCGTATTAGAATTTTTAAATTCACAGCTGCGTCGGATTACTACAGCGGTATTTCTTTTATTACGGAAATGACGGCATATTAATTATGTTTATAGGGTTTTTTTCAGCTCCGAGTCATTTGTCAATCTCAAGTATTATGATATTGAAAGCACACGGGTTGAGTTAATGCAAAAAAAAAAATACCTTGGGTATTTATTTTTGTTCTTGAAATCTGAGGGAATTGTGATGTAATCTTTCGTCAATTTTGTAAAGTATTTATTTAAATATTATAATGATTACTATGCGAATATCGAATAGTTAAAAAAGGGATGAATATATTGGGATATTGAATATTTGAATTGGACTCCCTAGTTAAAATGCATTCAAAAGAACATATAAAGATATTGCTTTCTTTATTTATAGTAGTTTCTTGTTGAAATATTATTTAAAATTTATGGACCACTGTTGTCCAGTCCAGCAAATGAGCTTCGTCAGTTAAATATGATCAGTCACGTCAATCACCATGAAAAACAGGTCCGAGCTATACCATGACATATTACAAAGTTGCAGATTAATTATTGCTACATTGAAAAAGAAATAATCAATCGCGTTTGATTGGAGTTACATCTTGACACAATGTCACTCGCATAATTTTAATATAAAGTTTTTTTTATTCCAGGTAAGCCAGATTATAGTCAATTGGAGATAAGTTTACACAGGTAAGTGTGGTTTTGTATTGCATTAATGCTTCCGTTGAAATGCTCGAAGCTGTTGAATCGTTCATGTATTGTGGAGTCTTTCGCGAGAAGAAACAGGTGTTTCCGTGAGTAAACACTCTCGGTGCGATGAATGATAATAATTATAACAAACATTTATTTCTATACAATCGTATATACTACTGTAACGATTATTTATTTAAGCATAGAATCAAAAAAATATCACCGTAAGTAGCGATGTTCAAGATTTATATATGTAGAATTGATGACAATTGAAAAGTTTTTTCCATAAACTGGTTATGTCGTCAAAATAAAAATTGGAGAGATTTATTAATGGTGTCTTTTGAGAATATAAGTAATTAATACAGTCGAAATATCAAAGTATTTAGTTCTACAACTAGTTGATGCTGTAACGCCGATATAGCTTTACACTACAATTCTTTTAGTAGTAAATATTTTAACCTTACCTTATTTAAAAGAAGTTCTAACAATTAAATGCAAATCAACCAATAAAAGTAAGCATGTTAATACCAGCTATCAATAAAAAGCGAGAGCAAGTTGAAATTATACTGAAATAGTTTGGCCTGATATTATAGTCTGTTTTTTAGGAAAAGGTTTTCAATTTCTATGGCAGATTAGAACACTGCCGAAATAGCTATCAATTTTAGAAGATAATTGAAATGTTTTACCTTATTTTAATGGAGTTATACCAAGTAAATGACAATTCAATAAACAACAAGAACATATTACAAAAAGCGTTCAGGACTTTTATATTAAAAAAAAATACCTATGTGTAGTATATGGAATCCTAATGGAGGTATCTCAAGGAAAGTTTTTCTATGAGACTGCTTGCTACTCAGTTGCTCAACCTATCTTTTTCGAAGAGAGTAGGGACAGCAGGATAGAGTTAGAACAGGACAAGTGGTTAGCTATCACTCTTCGTTGGGTCCATGGTGCAGTGGTCAACCTAGTTGGTATCGGTTACAGATGTCTTGGGTTTCATAGATTGATTTTTCGTAGGCATCGATGTTAGTAATGTCTAGAATGGCCTCCCAATTACATAGTATGACAGAGTTATTAATTTTATTTTTTTACAAATACTTTCTTTAGATGCAATAAATATTGCTAATATGCTATATATAACCCACTAATTACAATTGGTGGATGCGATATATTGCTATTAGTCGAACGATGTGTTATTAAAAAATATATATAAGGCAAAAACGTTCCGATGCAGCAGGTTTCTTACCACTGGGTTAAATGAAACAACTGGTCCATTAACCAACACAATATATACCGTTCCGGTACATTATTAGTTGTAAATGATACGGAATAAATGTATCTGGAAATAATTTGGTGGGGCCACTTAAGTGACTGGCTTTTCTAGCCGGTTGAATTATTTAAATGTTTTATTCCTACGATATGTGTATTATTCATTTTAAAAATTATAATTGATTTATTGCAGCCAATAATGGATGCCGTTTGAAAAAAAACTCCGTGGGTGGGCAAACTAAAGGATGTTTTACACTTATGCAATATCTTGCAGCAATCAATTTTCAACAAATGTTTTAAACGGCTTTAGTTTACAGAGGAAATTATTTTTTTGTTGTATTCAGTTTTTAATACGTCGGTCACCATGTGGCGCAGTTGAGGTTTTAATGCAGTATTTTAAACATTTATAATTTATGTAAGAGAGTTGTAACTCAGTTGTCAACGAATAGGAAGTCAAAATGTGGATCTAGGAAAGGTAGTTTTTGGAGTATCGCTCTTTCTACATCATTGAGTAAATGAAAAGGGATTAAAATACCAGATATGCACATGAATTAAGGTTAAAATTAAAATTAGTTTTAAATTAATGGTGTAAATTGAAAAGTATTTTTGATGTACATATTTGTTTGTAACTTGTTTAAATGTGTTTTTAGTATAAAATTAAAATTGATAGTTGTATTATTTCACTGGTTGTGTAGTAATATAATTTTGTGGCACATTTTTCACATCTGTGAGAATCATCTTTGGAATAACCGAGAGATTTTCAACAATTGTACACTTGTGAGCATTGATTCTTAAATTGGATCTAATGTGGTCTGCTGCAGAATTAAATATGGTAAGCAATTCTTTGACGATTTCCGCCAGCTAATCGGAGGGTACGGTCATCACACGGTGTCTGTAAGATCTTCTGCCCCTGCCAAATTCTTTGCTTCCTACCATGTCATCTGAGCATCTCGTACGCCCACTGAGTACATCTTATGGATGGTCATCAGCGACGGAAACCATCAGGTAGGAAGAAAAGGGATTCCAAGCCAGGTCCATCGTCACATTTTTAAAAAATATTTTTGACGTAATATATTTGGCTGGTCAACTCGCACCTTACATCCAATTTTCAAAAACGAAATCAATGCACTGTTGTAACCCTAGTATTCACCGAAAGCTTGTTTGTTTTTTATTATGACTCGCAACCGTAAAGCAGCTTCATCAGAATGCATGCATTAAATAAGTGGCTCTTGATTCTAACCGAGTTCCACACCTTCCAGTTGCTCTTTCAATTTAGCAATTATATCCCAAAAAAACGCAAAAATAGTCAGTGAACATGGTTCTAAATGTTTGCAGCAAAAGAGTATAATTGGTACTATTAAGTTAATTATGTATTATTATTATAATGCCAGAAATATTGGTACGAAACCATGACACGCTGTAGTAAGTGTAGTTATACCTTAAGAATTAGCCAACCGAAATATCCTATTGTGAGAATAGAGGAAATAAACTAAAGAAAAAAATGATAATGGAAGAGAGTTGAGAGAAAAAAATGAATTTTAAATAATTAAAAATGCCCAGGCCAGCGAACACGATCGGATTTTATGCCTAATAACTTAAACGTCCGATTTTACAAGAGAAATAAACCAATTAATTATTTACAGCTAACAATGGACACAGCTGGGCCTAAGATATTAAAAGTCACTACATAAATAATAACGTATTAAATATAGTAATTGTCTTGTCCGTGTATTTAACGTGGCACGATTTTGAACAATTAAACTAAGTTCATATATTATAAGTATATATATTTAAATGAACAGGGCATGGAAAAAATCGAAAATATTAAAATATTAATAAGAGTAATATATTTTTGAAATATTGGTTTATTTAGGCGTTTCAGACGGTTCTAAAGTTGAAAAACTCTTAACAAAGTTTTCTTCCTCCACATATAAATAATTTTATGTATAAATTTCGCAAATCGAGTGCTGTCTATTTTTCAAAATGTAATGATTTTCTGATTGAATTGTGGATGTACTTTGTAGAACTGCATTATATTATGGTAAAAAAGTATTTACTTCTACAGGAATTATATAATATCCAATAGACGAAATTTATCGCGCCCTCGTCAGAATTAGGTTTCAGATCTTGTATATTTTATATAATTCTTGCAGAACTAAATGCATTATGAATGTTTGTTTGTCCCGTATGCGTTCTTTTACCATTCATCCGATTTAAATGAAACTGCACAGCTGTGACGGTTTATGAAAAAAAATCTATAATCTAAAAATGAATCAAATACGTTCTTTTAGTGGTATCGCAACGCATGCCGTGTATTCGCTAGTTTTCAATAAAAAAACATTTACTAAACTAAAAAGTTGTACGAATAACAATTTTGCACCATAGAAAACGTTCGGGGTATAGTTTTGAATGTACAATTATTGGCAAGATGAATGAAAGGTCAGCTTAACTAGCAAACTAGGTATTTACACTTCAGAAAAATATTCAGGAGAGTTTTAAAACGGAATAAATTCAGTTTTAATCAATGTTATTCTACAAATTTTACATACTATTGTCGTTTCCATTTCAAAATTGAATATCTGCAAAATTAAAATATTTCCGGAGAGCATAAAAACAGTTTGAGAAACAACTTTATCGAATTAAAATAAAAATAAAAAACACATAGTTTGTATAGTTATATATTTAATATTACTTAAGTGTTTTTTTACTATTGTTTTAATATGATAAAGTTGTTTCTTAAACTGTTTATGCTCTACCAAAAAAATTTGATTTTGAAACGACGATATGTGATATGAATAATGTTAAATCATTATTCATATAAAATATGTGAAATTCAAAAATAGCACTGTTTAAAACTGAGTTAATTAAGTGTTAAAAAACCCCGGAACATTTCACTGAATACGCAGATTGCTAGTTAAGGCGAGAATATGAAAATTATATTTTACCAGTATAATTGTACGGTATTGAAATTGAAATACTGAATGTCTAAGCTAGCTAGTACGTCGGAATTGTGTGTACATTGTTAACATCTTAATGTGATTTTTAATAATAATAAAACGTCTACAGAGCGGTCTGGGCTATTACATATAAGATATTCAAAGATAAAATGTGATTGATCGATCAAATAAAACAAATTTGGATCAAATTATCAATGTTTAATTGTTTTTAACTTTTAGCAATCTTTTCTATACCATAACTGCATCGAATTACTATGTGCCGTGGCTCAAAAGATGACAACGATTTATTTTTGTAATTAGGATTTAAAAAAATGGAGAAGGAATTCGAGGTCACTGACATAAAATGTTACATTACACGCAACTAAATATGTAAATAGATCTTGCGATAGTCCATAAACCTCTGAAATGCCATTTATATAAACGGGTTTGAAACTTCTTTGTACAAATAATAATATATTGTTTTAGATACAACATTTACAATCCCACATACTGTTGGTGGATGTCTGTCAACCGACGTCAAATTCCCTCTTTCATAATAATATTAACATGTAAACCAACAACAGTACATAATGATATTTCAACCACAAACTGCGATAAATTCGCCACTGTCCACTAAATATTATTTTAAAATATTCTAAATTTTTTTTGTCCGTTGAAAATATTCACATGCCGATAAAAACCGGGAAAGAAAATTGAAATAATTTCTACATATTGCGTATTATTTTTATTAACGTGATATTTTAAATTGATTGAATTGAAAGTCACCTGGTAAACTGCATTAAAATGTTCAACAATTATTTTATGACATATTGGTCCTGTAACCGAGTGGTAAATTGGCTAAGACAAGACTAGTGGTTGGCTAATCGCTCTTGTTACGCTCCGTTTTTAGAATCGGATGGGTGGGAGGAAATTTTACACATCACAAACATTGATGCCTACGAACAGAAATCCATAAATCGATTGAAAAATTAGTTTATGAAACTGTCCGTATCAGGTCTTGAAACCAAGACATCCGTAAGCAATGACGTTGATCACTGTACCACGGAGCTGACAGACCTTTTGTTTACTACCGTTACTAAACTTTGGAGAAAGCTGTTTTCGAAAAAAATAGTTTAATTTGTTTGTGTTCGATTTTACAATGAACTAGTGAGTACGCGTCATGCGTTGCAATGCCACTCAAAGAAAGAAAGGGTGGGTGTTTTAACTCTCTTTATTGAAGTACTTTTGGATTAGAGGTCTGCAGGGGCCAAAATTTGATAAAATTACCCTGTCCGGCCAGAGCCCGAGTCTCAATATCACACTTGTTACCCGAACCCGACCCAAAGCCCAGATTTATTTCTCTCATCCCGTAAAAATCCCAATTTATTTTTTAATATATTCATTTATACTTTTCAAACAATTTATTATGTTATTGTTTCCATATTTCCAACGATATTCATAGCGAATGTAAAATAAATTATTTAAGCTATGAAAACTATTGCCTTATGGCTGACTCATGATCCGAGCATAGTAAGAAATATTTTTCTTAAATTTGAATTCCTTAGCAGGGCCCGGCCTGAGCCCGAAACTGAATTGTTTTCGCCCGGCCTAAATGTGCAGTGTTCGGGCACGTGCATACCTGTATTTCAGATGTACAATATTTTTTGTTTTTTCGTGTGGTTCAGAGATTTTGCTAGTTTGATTATTTTTTTTAGATTCTAAATTGATTTCTTTAGAAACCTTCACGGGTGTGCGCACAACAACCCACCAAAGTTTGATCAAAATCGGATGAATGGTAAAGGAATGCATAAACGATAAACAAACAAACAAATCCTCATTGTAGATGAAAGAAAAGTATTTCATTGTTCAATTCACATCAACAATAAAATCCCGGTATATTTTTTAGACATAGCCACGTTTGATTTTTACTGTTTCGTTTATTCAAATTTCGCCTTTGTCACATGGGAGGTTTTCTATGTCTACTATTGCATAAAAACTGTAATGATGTTAGTATATGCATGAACTTTGTGAGTGGTGTTCAGCCAATAGCACCTGTCGCTGGTATTTGCACTACCATCACCACACAACACTACCTTATTGACACATCGCCTCCTCGCCACACTACGATCAATGTATGCAAGGGTGGTTCGGATAAATCATTTTTGTAAATATTCAAAAAAAAGCTTAAGTCCGACACGGATAAGAAAACTTCATCTTCGATAATGTCTCAACCCATTGCGTGTAAATAAATCAACTTTTCTTAAGCATACTTAAATATATATTATTATTTCAGTTTTAAGAAATCTATAGAACCATTACGCCATACCTGTTATTGATTGTACCTTTTATTGAGTTATGCTGTCACCTGTATGAGTCCCTCGGATTATTCACTAGATTTCAAAATTTGGCCTCATAGGCATGACTTTCTATGATACTCATTATCAGTAACCTTCTGTCCGATCCTTGCAATAGTAAAGTAGAGAAAGTGATTGATTTATTACTATTTCGTTCATTGTTCATGACATACCAAAAGTTCAGCTGAATTTTTCTAATGCCATCTCATTGCCATAGTTGGTATTAAGAAGAGTTTTCTTCAACCACTGTGACTAATGGGTATTTTTTTCTGCCTTCACATAATATATTTATCTTGATTGTAGAATTTAGATAGCCATTGTAAATAAAAAAGTATTTACAAACTTTATTAAAAAGCAACACCAAATTCATCAAATGTCATCAGTCCTTAGAAGTTTGCCAACTCCGACATAATATACTTAATAAAATAAAACGACATATATTCTAACTCAATAGGCCCAAAATTTACCATTTAAGTATTCAATGAAGGATATTTGTGCACCTAAAGTAAAGCTATTTTTCTATATAAAAAAAAACCATGTCTGTATCCTAATAGATATAGCTCAACAGAAGTTTTTTTAGAGAATTGCTTGTTATTCAGTTGCTCAACATCTCTTTTTCTAAGAGAGTAGGGATACAAGGATAAAACTAGGATTATACTAGTGGTTAGCTAATCACTCTCGCTACGCCCTATTTTTAGACATGGATAGGTGGGATGGAATTCTAGACATCATACATCCATTTATGAATCTGTCTGTATCAGGATTCCATAACTGAAGTCAACGACGTTGACCTTGCATCACGGGGCTGACGAAAAACTTCGAACTAAGGAAAATAGCTATTGTTATTTATTGGGTCACTATACATTCAATGCAGTTATGAAAAATAAAACACTACAAAAAATGAGATGGGAAGACTTTTTTACAAGGAAAGGATATGTTTTTAAACTCAATACTGTCGCATTCTAAATAATGTCTGCTTTGATACCAATGGAGTAACAGTTGATAGTTTTATATCGTATTTTTATTATTTTCTAGTGAGTCATTCAAAGAAAGAAAAGTTTTGTGTTTTAATTTTGTTTATTGAAGTGCTTTTGGATTAGAGGTCTGCACGGGGCAAAATTTCATAAAATTACTCAGTCCGAGCCCAAGTCTCAATATCACACTTGTTACCTGAACCTGACCCAAAGCCCAGATTTATTTTTCTCAGCCCGAAAAAAGCCCGATGTTTTTAAATGTAATTCATTAATACTTTTCGAACAATATTTGTTATTGTTTCCATATTTCCAACGATATTCATAGCACATCTGAAATAAATTATTTAAGTTATGAAAATTGCCCTATGACTGACTCATGACCGGAACAAAGTACGAAATATATTTCTTAAAATTGAATTACTTACCCGGCCTGGCCCGAGCCCGAATCTGAATTTTGTTTACCCATCCGGGCCCGAGCCCGTACAGACCTCTATTTTCGATACACAATATTTCTTTCTCCTATGGTGCGTACACGAATAAATCTTCACGGGTGTGCACACAACAACTCACTTAAGTTTCATATAAATCGGATGAATGGTAAAAGATTGCATAGACGACAAACAAACATCCATTATTATATATATAGATTATGGTATAATAAGTGAAGGTTGAAACTGAACCGCCCGTATAGTTTGGCGCATGTCACATTGGGAGCGAGTCGATGTTTGTATGAAAACTTGCTTATCCAAATGGTTGTCACGCTGTCATTGCCAAAGAGCTGTTTATCTCGAATGAATAGTGGACTTTCGTTGACAGGAAGCAATTTAAATTTGCTTCTACGGCTAGCATTACTCTTACGAACAAACCACTCTTGAATATATTTTAGCTGACATAACACACACAATGCTCTTAATGTGTTGAGTGATATCAACTGCTCAATCTGCAAGCTCAACAATAATTCTAAAAAATACGCTTCGTTATATTAAGTGTATTCTAGAATTAATAATTTCTTTATGGTTGAATAATTTACCTAAGTTATCCCGATCGCAGATTAAACAGTATATATATTAAATGTAATATTATAATGCTTAAATATCCTGTATAGTTTAGTGGTATTAAATACGATAACCAATCAGACAATTCCGGGTTCATGTCCTGTGTGTCTCCATATCAAATAATGCTCTACTTTCAATTGAAACTTTGAGATTTCGGGCATTGGTTTTTTATAGTCAAATCGAATATTTATAAAATTGCTTTGTGATTTTTATTATTATTATGATTATACAGCCGAAATAAGAATTTATAGTGGAATTGATTTGCACAGTATGTAATTACAATACTTGCATTTTTCTTACCTCTACTTTTATACTGAAACTATATGTGGAGTTTGCGAAGTAGGTTCCTAGTTTCCTGGCAAAAATTATTCCTACGGTGGGTACAAATTAAGTCATAATACATGTATTTGTATTCTTTACATTTTTTTAAAAATAAGTGAAGATATAATTATATCATTCTACAGGTGTTTTAACTGTCAATTCTTGTTGGAAAGGTATAAATTTTAAGAAAAAACAGCATGACCACATTCAGTCGATAATGTTCGCGATGAGCAAAAGTAATCAATTTAAAATATGTAGAAGTGGCACAAAACAAATTGTGTTTTAAAGTATAATTATATTATAATATACTACTATATTAGTCTGTTGGCGTGAAGTCGAAATGGTTATCAAGAAACTGAATTGAACACATTGTTATTTTTATTTTATTATTTTTCTATGTCCTCTCCCAATGTGGAGCATATGGTCTCCTAATGGAGGTATCTTAACAGAATTTTTCTATGAAAACTGCTTGTTACTCAGTCGCTCAACCTCTCTTTTTTCGAAGAGATTAGGGATAGAAGGATATGGCTAGGACAGGACTAGTGGTTGGCTAATCGCCCTCGCTACGGCCCGTGAGGATTGGATGCGTGGGAGGGAGGACTCAGACTACAAACAGAAATCCATTTTTTGATTCAATGATCAATATATGAAAACCGTCCGCACCGGGAATTGAACCCGAGACATCCGTAACCATAGCCAGCGACGCTACCAACTGCGCCGCGGACGCCGACGTGTTGTTATTTTTAGCCTTTTATAATGGAGTACTACCAAACAAATGCCAACTCAATGAATATGTTATTAGCTTATTTAGAATAGTATTTAAGTAAGTGATTCAAACCCTGGATCGTCAAATAGGGACAAGCTGCAATTGGCTATCGTAAGTGAAAGCGATGAATAATACCATAGCTCCCAATAATTACAAGCCATGCTGTACGGCCCGTCAGCCGGTATTTTTGCAGACGAGTAGTCCGTTACATTTACTGCAGAGTCATGAAATCGATATTTTTGACTAATTACGATGAATTCTAGCATATTTTAGTAATGTGAAATAGTGGTTAATTAAATGTAGTATCTTTAATGTTTATAGTAATAAAGGTAATTTGGTATGGATTTGGTGTTTTAATATTAAATAAAGGTTGATAACTTAGTTGTTCCACTGGCTGTGTTACTAAATGTAATGCCAGTGGAATAATTAAGTTATCAATTTTTTCATATTAGGAATAAAGTTGTTTACTTACTTTGAAAGAGTATAATTATAAAGCCTAGTCGTAATCAATGATTGTTATTAATCGACAATTCAAAGTGTGTATTTCGCGATAAATTACGTTTCTAATAAATCTACCCTGCCACACATCACATTTCGTGCCATTAACTACATATATTATGACGACTGTACAGTACAATTTATTGTGACGGTTTAATTATTACTTAACATGCATATATATAATTTAAGTTCTCCGCTATTATATCCTATACGTTGAAACACCTAACAGATGTCACTAAATGTGGAATGATTGTATATATTTACCCATTCGTCAAATTACATCCCGTCAAAACCCACAATACTATTATAATTGTAAAATCACTGGTATTTCTAAAAGAAGTTGAAAAGCGACAATTCGCCACTCTGTTAATATGGTGTTTACAAAATAAGGATTAAGACGATTCCCGAAATTTTAACTCAGGTATCAGTGTGGCTCTCAGACGTATAATATCTTACCTCGTAAATAATATTTGTCGCATTTGTATCTTCTATATAAACGTTAGACACTGTTTACTGTCTCTCAGTTTGAGTCCATTCGTGTGCTCGAATGCCTGAAGATGCCGAAAGGCGAAACCCGGGTCGTTAGTGACAAAATACATGGAAGTGTACAAAATCTCAATAATCCAAAAAAAAAAAAATGCATATATATGTTGGTTTTTGATGAATCGTAAATTATATAATGATTATAGTAATGAAACACTGAATAAACTCACAAGAAATCTTTTCAAATATATGTTATATTCGACGAAAAACGGAGTTGAGAGACAATCTTCGTACAACCGCCATATAATTTGTTCGTAGAGACTGGGATTCCCAGGACTACTCGTAAATTGAAAACTTTCTTATAGCATTGCTTGTAACTTAAGGTTGCTTTGGTAATTAAATATAAAAACTAATTGAACTAAAACATTTAAGACAACTTTTAATATTTGTCTTAACATGTCAAGAATCAAAAAGAATAAAATGACAAACATAAATTTAACGGCGCTGGGGAATATTTCTTATGGTCAGACCGTTTTTGAGCATTTCAGCACGTACTGTTGCGGGTTTGTAATTTTACCATCATCAACGGAGTGAACCAAATACTCGAGTTACGTACGCATGGGAAAGTGGTAGGGAACCTAATGGCCCGTGGATATGAGACCGCATTTAAAATACCACCAACGCTCTTGTCTTTACCACGTAACCGGCATCATAAATTATTCGGTGCTGTAGCCGAGTGGTTGCGGGGTCGCATGCTCGAGTTCCGCGATGTAAACATTCATACATTGTTTTGTTAAAAGATTTATGGATTTCACGTCCACACCAATCCAATCATAAAACCAATACGTAGAAAGAGCAATTAGCTTATATCTTGTCCTTTATTAATGCCATTCTGCTTGCTCTATCCTCTCGGAAAAGATGTTGAACGAACGACTTTTCATTGTATATTTTTAATAGAAGTGCTCTATTTAGAGTTCAAAATGGGGCTACACAACTTTTTTATTCGACTGGTCGTGGTTTTATCATGTCGAGTCCGTGGTGCAGTAGTCAAAGTCGTTGGCTACGGTTACGGACGTCTCGGGTTCAAGTCCCGGTGCGGACAGTTTCACAAATTGATTTTTCAATCGATTTATGGACTGTTCGTAGTCATAGATATTTGTGATGTCCAAAATTCACTCCCACGGGACGTAGCGAGAGCGATTAGATAATTACAAGTCCTGTCCTACTTTCTTCGAAAAGAGAGGAACCTCGCTAAAGGTAGAAAACTGCTAAAGCAACTGAGTAACAAGTAGTCCTCAGAGAAAACTTATGTTGAGATACTTCCATTTGGAGGCCATATGCTCTACGTTGGGAGCAGACATGATAAATAAAAGAAGAAAAAAATACTTTTTATTAAAGATAATTTTTATTCTATTATAAGGAAGTTTTACAAAGTAAATATCAAATCAATAAATATTGGAGTGTTGATTTCGATATAGTTTTTTGCCACAAATAAATTTTATCGGTGTTGGCTTATTTTGATTGTGTAAAAAGCAGATATTTTTGATTTCCGAAATTCACTGCCACCCATCCGATCCTAAAAACGGGACGTAGAGCGAGGGATTAGCTAACCACTGGTGCTGTCCTATCCCTATATTTATATTCCTACTCTCTTCGAAAAAGAGCGGTTGAGCAACTGAGTAACAAACAGGTCTTGTAGACAACTTCTGTTGATATACCTTAATTAGGACGCCATATGCTCTACATTGGGAGCGGACATGATAAAGAATAAATGTGCAGAAATGTTTTATTTCAAGTTCATAATAACTCCACAACTCTGCTATTCCGCTGGTTGTGGTTTTACCATATTAATTTCATATTAACAAATTAATTAAGACCAGCTAATCTTCAAATACATTTGAGTATTTCCTACTTAAAATAAACAATCTACGGAAAGACACAATAAAATGCTTATTTTCATAAAAATAACAGTTGTAGGAACCTATTCATTACTAAGGATTCCAATCGAATTTTCGAATATATTCAGCTCTTTTTTGTTATTCCAATATTGGATACATAATTTTCTTTACAACTTCCATTCAGAAAATATTTTTATACCGCAGAGTACACAACGATGACATTTGACGTTGTAATTTATTATGGTATGATTTATTTTAAAGTTTTTTCTACAGCAGGATCAATAAAGACAAAAGTTAGAAGCAATTTGAAGCCTTTCGTTCAAAATTATTCGAATATTTTTTTAAACAAATATTTGTAATCCCTACTCACGGTTACGGATGTCTCAGGTTCAAGCCCCGTTACGGACAGATTGATTTTTCAATCGATTTACGGAATTATGCTTGTAGCTATGAATGTTTTTGATGTCTAAAACTCTCTCCCCATCCATCCGATTCTAAAAACGGGACGCAGTAAAAGCGATTAATTAACCACTAATCCTATCCTAGTCTTATTCCGTCTATCCCTACTCTGTTTGAAAAAAGATTGGTTGAGCAATTGGGTAACAAGCAGTTCAATAGAAAATTTCTGTTGAAATATCTCAACCTCAAACTTTTGCTTGCCAAATGCTCCACGTTGGGAGAGGATCTAATAATTATCAATATTTTATATTCAAAATTATTTTCCAAATGAAACTAAATACGATTTTTAAATATCTGATATAGATTCAAAACATGGATACGGGCAAAGACGTTATGGTAATAGTTTCTAATATTTCTCACACACTCACAAGAACCCGCCAGGCAATATTTTTAATAATTTTCTTCATTTACATATTTCTCGCATTGCAGGAATCATAATAATTATAATTATAACATGATAGACCGATTTGTTAACTTATTTAGTATTCCGATGAAATACGAGTGATTATTTTTTTGTACAGTCTACGTTTACTAATAAGCATGGAACATTTCATAATTTGCTGCCAAATTAAGTTGTACAAAACATTTTTACGTATGTTGCGCATATTTGAATAATGTTTTAAGTTTATTAATAGCCATAGCCTTACTTATTGGACCGCACCAGCACTGTGGTGTGATCATAGACAATGAGTCACTTAAGAGTGAATCGAACATTTCGAGTCTATTGCCGTTTTCGATTCAATCAACAAATTCATCTTTTTCTAAATAAAAATCTGGCATTACAGTTGACAAACCATACACTAAATCAGAATTTTCGTAGGTCACTCATGCCCAACACCACAAAGTTAACCCTTAAATGCATGCTGTACTTTGTTTTTTTTTACGAAACTGAAATAGATTTTACCATTTTTTTTTATATCCAATTGTATATATAATACATATCAATATTTCATTTATTTCATCAGGTTGTAGCAAGCCAGAGTTTTTGTAATTCTTGATTTTTTGAAATGTTCAAATTCATTTTTAATCTTAATAATATTAGATTTTCGTACTGAAAAAAAATTTACTGGATTCATTAATGCATGTTGATTGATTGTTTGTGATAAAAAGATGTTTATTTGTACTTTTTGTAGTACACCATGCATTTGAGGTATCGAAAACATTTGTCAATACTAACAATATATTTTTTTATTTCTGTTATTTCTATGCCCAAATATGTCAGAAATACAGTATTTTAATGATTGTTAGTTTCAAGAGTACGCGGTAAATCTATTTCGTTAAATCTAAAGCTATTTGGGCATCATGCCATCGGTCTAACGATGTCGTGATGTAGAAATAGCTATTAAATAATTTAAAAAAATTATTGAACCAAATATTTGTTTAATGTTTACTTTGTTATTATGGATTTCTACCAACTAAATGCCAAATTAATCAATTATTAAAGAGTATGATCAACCTATAGAAGCAGTCGGCTCAATGGATTCTTATATGGGAACATATGCAATACTTATTTTTATTATTTTATACAGGGTAAATATAAAATTAGCACTTAACAGTTATAAAATGTCATCATTATTTATTTCACTAATGCATGGTGGCGTTTATAAAGTACAGGGCGTTTTTGGGTGAAAATATATCAAAAGACTTTTTAATATTTTTTTGATTATCTTTCGTGTAATCACACCTATCCATTGCAAATGAACATATTTTTTTATTTAAAATAGAAAATCATGCATTTAAGGGTTAAATTGAAAATATCTAAATTTGTTATCGACTTTGTTGGGATTTGAGCCTGAACCCACCTGAGCTACTGGGAAAAGCTTTTACCACTAGACCACAGAAACCGATTCGTTTATTCAAACACAGATGTCTCACCGTTTTACCAAGAATCATTTTTTATCACCCTGCCTTCTATTGCCAAAGCAATGTAAGACCATAAAAGTAAATACGCTTGAATTCCAAGCGGATTCTTTGCGAGTCATTTGTTTTCTAACTTTGCCTACAATTTACAAAATACCAATAGAGTGGAAACCCAAATTACACATTCTCGTTAAGTCATTTGTTTTCTCACTTTACCAGCTGTTGACAAAGCAGTGTTAGAGTAAGAAAACAAATGATTCGCAACTATTATAGTATTTTCATAGATTTGATCAAGTGAATCGTTTACGATTAACGACACATATTTGGCAGATGTTTTTAAAGCTCAAAATTGATTCAGGGAATTATGTAATATAACTTTTGGAATCTTTTATTCGACTTGTTTAATTATAGATATTTTAACATTTTTAAATAGATCTGCCGCCAACCTTCGCGGTCGACGGCTAGTGAGAAATTATTGTCGCCTGTTTCAGTGTGCGAGGTGGTTCGCTTTTTTGACGTTCGATAGCGTTCTGACCGTTAAGTGTTGGCAGTTCGTCCGTGTTGACCCTCGTATTTATTCGTTTCTCCACATAACTTTTTACAATTATATTTTAATAATTGATACATCGATCGAAGAAAAACAGAAATTTACTTCAGTATTTGTTTTTCGATGACCTCTTGAGAGTTTGGCTGTTTTTGAGCTCGAGTATTGCAATCCATATTTCAAGATTTCATGTGAACGTACTGACCAAAATGAAAGTACTGATTTTTCAATAAATTAAACATTTGATTTCAGCTCGGCATGGATGTTTGTAATGCATGTACTTCTCAAACTGTTCTCGGTTGACTATTTAAAATGCTTTTTTGCAGTCTGAAGATGTTCTCCAAAGAAACAAAAAATGTGTGGCGCTTAGTGTCACACAGCAACTTCAATCAACAAAGTTATCAATTCAAATTTCGTAAGCTTAAAAAACAATTTATTGAAACGTGTTTTTTACTAAGATGATTGCAATTTAATATTTATTTTATTCTATAATAGCACATCAAGATTTGACAGAAAGTGTTTAAGCTCATTTTTTTATAATAAATAAAATGATAAGTGGTTAGTAACCAGTTATTTATCCAAATGCATTGAAGATTTGTAATGTATCAAATATTTTTAATTAAAAATTCAAAATTGAAAAACCGGATCTAATTCATCTTTTTTTATGCTGGCTAACAGAACATCAAAACGGTTTGGTGAGAATAAATACACCGTATAATAATTATTCCATGCAATGATTTGCAATAATAAAAATAAATCAATGTATATTATTATTGTTGTATTGGGACTTCAAACGGAGAGCAACTAGTTCGTTCACACCTGATCAAAATGATATTATATCTTAACAACATTGTTCTATCTCAGTTTGCGGTATAATTTAAATGTAATACGTTGCAGGCAATGTGTGAAGTGCTCAATGAGTTTCATAATTTTTTTTGATTTAGTACCGTTGTAACAATTTCAAGTAAATAACTGAGAAAAATCACTTTTGTTTTCTTTATAAAAAAATTGAAAATCGAATAAAAAAACGTATTTATTTATATAAACAATACTAGCAAGTACTCGGCGTGCGTTGAAATTTGCAACGCTAGTCAAAGAATGAAAGTGTTTGTGTTTTAATTCGGTTAATTGAAGTGTTTTTGAATATACAATATTTTTTGTTCCGTCTGGTGCGTAGACGAATAAATCAGAAGGTTTTCCAAGATGTCGCTGTTTGAAGATATTTGTTTTAGAAACCTTCACAGGTGTACCGCACAAAAACCCACCAAAGTCTGATCGAAACCGGATGAATGGTATAAGAACGCATATAGTACAAACAAACACACATTACTTTTATATATATATAGATAACTGCCTATCCACCAAGAATTTACAAGTGGCACCTTGAAAGTGATGTATAAGTTACAATGTTGAATCTTTTGGTTCATATCAACTGACATTTGAAAATCTGAGCCGGTAATCGAAGGGTCCACGTTGTTGGCTTCAGTTGTGGTGTTCATGGGTTTGAATCCCTGTAGCGAAGAGTTACATAAATTGATATATGGATGGTTTACATATCAACGATGTCAAAATTTACGCTCACTCATGCGATCCTTAAAACGCGCCGTAGCGGAACTTAACCACTAGCCCTTGCCCTATTCTCACTCTCACCAAAAATTGAGATGTTGAGCCACTTATTAACAAAGAGTTTTCGTAAAATAGTTACTTTGGAGATAAGCTCAAGACATAAAAATAAAATACTGTAAATATTGTATAGTAAAATAAATGGTGTATTTTAAACATTGTTTTTTATTTGTATGTAGTACTACAACAAAAAATTCAAATTCTAAAGAACTGCAGATCATTTTTTTCATCAATCTGTCATACAAATAGATCAATAAATCCAGGCTACATTTTCGATTAAATATTTAATAACATGTCTTTATGCTCTCAGACAGAGGCACTTTTCAACGCTAAAAAGATAATCCGTAATACTAGACAAGAAAAGCGACTATTTGTTGTGTATCCGCGCTTCGATATTCATAAATATAATAGAATTCCAACGTTTGACTGCAGCATAAATGCCGACAGGCCGCCCACACGTGCCCTGTTGAAATCACGCGGTGTAAATTTTTCAATTACAGGTGATAATGCCTCTACCAAAGTTCGCAACGCATACAGCCATGAACATATCATTATTTTGAACTAAGTGAGATGTATTGGCTAAAGTTGAGCAATGTATCCATAATACTATTTTCCTATTTATCCTCTGTTTTATATATAAAGAAAGATATCAATTTCTCGATGCTATGAGGTCGTTTCCACGAATGAATGTTTTAACGGATTGGAAATTTGAATGTATTTTATCGGTTTATTTCGTCAATATACATAGTACATGATGTAAGAGGTACAGATGGGATGGATAAAAAGTGAGAGTCGTCATTTTTGCATCATTACGTGCTTATCCAATTACAACGTACTATTTTTTTAATTATTGATATTTTGTACACTTCCATGTATTTTGGTCACTAACGACCCGGGTTTCGCCTTTGGGCATCTTCAGGCATTCGAGCGCACGAATGGACTCGAACTGACAGACAGTAAACAGTGGCTAACGTTTATATAGTGATATAACGTTAAAATGGAATAAATAATGAAAATTTCACTAACACGTGAAGTAATATCATATATTTAACACATGGTTACGATCTTTAATTTGATTTAATACATGTAAATTGTTTTTAACTATATGATAATATAAATATTATGTCTAAATTTCATCAAAGTGATATATTATTGTTTTTATTACGATTAATAAAATTTGAATCAACTTTTGGGATTTAAGGTATGAACACTAACACACTGTAATAACAGGGCACCTGGCAATTCTGACTGTTGATTGATTTCATTCTGGTATTGAATATTTTGTTTTGTTTTTTTAGTGTTATTTAATATCGCTACCGGCAACACTGATAGAAAAATCATCTGTGAATAAAGTAGGATGAGATTTGAGACATTTTTTGATGCTTTGTTATTTGATATTTTTGATTTCTAAAAAATGATTAAAATGTGCCAACGAACACTAGTATATGTATGAGTGTTTTATTCGTTCAGTGTTTCATAACAAGAATAACGGTATATGGAATTTATATTTAGTGATTTAATTATTCAAAACTATCATTTAGATTTAAAAAAAAATTAAATTATTGTTCAAATTTATTAATTTCATTTTGAAAATTAAACAGTATTTGTTTTATACTACTTCCACATGTTTAAAATGATCAGAACCAGTTAAATCATAACAAGGGTATTTAAATAATGCAGCATTGTTACGATTTAACCGGTCCTGATCATTATAAACATGTGAAAGCAGTACAAAAAAACTGTGTTTTATTTTTAAAATATAATGCCTTTTCACCAAGAATTAACAGTTAACACCTTAAAAGTGACGAACAATTACTAAAAATAACTAATTAATATCAAAATTTGAAATAAATTAAAATACCCTACATGATTTAGTCTTATAAAATATCTCAAATTAGAAGATTTATTAGTGATCAATTTAATCAGTAAGGAATATTTGCTCATTATTATTTTTGATCCCAAGCCAAATTTTTGAAATATATTTTCTTATCAAATTTGCATTATTGAGATTTTGTACACTTCCATGTATTTTGTCACTAACGACCCGGGTTTCGAGCGCACGAATGGACTCGAATCTTCAGGCATTCGAGCGCACGAATGGACTCTTATGTTCACCTTAAATAACGGCACTTATTTATGATTATTTCGGGTTAGTAATAGTGGAAAATGAATTTTAATTACACTTAATTATAATTTTATAAACACATATCTAAAAGATAAAAATTAAATTGAAAATCCATCAAACACTTTTATCGGTCGATGTTTTAAATTATATTTTCTTATGTTCACCTTAAATAACGGCACTTATTTATGATTATTTAAATTTTAAATTGATGGAATTGTGTGTCACTGTTTTTAGTAAGGTTAGTAAGAGTGGAAAATGAATTTTAATTACACTTAATTATAATTTTATAAACACATATCTAAAAGATAAAAATTGTAAACTTAGAGCCATAAGAACCTATTAAAAATCGCCTTAAATTTTATAAACAACAATCAGAGTGCGAATTGCCGCTTTCCAACTACTTTTAGAATTACCAGTGATTTTTCAATAATCCAAATAAGGTGTCTTTAGAATTATAAACAATAACCTATTTTATCACTTTGGATTGACAAAGTTAAGCAAAGACGACCAACTGTGAGTTGTCGCTCTCCTGATCATTTACCACAAAAGTACCGCTTATAACTTTGAATTTTATAATACGTTGGGTTAAAGAAATAAAATCTATATTTAACAATACATCTGTCTGAAGAGATCGCTCAAAAAATAAAAATATACTTTGTCTACCGTTACTAAGCGTTATCTTGAATAATAAAAAAACACATTCAATGTTTTCGATTCACAGAGTTGCCCCTCTCTGCTCTCTCGAAAACGATGTACTCAGTTCCTATCCACGCTATTTTCATTTGAAAAGTAAGACTATGTTTTATGGATTGTTTCACTATGGCCGACATCTGATCTTGTATGTTAAAATGATAATGATAACGATCAGCGGTGAATTCATTCACATTAGTCACGGATCATTAATTTGAGCCTATATTTAGACGTGAGGCGGTCGAACTTATTTAGACAAAAAAAAATTAAAAAATCGACAAGAGAGTAACAGCTCCAAAATATATTATCAACATATTGAAGAGAATAAAATTATTATCTACGTTTAAAGATACAGATGAAATACGTTTTTAAAATAAAATGATTAAGGAAGATTGCGTGATTTTTTCTTTCATATAACTTAAGCTATACCAACTTGCGGAAAATTAATATATTCAGATGTTTTCATGAATTCATCATATTTTTCCGAAAAAAAACGTTTTGGAAGACATTATCAATAAATTAATAAAATAGTATTTTACCATTCTTAATTATATTTTAAAAATAAAACACATTTTTGTACTACTTCCACATGTTTACAATGATCACAATCACAAGAATTATAAACATGTAGAAATAGTAAAAACAAATTGTAAAATATAATGCCTTTCCACGAAGAATTGACAGTTAACCCTCTAAAAGTAATTCTTAATAATGTAAAATTTTGTCTTCATGGATACGAATCTTGTTGTTCTTCAAAAGTGTAAAGCCAGCCCGCTAATGGTAATGCCACTGTAAAGAGCTTTACCATTGTTCAGCGTCATTTGTTTAGATGTTGATTCATTCATTTATACATTTAAAATTATTTTTTTTAAGAACTTTCATCGGATGATCTCGGAAATTAATAAAATTATCGATTCATAAATATTTATGACAAGCTCATTTAATTACCCCTAATTCAATAATAAAAAGTTGAATATATACCTGTTTTCATAATGAATTCATATTGTTATAAAATTCAACGATTTAGTTTTGTACTTCATTTATATATATAATTCACGGCTTGTATCTACTCCTTTCAGTCGTTTTTTACCTTGTTAATATTAAGAAAAGAATTCCTATATTTAAAATGCTAATATTATATAGTAATGTGGTCACACGTTCTGACTATAAAATATATCATAAAATTTAATATGGGGTTTGTGCGCAATTACGTGACTAACTAGTATTTGCACAAGCAATGTATATTTTTGGTTTACCAAAATACAGCCGTGATAGTTTATAAGTGCATGGTAAATATTATAAATATTAAATATGAAAGCACGTCTCGGCCGTTTATCATGAAATGTTTAGAAACATCGACGAGTGGTCAAATTAAAACCTGTATGAATTTAATATCACTACATATCTTAATATTGATGAAGCTTTCTTTTATGATTCATCCTTTCTTTTTTAGGCACGTTTGGTTTTTGAAACTTCTGTTTTTTAAATTAAATTAATTTGACTATCCAAATTACTAGAATTTTTTAAAACGGCTGTGAAAATTTCAAACAGAAAGCTCGTCATTACTTTTGAAATAAGTAATTGAATGTCAATGCAGAATTTGAAGACATAAATAAATAACATATTTAAATAAAACTCACTTCTTTATTGTGTTTGCATGTAACTTTTCACAGCAATATCTAAAACAAAAAGAACATTATATTATAGAAATACGTTTTCATGTATAATAATAACTAGTGATTCAAGACCCGGAAAAATTCCAAAAATTTCGTATGAATAGCTCGTATGGGAAAATTGGGTAAAAATGTGAAAAAATTAATGATAAAATGTACATCATTTTTAGAATTCGATAACACAACAAAAGCATGGCATTATTAACGTATGCAAACATTGTATCCACAATTTTGAGATAACCTGAGTTATAAGTTTGGCGATACGGATGGAAGTGAGGAATCTTATTCAATATCGGATTACTAATGACATATATGGATACTTGAAACAAACATAAAATTATCAACGGAAACGTTCCCCTATCCATATGTGAAGTTAAAATCTGCGGATATCTGGACTCAATATGTTGAAAGAAAAATGAAAAATATCATATTTAACAGTTAATTCCCAATTTTCCGGGTTTTTTGCAAACACCCATTGTAACACATCTAATACTTATTACACAACTGTGTTTTATAGTGGGAATAATAAATAAATAAAATTTAGGAGACTTAACAATTCATATTTGAAAATTAAGCTCAATAAACGCTGGCGAAATGAGTATCTGTGAGACTAAAGTTTGTAGTACATTCAATAAAGTCTATTTGTTACAGTGGTTGCGGAAATTCATTCTATCCTACTATCGTATCTATGACTATATCGTACTTTTGACTATGCAAGTGGAAACAAGATTAGGTGTAGGAAAAATTTTCGTACAATTTGAATTTAAATTTTTAAAATCCGAGTTTCGACCACTTTAAAGCTTATTTTAATTTCTCATAACTCTTTTTTATTTAAAAATAAAATAGTTATCAATTTAAAATATTTTCTATTTTTTAAATAACGTTTATTTTTAGAAATAAACCTACTATTAATCAGTGAGAGAAAATTAAAATTATTAATATATTTGTGTGTCTATTTGTAGATTCGATCCCTTGTCTGCGCAAAAATCGAAAGCGTAACTACACGGCTCCATCACCCGGTATTCATAATAAGTCTATGAGAAATCGTATCACGTTCAAACTCACAGCAAGCTATCACAATATCACAATGGACAGGCTGTACGTCAGGTGTACTTAGGCTCTATCATCAATTTAAATTTAAATTAATTAGCAGCCGTAGAGCCTTCGGGATATGAACCGGTAAAACAAGCAAGCTTAAGTCATATATCGGTTGTATTAATATTATTATTTAAACGTTGTCAAAACTTTCAGCGAATATCATCTATCACTCCGATTTTAGAAAGCTCGGATTTTGTGGGGCTTGTTATATTAGAAGCTTACATCACGTTGCTATTTATGACTTAGTTTACTGATAGACTTCTTAAAAAATACATAATCAATAATCACGGGCTATTTCTTTAGAATATATCGATGGTCTAGTTCCATAGTGATACTACTAGAAATTGGTAGTTTTGAGATATGGCCGATCAAAGTTTTGACTCATCTAAACTGACATTTGTATTATATTTTTATTCAAATAGGTGGTCAATAGTTTTAGCATTAAAGATTGTTTCGTTATGGAACGCCACGATTCACAAAAATATTTTTCAATAATACAATATTTCGATATGTATGTTTATGAAACTGAGAAATTATTAATTTTGCTTATTTCCACATACAAATATCTGTTTTTTGAGAGGAAACCTGTACATTTTACAAGCTGTACTTTTATGGAACTGTAGAAGAGCGGTGTTTGAACATAATGGTTAAATTAACTTAAAACATCAAATTTTTGACTTATCGTGACTTTTTGACTTATTGAACTGGGCCATCGATATATTTAAACCATATACGCTTCCAAATTGGAACATATTTGTATATTTATTTACTTCCAAATAAAGACGATTCTAGAAATTCTAGAAAAATAGCCAATTTAGCGAGGATCTGTTGTAATGTAGCAGCTAAATCTAAATCTTAAGAAAGGATCAGCAAAAAATTACCAAGTCTCAAAAACAGATCTTTCATATCCGGACTTGTAGCTAACATATCGAAACCGTTGTATTTGTTTGCAGTGTTTGCGAGCAGGAATCCCGTACAGACAGTTTCATAAATTGATGTTTTATTCAGTTTTTGTTCAAAAGCATGGATTAAATTCTTTCACACCGACTTCTAGCGAGAGAGATTGGCTTACGACGATTCCTGTCCTACCCACAGTCTTCTATCTAGACATCTTATCGAAAAAGAGAGGTCGAGAGACTGAGTAACAATTAAACAACCTTCTATTGAGATATGTTTAGGAATATGATTTTAATGTTAATGCGTGACACGAATGCAATGACGATTATGCAGTTCAGTCATCATTGTCTTGCTTTGATGAGTGTTCTCCTGTTGCGCAGCGTCTGCAGAATATCGAACATAGGTCAAATATTATTTGCCAATTAATTATGCTTAGTCATTTCTTTTGCCTCCTAATGGAGGTATCTCAACAGAAGTTTTCTACAAGAACTGCTTGTAGCTCAGTTGCTAAACCTCTCTTTTTCGAAGACAGTAGGGATGTAAGGTAAGGGCTAGGATAGGAATAGTGGTTAGCTAATCGCTTCCGCTACGCCTCGTTTTTGAGGATCGGGTGGGTGGGAGGAAGATTTAGATCGATTGAAAAACAACTCATAACACTGTCCGCATTGAGACTTGAACTCGAGACATCCCCTTACCAACTGCGTCACGGAGCCGACAATAATGTTGAAGAAAATGACAATTATAATGTTTCGCTTCAACAGAGTATTACGTTTCGTAACCTGTAGCGTCATGTCTTGCCACATATGATTCACACTGGGAGCGAAAATGGTGTCAAAAAAATACCAAATTGTATCTTAGTATGGTATATACAGTTGAATATGTCACACTCAGTCCTACTGTTGGATAAAGTATGGATTGAGAAATCAATAATCTTTAACTTATCCTTCAAACGATTTGGATCTTGAATTGAAAATTGACAGCACTAGAGTATTACCACAACATTTCGACGTACAGCAATCTACATGTTACTAACTGCTACAAAAGCTAATGATACATCTGTTTATTACAAAGTTTGCTACAGTTTATTCTTGAAGCTAAACAGTACCAATTACACGAAAAAAGCGAACCAAAGAATCAACTGTAAGAGATTTTAATTCAAATATTAATCAACTGAAAAGAATAAGGTTAACTGTGTCTTACCGATAAAGTTCAATTTCAGATAATATATTTATGTCTCTAAAAATAATATCGGCTATATTTTATATAAAATTTATTTGAAAACGATTAGATTTTAACGTTTCAAATAATTAACATTTTTCTGTTTTAGTTATCAATCACATCCAGTCTTTAAGTGTGAAAGGCGTGGCTTACTGCCGATCACGCGTAGAGATGTGCTCACGGAGGAAGTACCATTACCATAATATCAATATTTATAATAGATCTATTGATCCAATTTCAAACTAATGATTTGAAAATTTTCAAACGATCGTCTGAAAATCTGGTGAACGGATAAAACCGCAAAGGAAAAAACAGTAAAAGAAAAAAGTGGATATGGAAAAAAGCGGACGCGGAAAAAATCGAGCACGGAAAAAAGCAGGCACAGAGTTTTACAGCTTGAAAATACGTTAAAATCAGAGATCAGATGAAAACTGTGATTTGACGTTATTTAAAATTACAAATCTGATTTTAACATTAAGATACGAAACGATAAAAAGCATTTTAAATATGAAACTGTTTCTACTCTGTGTTCGTTTTTTTCTGTCGGCTTTTCTCCTGTACGGTTTTATCCTAGAACCGAAAACATACTAGGTACAATATGAAATGTTTTAGTTATTTCTAGCATTTTTTATTTGATTTATATTAAACTGAAACAATAAATATAGCATGTATGTTTGGTTATGTATTTTTGTCCGCTTAATAACAACTGACAAACACCAATCATGGAATCTTTTTTTCATCTTTGTGCCTTGGGATCGCGACGAAAACGTAGGTACTACATACTGAATATAATATAAAACCAATCTCTATCAATGTACACACTTCAAATTTGAATGGCCTGCACGTACTCGATGTAATTTCGGTTTTACACGGTTTTTAAATAACTTTTGTTTAATTTGACAATTTTAGTATTTTTTTATTTTTGTTTTATAAATAATAAATATAATAGTTATTAGACTATATTATACTGTTATAAATATTATAAATAAAATCATATAAAATAAACTTACATTTGTTTGGAATCAATTTTCCGTTCAATGTACAAATATAAGATAAGATTTCTACCGTATTTAATTACACGGCGTTTTGTTGCTACCAATCTACCGTTTAGTTAAGAAGTAGATGTGCTTTATATTATCTACTTGTTGAAAATGTCAAGTATATTTTAAGAATTATTTTTTCAGATGCATATGTACTCATACCCAAATTCAAAGTTTTCCTATTTTATATGAATTAAATAAATAATATTAATATCAGCGTGTCATTTTATTGAGAATTTACTTTAAACAATTAAAAACAGTGTACAGCGGTGGTAACATATATCAACATAATAAATGACATTTAATCAATATAAATATCGATGATTTAGTATTGATACTAAAGTAACGAATGACGGATCATCCCTATTCGGGTGTGGCTTCGGAGTAGGATACTCCCGGTTCGATAGCCGTTACTTAGAAGTGATTAATATATTATAATAAAACACACGCTGCATTTTGATTGATATAGACACCACATATCCAATTAAAAATAAATACTTAGCAACAAATAGGGTCATAATAGTTATTATAATTTAGTGTAGTGGAAAATCTTTAATTGGACCATTTATAAAATGATCACGACTGTTAGATGGCGTCACAATAAGAAAACCATTTGTTGTTAAATATATGTAGATAGAAAGAAAGATTAAAAATGTTCAGTGAATATCTCGAATACATCCTTTTAACTAACGGCATGGATGGCTGCATTACCAACAAACTCACCACTCACCCAATCAAAAGCAAGGCTTTGTAATAGTGATAAGTTGATTTCTAGTTCTTTTCCAACCAATAAATAACATTTTAAATAGGACAAGTGGCTCACCACTATTAAATTTATTTCTAGATGGGATTTTCACCTCCAACAAACAGTAATTAATTTTGTAATTAGTAATGTCATGGTAGTTAATACTATTACCGTTTGTGTCTTACCTCCTCTCCACGTCCACTAGAAAGAGAAATATCCCACCCAGAATTATAATCATTGTTTACCTTAGAAATAAATAAAATTGCAAAATAGTCAGTCTGCAGATGTTTCATAAAGCTGTGAAACACGTTTGAAATTTAGTAACACAGCCTATAGAATAATACAGTTATCAACTTTAATTTTATATTAAAAATAAATTTCCACAAAGTTACCGCTGAATCCATCGAAAATATTAGGAACTTATTATTATTTCTTACTTTCTCTATTTTACGGTACGTCGTTCGCTAAAAATATATAACTTTCAACCAATCAGGGGGATTAGTTACACCGCTTTTAAAAATAGATTATTTTGTTCGATATTTTTTAGAATATTTTCATTAAAATTCGTCTAATGTTAATGCTTTATAGAGATATTCAAATTTGACTTGTATTGACTTAAATTTTATAACTAAGTCTGTAATACATTAAAGACATACAAACAATTGACTGTCAATTATTGTATGTAATTAATTTACATCTCTTCTAGTCAATAAATTTTGATAAACAAAATGTTTAAACGAATCAGCATAATTAAAGCAAGTCGTTTAAGTTATTAAAATCATTAATTACTCAAAGTCTAATCCGGATAATCAGTATAACATATATTTTTTGCGCGACTGCAAAATAGTTTTTTCGTAAGTATAAAATTTCTTTTTTTTTTGTGACCAATATAATTCTAATCAGATTAAATAATTTAAATATAAACATTCAGGTTCTACTAGCCCAGTTTTTTCTACTTCCATTTAAGGACAGGATGTATGGTTTGAGCTGTAAAACAGATGTTTTATAATAGAAAGTGTGAATTAAAGCACTCAGGTTCAAAAAGTATTTTTGTATATTTGAATATTATCTAATAGATGTAAATATTTATAAGCAATGTTTATTACAGTTAACTATTTTGTTTTATCCTACTTTGTACTGGAACAGGATTATTAATTTGAAGTCACCTGTGAATCAATCGCTCCTTTTCCAGGTATAGGGCATCTTTTATTCAAAAACTTTCATAGAATTAATGCCAATTGAAACTAAATATATTTAAAATACACCATTAAATCTTTCTTATATTTTATAGACAAAGAATAATAAAAGATTAATGCAATAATGCATAGAATGCCGTAAAAATATATTTCATATTATATTTATTGTGTTTGAATAACTGGTAACTGTAACCATATTAAGTTTATGATATGAAATTTAAATTGATTATAATATAGCTTCTAATTATCAAAGTAAAGGGTAGGACGGGTAGAGGTAAAGATATGTCATTATGATATGTTTTGAGTTATGAATGCAGCACGATCGATTTTAGGACGGTCTATTGTCTGAAAAAACAAGCTTTGCGATATTCAATGTATTTTTCACATTGTTTGAAGAAATCAGTATGAATTAAGTAAATTTTGTTCACAGTTATTAGTGGTAAAAAGCTGTAATTAATATTACTGTAAAACAGAATTACTAATAGTTAAATTGAATTCGTAAAAAATGATTAACGGACCTCATAAAAATTTTGGTTTGATAATTAATGGTTACCGTATGTGAATAGAAAAACTTAAGTTTCATGATTTTCTTGATTATCTCAAGACAAGGTTTTGTGATTTAATGTTGTCTGCGACGATTTTTTTTCTGTAAATCTAAAGAAAAAATAAAAATAAGTTGCCTGCAAGATTCTTTGTCACTCGTCAATATCTTTGCTTCATTTAGAGTTACGTAACTTTGCTTAGTAAATCTTGTGATTGACCATCAGCGCACTTCCAGGACGATGGAGTACCGGTCAGAAAAAGTCATGTAGACGCAGGCTGCATCCACCGTATCCTCATTATTTGACTTAGTCAAATGACCAAGGGGCTGCAAAGTTGATGCTGCCAAGGGAAGAGGCTATTTTACATCATTCATAAATTATTAATTTTATCTATTTTAAAATTAAGATTTGCACAAAAGTAAACGATATGAATAAATATACATATATGCATATATTGACACTCCCTACGTATAATTTCGTATGTGCAAACAAGACATTTTACAGGAGATCGTCTCCAAGATTCGCATCGCAGTTACGAAGTAATGGCTGCATCTATCTTCTTCAAAATTTGGACAAGTGCTATTATTTTAAAGTTTTGCTCCAAAAGTATAAGATTTTTGAGATATTCCATTTTATGTAAAGATCTTTCGTATAAGTGGCTAGAGATGTACCAATTTAACTTGGCCGCTATTGAGGGTACCACTGTCGCGTTAGGGATGTTGCCATACTCAACCAGAACTGAAATTTCAATAAATTCAAAAACAGATATTTTTTTCCATGTCCGCACCCAACGTGGAGCGTATGGTCGTCTAATGGAGGTATCTTAACAGAATTTTTCTAGGGGAAATCCTTGTTACTCAGTTGCTCAACCTTTCTTTTTTTTTTCGAAGAGAGTAGGGATAGAAGAATAGGGTTATGACAGGACTGTGGAGTGGGAGGGAGGACTCAGACTACGAACAGAAATCCATAAATCGATTGAAAGATCAATCTATGAAAACCGTCCGCAACGGGAATTGAACCCGAGACATCCGTAACCGAAACCAGCGACGCTACCAACTGCGCCACGGAGATATTTTAACGTCAGTTATTAAAAGTAGACAAGATATCTTTGTTTTGCATAAAATGGAAATTGGAGAAGTTTATTCTAGACTTACAATCCTAGTTCCAAATTCGGCGGCGGCCAAATAATGTTGGTAATACTGTTATGTGTTTATACTTCTATCAATGTTGTTTGATGCCTACTTACTACTATATAGAAGTAAGTGCGTAGAAAAAGAAAATGCAAAATACTTATAATCACGTATGTGGCACTCGCGTGATTGGTAGTGTCGATATCATAAAATGTAAAGTTTTTTATGCGTTCAAATGAACTTTTTTAATCGTGTCCGGCTTGCGGGCCACCAGTTACCAATTACTGGTTCGTTCCAACCATACCATAAGTTGTTCCAGCTCCAGATTTGGATATAAGCTCATTATCAACGTATCTAAACAAAGACATCTCATTCTGAATTAGATTTACTTTAGGCCTTTATACGCATGCAGATTCAGGACTTAGTTACCAACTGCAGCGTTGATAATATATCAGGGCTTGTGCGATTGATGTGGACTGTCAAGATTTATTGCCATTGTGGCAATATAGTTTGAAATGCATCGTCTTCCACAATTAAATAATAATAATGTAAATTGTTTAACAAGGAAGTTGCATATTTTTGCATACATTTTGTGTCACAATTTTAGGTATAATATTTTTTTAATGAATTCAAATTATCTTTATATATAAAAGTCACTTTTAAGGTGTTAACTGTTAATTCTTCGTGGAAAGACATTATATTTTAAAATGTGGAGGTAGTACAAATAAATTGTGTTTTATTTTTTAAAATTATATATAATAGCCCAGACCGCTCTGTGGACGTTTTACTATTATTATCACATTATTTATTATGTAGGCATGAAATTTTCTCATGAGCTAAACGTTCGTCGTGTGTAATAAAATAAAATGTTATGAATGCAGACACTTTAGACGTACAAGCTACTTTAGACATTCTGTATTTCAATTTAAATACCGCCATCTATGACGGGTACTGTTATACTAGTATAATAATATATATAGAGTGAAGTTGCAATGTAACTGACAAAAGTGGGTGACGAAATGTCTGTTATAGGTAATAAAAAACAAGTAGAGTTTTCATACGTGGATAAAATGATTTGAGGATGGTAATGGCTGAGCGCATATCAAATTATCGGCTGGCTCGCGTGAAAACTGCAGCATCTGAGTGATCGATTATCGTGTACACAAAATTATTGACGAGCATAATCGATTGTAGGATGGTGTACATTAATCAATGTATTTTTAATCATATCCGCTCCCAATGTGGAGCTTATGGATTAATACATTTTTGCGCAAGTTGCTTAAAGAGAAATGCGTGTTATTCGTTCGCTTAATAGCTCGTATAGGTGAGAGAGAATTTTAAACATCACATAAATATATGTCTTCGATCGTAAGTCCATAAATCGATAGATTAATTAATTTATGAAAGTAGTCGTATTAAGATACACGCCTGTGGAAACTGCAACCGAAGAGTAGGGGATGTTGACTACTCGGATACGGGGCTGGTAAAAGAGCGGACTTCAATTAATGTGGACGTATTAAAAAAACCAACAGAGTTTTTAGTTTTTCAGTATTGGGAACATAAATTTATTGTACTCATCAAGAGATAAAACTCACATAGAAACATCAATGTTTCTCCCTCCCTTGTCGAGAATTGACTTGCCATAATTCAATGTTTTAAAGTCAGTTAAATAATTTATCTTAAACTAATTTGCGTTTTTCCAAATATGTAACAATAATCCGCCATTGCCCAGATCCAGAAGCTACACTTACTGTCTAAGGAGTTAAACTTGCATCTAATTAAAACAGATTGATCGTTTGTTCCGTAAAGGGAAAGTGGAATTAGGTTCGACGGCAAATTGTTTAGAAATAAAAGACATAATTATTTGTTAATCACCTCATTAAATGAATTTATCGTTGTTTGAAGTAAAAACGAGATGATTGTTCTTACAGTTATTTGTTTCTTCAAGTTGTTTTATAGAATAATATTAAGTTTTTTTAAAACACAGAGACTTTTCTATGAAGTCTGACAGTTATTTATGGACGCAGACTTTTGGGTATCATACATTTCAAATCGATGTTATTGTTTTTTTTTATATGGCACATGGAACATTATGCCGATAGATCAATCGGTGCACTGAGACAAAAGCGATTATGATCGGACCGTCGAAAATATTCTAATACATTAAGGACAAAACATAACTACAACTTTATTAATAGTGAATTTTGGATTATTGAGATTTTGTACACTTCCATGTATTTTGTCACTAACGACCCGGGTTTCGCCTTTCGGCATCTTCAGGCATTCGAGCACACGGATGGACTTGAACTGAGAGACAGTAAGCAGTGTCTAACGTTTATATAGAAGATACAAATGCGACAAATATTATTTGCGAGGTAAGATATTATACGTCTGAGAGCCACACTGATACCTGAGTTAAAATTTCGGGAATTTCCCTAATCCTTATTTTGTAAGCACCATATTAACAGAGTGACGAATTGCCGCTTTTCAACTTCTTTTAGAAATACCAGTGATTTTACAATTATAATAGTATTGTGGGTTTTGACGGAATGTAATTCGACGAATGGGTAAATATATACAATCATTCCACATTTAGTGACATCTGTTAGGTGTTTCAACGTATCGGATATAATAGCGGAGAATTAAGAAGGTTCAGCTGCTCATTCAAGATTGGCAAGGAATTTAACTGGGCTCTATTAGTTTCCAAAATTTCTTGATAAAATAATTTATGATCCCCCATGTTTTTATGCAACAGTTTAACCCCATCATCCGCATTAAATGTATGGTTCTCCATTAGCAAGTGATTTGCGAATGTCGAAGTTTCTTTTTTTAATCTAAAGGCAGCTAAATGTTCTGATACCCTTATATCTAATGTACGTGTGGTTTTACCCACATAGAAATGTTGGCAATCATTGCATTGTAATTTATAAATACCAGATTTGTTCTTAAAGTTTACTCTATCTTTATTGTTAATAAGTAATTTGCCTAGAGAGTTTTTGCAATAGAACGCCGGTCTAAATTATTAATAGTGGTTTAAATGCGCTGCTTACAAATAATAAAACAAAACGAGAATATTTTTGTTAATATTATAAAATTAAAGATACCTTTCAAAATAGCGAAACACGCACGAGTCATCATCAGTCAAAAAAATTGTTTTGACAAAGTACTTATCAATTTAAATTTTGTTCGAAAGAGTGACACGAACAGACCGATGCAATATAAACTTTAATATGATAAAATATCAAGGCATTTAGTACTACAAAATTTTATTAGGTCGTTGATAGCTATTTCGGGTTGACACTCGCGTCAGAACTTTCCTGAGTAGTTCTGACGATGGTGTCAAGCCGAAAGAGCTATAAATTACCTATTAAAATTTTGTAGAACTAAAATACCTTGATATTTTATCCTATTAAATGGAGTTCTACCAAGTATATAGCAAATCCATATAAATTTTGTTTATTTGAGAAAAAGCTTATGTTAATTAAATTGTACCATATTTATTGTAAATATATGAGGAAAGAAAATCAGTTGACAATAGAAACTAGTACCAACGATTTTATTATTTTTTCAGACAACTAAAAAATTCGTGACGTTAGTTTAAAAAATCACGAAACGTATTATTTATTCAACATTGTGTATCCTTATGAAAGGATAAAAATAACAGAGTATTCTGTTATAAAAACGTTATTAGTTAGTTGATAGCAACTTTAGCTTCACGACATCTGGCAATGGTGTGAAGCCGAAATAGCTGCCTACTAACTAAAACAACTTTGTAGAAACGGATACTTTGTTGTTATTATCCTATACAATGTAACCACTTAGGCATTTTGCTTAGTTACATCATGTTCGATTTTGCTCAGCGACATCAAAATGCTGTGCAAAACCGAATGAAAATTACATATTGCGTTTTATTTTTTTAATTCAATCTCTTGTTGCCAATTGATTCAATTAGAGTGGCTTGATTTTATTTTAATATCGTTAAAGTCAGGTGGATATACATCAATAACAATCAAAAGACTTTAAAAGAAATAAATAAGATCGATTGAATATAATATTATCACGATTTAAAATAATGTAGTAAAATACAAACAAATTGTAGCATATTTTAGTATGAAAATCAAAAAATATGTACAATCTTGATCTTAACCAGGTAGCAGTTTTTAGTGTATACATGATTTCTTCTGATACAATTCTGACAGATGTACGAGTGACAACACCTTTAGTGCGAAAGCTCCGAAGAGAAAAGATAAGCACTGGTTCATAAATACGCCTCTTAGTTGACTTCAGCGCCTAATTGGAACACCTGTGGGATGTGATCGAGAGATTTACAATGGAGCATACACTACTCGGCCAGATTAATCCATTCGAAAGTTCAGCGCAACATAGTTGCTGTTTCAGCTGGTCCCGTAGCCGAGCGGTCGACGCTTTTAGGCGTTCGTCGTGTCTGTTTATGGAACGATATTTTGTGAATAAAACTATGTTATTAGTTGTGTTACTAGTCGTTACACGTAAGAAGCATCTCAGACTAACTCTATCGTTAGATTTTTATTCATCGTGTAGACCAGCCGTCATATCATCATTTTCAGCCGGGGTCGATCCTCTGCTGAATGAAGGCCTCCCCCAGCTCCCTCCAATCTTCTCGGTTCCTAGCTTTACGCTGCCACGCACTTTCACCGAACCTGACAAGTTCGTCGACCCAGCGGGTTTCGGGACGCCACTGAAGCCGCTTAGTGTCTATCGGGTACCCACTGAATGACTGAATTTGTCCAGCGGTTGTCATGTCCGGTCCAATCAATTTGGTGACCTCTATCACATCTCTCATTCTTGTTTGCTTCCTTATCCATTGGTTTCTTCTGCGGTCCTTACGCGTTATGCCCAGCATGCACTATTCCATGCCACATTTGGACCTCTCGCGTATTGAGAGTCCATGTTTCACAGACATATGTTAACACTGGTAGCACACATTGGTTGAACACATTACGCTTCAGGCATAATGGACGGTCGCTCTTGAAGATATTACTTAAAAATTATTCATACAGGAAATGGTAATTTTATAAAATTTCACGATTTTCTTGTGAATTCACGACAACTATTTATTTCAATTCGTCAATTGGGATAAGGCTATCAGGGAGTGAGATGGAAGTGAAAGATGTGTGTTATAAATGTATTATTGGGGGCGACCAGATTTTTGTTTACTCGACAATTTCTGAGATATTCTCATTTACTGAAAGTCTTTGAATGTAGTGCAGGCAAAATAGAACAATATAAATGCTCAAATAATAACCCCAATTGAAAATATTTAGTTGTTTTTCAAAGTTTTCTGAGTACACATTGCTTGATTTTTGTGATTACTTTAAGTTGATTAGTAGTTATTTCTCTATTTTTTTTTCTATGCTATGGTAATAAGTACTATAATTTATATAAAACAGAATGTGCAAATTTCGTGTTTAAATATCGATTGAATTTCTTTTAATTTTAGTGCCCCGACATAATTATCTCAATGAAAAGTAAACTAGACGCAGAGTGTCACGTGTTTAATAACCTGTGGTCAATTTTTCATTTTTGTTTGCACAACACAGATGAATGAATATGTCTAATTCGAAATGAAGCGGTATCTGTTTATATGATTTAAATCGACAATTTACTACAAACATGGGGCGAAATATGATAAATTTCAAGAAAATTTGCGGAAGAAAAAACTGAAGGAACTCAAATTTACTCATTACGTCAAATATCAACCAAAAAAATATGCTTGTTTTTTTTTGTATTAAACATATTCTAATTGGATTCCAGTACGATTTTGTCACTCAGCCGCCCCCAAGTTTAAAAAAAATTCAATTCCGCAAGTTTTTAAAAATGTAGACATTGATTCTTTGCTAATAAATGAGAATTTAAGACATCGACTGAGGGGGCTTGATGGAATTTCAATATCAAATTTGAATTATTGAGATTTTGTACACTTCCATGTATTTTGTCAGTAACGACCCGAGTTTCGCCTTTCGCTTTCGGCATCTTCAGGCATATCGAGCGCACGAATGAACTCGAACTGACAAACAGTAAATAGTGTCTAACGTTTATATAAAAGATAAACAACACGATATTTTAACACTAATTTACTAGTTCAGTTAATCTTGCTGTTCTAGTAATATTGATATAATTTAAGAAAAGCGAAACCCGGGTTGTCAATGACAAAATACATGGAAGTGTATAAAATCTCAATAATTCAAAACTACAGCTGAAAATTACCAATGAACCAAATGTATAAATTTTAGTAGACCGAGGCTTGAGCCCAGATCGATCCAATCACTATGTTAGAACTCTTGCCACTAGACCACAGAGGTTGACCATTATAAATAGTTGTTTGTTAAAATTTCTAGCGGGCGAAATGAAGTACTGCATGTTTTCTTTATAAAGTTTTGAGCGCTTCCTGTAAAACAGCGAACGGGTAAAGAGGCTACCTGATTGAGTGCATTATGAATGCGAAGCTTCCTTGCCAATCAAACTCACCTGTCCAGAGTCTGCTTGTCTCACCTCAGACGAATGAAGCGACAGCTCTTGGAATTGCAAGTTATTGCCACCTGTAGAAAACACCGAGCGATAAGCGTATGCAATGATAGTACTTCGATAAGTTTGTTTGTTGGCCTCTGTGGTCGAGTGGTAAGAGTTGCAACATAGAAATCAGATAGGTCTTGGTTCTTAGTTGATAAGTCTTAGCAACGTTAAAGCCACATTAACATTTTTATATCTTAAATCTGAGATCTTGAGTCTCCGAGTCTTTGAGATGTTTAGTGTACACATTATTATTTTTTGGTAACTAATTATTTGGGCAGTAACTAATATCATAAATGTTCAATAATTAATTCGATAAATGCTCAGTAAAAAATAATGAATGGTTAGTAAATAATTGTGTTTCATCAGTAAATAATTGCCAAATAACTGAGCAGTCCGTCTAGAACACATTATTATTTTTGGTAACTAGTTCCATAAACGTCAGTAACTAATTCGATAAATAAGCAGTAAGAAATAATAAATGGTCATTTAATAATTATGCTTGGTCAGTAACGAATGGCCCAACGGTCAGGATAAGTAAGTTTAAGTTTAATTAAACAACTGACAGTTTTATATAAATTACTGTATACCGAGCATTAGTTACTTACAATTTTGATAAATTACTGACCATTTCATTTGTACACGTTTTGGTTTGAAAGCTACATAATGTTTACATGGTAAATTTTCGTGTTAACACGGTTTTTTGGATAATAAATAAAATACATATTACGAATTTGAGTTATTGAGATTTTGTACACTTTCCATGTATTTTGTCATTAACTACCAGGGTTTCACCTTTCGGCATCTTCAGGCATTCGAGCGCACGAATAAACTCGAACTGACAGACAGTAAACAGTGTCTAACGTTTATATAGAAGGTAAAAACACGACAAATATTATTTATGAGATAAAATATTATACGTCTAGGTAGGATCCACGCTGATGAGTTATAATTTCGAGAATCGTCTTAATCCTTGTTGTGTAAAGAAATGCATTAACAGAGTGACGAATTGCCGCTTTCCAACCAATATTAGAATTATCAGTGATTTTACAATTATAATAGCATTGTGGGTTTCAACGGGATGCAATTCGACGAAAGGATAAATACATACTATCATGTTAGGTGACCATGAAATGAATTTATTAATATGGGAATATCAATATATCTATATATATTTTTACGAAATCATTCACGTATAGGATACAGCAACGGGGAGTTTGGAAGATTCAGCTGTTCGTTCAGAATTGGTAAGGAATTTAACTGGGCTCTATTGATTTCCAAAATTTCTTGATAAAATAATTTTAACCCAATCATCCGCATTGAACGTATGGTTCTCCAATAACAAGTGATTTGCGAACATCGAAGTATCTTTTTTTAATCTAAAAGCAGCTAAAGGCGAAAGGCGAAACCTGGGTCGTTAGGAACAAAATACATGGAAGTGTAAAAAATCTCAATAATTCAAATTTATAAAATTATCATTTATTAAAACAACATGTTGAGATTAGTGTTGGTAACCCGATGATAAGATCTTTTCTTCAGAATATTCCTTAAATTAATGAAACATGCATACATTTTAAATTATACATGGGCATTGGCGCACTCTTAAAATGATAGTTATCTTGTATTTATTGTTATACAATACTGTAGTAGAAAAAACTTTACATTGGTATTTTTTTACCACGTCCACTCCCAATGTGGAACATGTGGACTCCTAATAGACGTATTTCAACAGAAGTTTTTATACAAAAGCTGCTTGTTACTCAGTTTCTCAACCTCTGTTTTTAGAAGAGGTTAGGGATGGAAGAATCAAACTAGAACAGGACTAAGCTGATTATTCTGATTACGCCTGTTTTAAGGATCGTATGGTTGGGAGGAAATTCTTAATATTTCATATATAATAGCCCAGACCGGTCTGTAGGCGTAGATGTAGACGTTTTATTATTATCACATACACATGTAGGTATGAAATTTTGTCATGACCTAAGCTTCCGCGGTGTATATGAATTATACACAGTTCCAACGTGATGCAAATTTCGTGGCAAACAAACAACAATCAGTCCGTCAGTATGAAAACTAAAGAACAGCTACGTTAGACATTCAGTATTTCAATTTCAATACCGTCATCTATGACGGGTGTAACCCACTAGTAATATTATATATATATTTCATGTCTGCTCCCAATTTGGAAAATATGGTCTCCTAATGGAGGTTAATGGAGGAATATCTTAACAGAATTTTTCTATAAAAACTGCTTGTTACTCAGTTGCTCAACCTCTCTTTTTTTCGAAGAGAGTAGGGATAGAAAGGTAGGGCTAGGACAGGAATAGTGGTTAGCTAATCGCTTTAGCTACGCCCCGTGAGAATTGGGTGATAGGGAGTTTTAAACATCACAAACAGTCAGATTACGAACAGAAATCCATAAATCGATTGAAAGATCAATTTATGAAAACCTTCCGCATCGGGAATTGAACCCGAGACATCCGTAACCGTAGTCAACGACGCTACCAACGGCGCCACGGACGCCGACATATATATATATATATAGCTTAAAAAAGGTTGTCACATCGTTTAAATGCCTGTAATCTATTGTCTTTACTTATAATTAAATTGTTTATATCCAAATCAAACCACTCGAATAAAAGCTCGCTCGATTTGGCCATTAAGACTTAAGGCTAAAAGTCGTCGCAGCTTTTTTCCAAAAAAGGTTCTATAAAGCTCTTATGGAATGTTTTATTGCTTGTTAATGGATCGGATCTCCATTGGTAATACTTTTTTGTATTGTTGGTTTAACATGACGTTCAAAAACTCGTATCGCATGCGGGTTTCTTGAATACAAGTTTCCTCAATGATTACGTTGTCCTATTTAAGTGCACCTGATTATTTTTTTTGCAAGGGAGATGCGTTCCAGAAACCATCGTACAATTAAAAACCGCGTAAAAAAGGTACAGTGGGCCTATACAAGAAATATAAAGGTTACTTTAGTTTTAATAAGCTATTTATAATCCATAAATTCAGATAGTAAATGAGCGTTTTTTTGTTTTTGTTTAAGCGTCACATTACTTTTTAGGTTACTTTTAACTGTTTTTATCGAAAACATTATAATATTGTGAGCTGCGTTATTAACCCTTGAAATGTATACCTGTAAATTATCATGTTTGCAGATACGGAATTATACGTAGGGGTTGTCGTATATCAGTGGCTTCCATCAAGTGGCCGGGTCAGAATTTTTAAACCTATAAACCAATGTACAATGATCTTTCCCTTCCAAAGAGTGGTCGATTTATTTTTCTTATTTACATCATTTGGCCGAGATCCACGATGTCGTCTTTAAAATGATATCCAATCATTAACTCACTGTCATATTTTTTGAGCGTTACATCGAATTGGCCAAAACACAGATATCTTGATAACAATATCATCGAAGTATGTGACTATTTGGAAAATTTTTACGCATTTTACCAATAGGGTCCGATCTGAATGACTTGGAAATTGCCAATGACTTTGTTTATCTCGTATTTTAATTTCAATCCCGTCATATATGACATATCGCAAATATTACGTGACGGGAGAAGTAAAGCGAAGAATAATAACGTATGAAGGAAGACATTTGTGAAGGACAATGCTCGTTTTGAGCTGTTGCACATTAGATGAAGAAGAATACATACATACAGCCAATGCCTAAATGTTATGAAGTCAACTTACCAGGTATCGTCCAACAGCTGATATATTGAAATCACTCCTTTATACAATGCTCAAAGGAACTAATGAATTGATAAACTTATTCCAGGAATATATCGTAGAGCCATTTTTGTCGCTAGCACGACTTAAAAAATATGCCATCTTCTTTTTGTGGAAGTAGTTTTACAAGCCGACACGCGAGCGATCCTTTTGCGATAAGAATCACCGACGTTTACCATTTTTCGGAATACTAGTTTCAGGCGGTTGTAAAACCAAAGATTTGGTCTTTTTTAGTCGAACCTCCGTCGAAGAATTATTGCATCTTACTGTAATAATTCTTCGGCTAGTGGCTATTTTCAAACCGTCACGCAGGTGGGGAGTTGAGTTTGCCATTCTTGGGATATTTCATTTATTTTTATGCCCTATTTTACAAAAACAAATCACAATCATTGTCTATTTGGTTAATTTGTAATTGAATTAATTTGAATTGACTACAGTAAGCGCTTTGTTAATTAAATTGGTGTTTACTTAACAGAACACCATTGTGATAATGCAAAAACGTTTTATTCTTCAAGAGTAGTGGTTCTCATGTGCGGCCACCAGAGGATATTTCTGCGGCCATCAACGGTTCTATAGTAATAAATATTGATATTAAAAAAATGAGTAATATAAAATAAATTCGACATTTGTTTATTCACATTGCGTACGTATGCCGCTCGAAAACTTATTTGTAATGAATGAATATTTTTAATAAAAAAGGGATCACTTTATAGATAAAAAATTAATCGGGATCAGTACGGTAACCCCATCGGGTTAATTTGTGCTGCAGTGCATTAAGTAATTCGGTTTGTTATACGATAACCAACGCTGTTTATCTTGCAGTGGTGTAATTATCATTGACGAGAGATTTTCTAAATATATAAAGTGTAACAGTGATTATCTTCAGATTTCTTTTATATAGATGGAAGCATCTGTATATTACGTTATTCATTACTTTTTTAATTTTTAAGGGAATTTGATACAATCCCCGAGTTAAAATGGATATAAGAAATTATGTATAAACAAACATTCAGAACGATGAAACAGTAAAAATCTAATGACTCGTAGATATTTAAGACATATTTGAAAAACAAACCTGCAGGGCTATGTAATGTTAAATATAACATTTGTAAATGACAGCATTGTGAAAATATAGTACATATTTTTAAAGAAATTAAATTTATATATAAAAATTTTCTGCCTGCGGTGCAAACTTGTGTAGCAATGGTTTATGGTTAAAAAAATTGAAATAGGTAATGAGTCGCTTAAATGCATCGGCCTAATATTTTAAATCTAGCATAAAAAAATCGGTGCGGCCACGAGACATTTCCAAAAGATCGTTGATGTTCATAATGCGGTCACGGAGAAATTTTTCGTGAAAACCATTGTTATAGAACCTTGTGTTATATGATATGGTTGATAGCTGTTTTGGATTCACGCTATTGTTGAAGCTAACTCTTTGGTTTATATACACTGAATTGTGTTCACAAGGATTCAAACTTTGAATAATAAATCGGTGAATACAATTTCTGGCACACACCTCGTCTATATCGTATATTTAAAGGGTTGACATAACTTATTTCTGACATGTAAAAGTACATACATATTTAAGTATATTTTCAATGCATTATTATCACTTTTAATACTTTTGATATCTAGTTACCATGGGTACAATCTTCATTGCTGACCTTTCTTTTTCCATTTTAAAGAGAAAATTCTTCTTTACAAAATTATGTGGAATATTATACATAATTTATTATACTGCTGAGAGTAGCATTTTCCAAACGGTCTTATGACAATCTCTCGGTTAACGCAAGATCAAATCTTGATCTTGTATATAATCTTGAAATAATAAAACTTTTTCTCTTGTGCACTTTCTTAGTTCTTTCAGGTGTTCTGAAAATACGAAAGGGTTTCGTGAATACATTTATTTGGCAAACGCTGGTAAAAAGTGTTACCAGTTGACAACCGGTTAGAGAATAAAGTTTCTTTAACTCTTTACATTTTTTGGGATGACATTGCTTGAATATATGAACTTAAATTGATAATATTCTAAGTTTATATTGGTTAGAGTATGTAGTGAAAACACAACAAGGCAGCAATTAACAAAAATAACTTGTAAAAATGTTTTAAAAATAAAACACAACATGTTTTTTGTAATGATCATGGCCAGTTTAGGCGATCGTGAGCAGTATCATCAGTTCATAATGCTGGTGATGAACGAAACTGGGCTTGATCATTATAAATATATGGATGTGGTACAAAACATATTGTTTTTTTTTCTAATAATTTAAGATATCGACTGAGGGTGCTTGATTGAATCTCAATACCAATTTTGAATTGTTCGAATTTTGTACATTTGTACTGTATTGTTAGTTCAAATTCATTCGTGCACTCGAATGCCTGAAGATGTCGAAAGGCGAAACCCCGGGTGGTTGTGTGATGTGAACAATTCAAATTTGAAATTGTTTTTTTTAGGATCAAAAAATCAAATTCATCATAACCGACTTTCGAGGAACCATTCTAACAATGATAAAACTACGAATGCGGAAAAACGGTGGACGCAGCAAAACGACCAATACGGTAAAACGATAAATCGCGGCTCTACTGTGTACGCCGATGGTTGTTATTATTTGTCGCTGTGTAACTCTTTGATAGGCCATTTGTCGGTCCCGTTAAATAGTTTCAGCAACAAATCTTACCTTAGCTGCTTCCTGAATGATAAAGTGAAATGCAAATCGGTCACGTCCCTAATTAAGTGATAGGTCTAATACTTCGCTTGATAAATTGATGCGCATATATTTGCTTTTCCGGTGCATTCATCGCCAACCATTGACTATCAATATTTTAGATGGCAACGAATAAACAGAACTTTAATCCAATTTATTGATTGATTCATGGTCTGACCAGGTGGTCTCTCGTACCTTTTCAGAAAATGTGTAGGAATTTTGAATTTATGAAATATATGCCAGTGCAGGTAAAATTTGTAGATAGGTCTTTTGACACAGAACATAATATAACTAGAGCAGTACCACCATCATAGCAAGACTTACATGTCATCACGGTCGTTTCTTAAATTTACATCCACCTCTCACATTTACTCGTCCCGCTACTACATTTCCCGCTCTCGGTCGGTCTGTTATTATTGTCGACTGCAGTTTTGTTAATATTATAATGCCTAAAACTTTACGGAAGCAATGATGAAAGGCATTATTTCGAATGTAGTGAACTATTGTGAGGAGGAGAAACAGAAAGTAAAGCTTTTAATTCCACTCAATAGTGCCAGAGATAAAGTATTATAACGCTTACGTTATGGAAAAAATTCATACCTACTTGTGATACATGATCGTAATAAAACGTCTATAGAGCGGTCTGGGCTATTATATATTATAGATAATCTGCAAGGGTGCAAGGTACAAAATTTGTTTAATGGTGAAAAATTGTATGGTAGCACGCGTTCAGCTGCGTGTCTATGCTTCTGTCGGTATTACCATCAGTATTGATTAGTAAGGTATGCTTTTCATTCTTCTAATTTCCTTACTGTCGCCTTCTATCGAAGATCAATAACAAATTTGCAGTATGTCTCTCTACTGTGGACCATTAGCATTAGTACACCAATATATTGCACATTAAGACACCTGTTTGTATTGGTAGTGAAAAGACGATTCGATATCTCTATGGGAACGCTTCATTTTTACAAATGTTCTCGACGACTCAGCGTGCGGGTAGCTTCAAAGGCGCACCATCGGTGCAACTATCGGCATGTGGCGAACAGTGAAGGGTCACATACGCGTCCATTAACAAACGGCTCGCGGGTTGCTCTTTCAGCCACTATTAACCGTGGATAATTGCAGCATCGCTAGCGGCTATACCCTAATACCAAAACGCCTACTTAGTAATTTACTCAATATTTTGCGAATTTCAATACGCACCTATTTCAAAAATGAAAAAAAAAAACAAAATCGGTAACTTATAGACAACTTTTCGAACTATGGTTGTAAGTATTCCACAAATGTGTAGCATAAATACAGATTATATATTTTATTTTGTCGGGTCTGCGGTGCAGTGATCGACGTCGTTGGTTTGTTCATTTAGTTGTTGATTTACATATTTCTGTTCGAAGGCATGGATGTTTGTGATGTCTAAAACTCCATTCCACCCATCCGATCCTAACAACGGTGCGACAGCGAGAGCGATTAGCCTACCACTAGTTTTGTCCTAGCCCTATCCTTCTATCCATACGTTCTTGTAGAAATATCCATTGAGATGCCTTCATTAGGAAGCCATGTTAGCGGGCATGATTTTAGTTTTATTTTAATATTTAATGGTTTCATAAAACCACCTTCCCACTTTTACAATTTTTGTACCATGGAGCATTTTGTCTCCTAATACAGGTATCTCGACAGAAGTTTTTCCATGAGAACTGCTTGTTACTCCGTTGCTCAACTGGAATAGAAGGATAGGGCTAGGACAGCACTAGTGGTTAGCTAATCGCTCTCACTACGCCCCGTTTTTGAGGATCGGATGGGTGGGAGATTTTTTTAGACATCAGAAAAACTCATAACTACGAACAGATATCAGTAAATTGATTAAAAGATCAATTTATGGAATTGTCCGTACCGAGAATTGAACCCGAGACATCCGTAACGGAAGCCAATGACGTTATCAACTGCGCCAAGGGCTCCGAAAAATTACGAATAGTCATCTCTTAACCATATTGACTGTGGAAAGGTTAATGGGCGTAACCCACACCAAAAAATATTGTGTATAACTCAGACAAAACGTGTTAATATTTATTTATACATTACACCATCGGCGTGCGGTGGACTTACCACTATCTCTATCGCACAACCTAATTTGGGTATGAGCAAGAAGGATACAAGAGCATGCGCCGCATGTCCTTGCATCTCGTTTGCACCTTCACTTTTCATGTGATAAAGCCACCGCACGTGCCTGATATATGTTTATATATTTAGAAAGGAAAAAGGACGTATATTGTTTTTTCGATAGTCACAATGTATACAATTGAAAGCACGTTTTGTGTGGGCTATACACAATATTTTTTGTATGTGAATCACGTCATTTTGCCTTTACATAGTCGATATATTTTTACCACTATCCACTATGTAAAGGAGAGGCTGAACAAGCGTTTTACACCCATTTATCGTACAATAACTTCTCTTGAAATACTGAATGAAGAATCCGTATAGTATAAATCAGGAAAAGATGTGAACACAAATACAGTAAACATTTTACATTTTCTCTTTAAAAAACATGTTTTTTCATCAAAAAATTGAAAACGTTAACAAAAAATTGGCAATGCTGAATTGTGCTCTTAAATGATAGAATAGTTTATCTTTTAGAAAATCGTATGTTTGTAACCGTATAATAGTATGTTCTTTAGCACTTTAATACGCACGTAGATTGCGTTCAAGCTGATAGAACGGTGTTAAACTTATGCTTTGGAGCGATGTCGTGTTCAGATAGCGAAAATTGCTTCCGCCACGAGTTAATTATATCGAGATAACGCTAAAGTTATGCTAAAACGTTTATACTAAAAAGTTACGATAAAATTAGCTGAACACAGAAGCTTTACTCTGATTCGATCATACAAGCGGAGCGTAGGGAAAGCGATTGACTAACCACTATTACTGTTCTAGTCGTATTTTCCTGTCCTTAACCCTTCCGTATTCATGGTGTAACAACGTGTACCACATGGTATCTCAACCGAATTTTTCTGTGAGAACTGCTTGTTACTCAGTTGCTCAACTTGTCTTTTTTTGAAGAGAGTAGGGATAGAAGGATAGTGCTAGGACAGGAAGTGGTTAGCTAATCGCTCTTGTTACGCCCCGTGAAGATCGGATGGGTGGGATGGAATTTTTTTTAACGGACACCAACAACTTCGACTACTTCAGCTTTTTTAACCTTTAAATTATCTGTGAAATATGTCATATAAAAATTTAAAATTTTACTATTTGTAATAAAATAGTTCAATATGTAATTAAAAATTAAAAATAAATTACAGTTTACGTCTTTTTTATATAATTAATCATAATTTGAAAACCTCGTCAATTTTACCATCTAGAAATACAACATTAAAGTAACAATTAGTTTAGTAACAATCCGAGATGCATGATGTACCGTATGGCGTATGCAACCGTTTTGTTTCAAATGGCACGTCTCGAGCTTGTTCTGTTATGAAGGGTTTCGATTCTTGCGTCTTTTGATAATTTCGCATAGTTTGATATGTATTTCAGGTTTTATACACAAAATATGACGTAAAATAATTACTTAGTGATACATGAAACCGTTTTTAGCTTTTTGAAATTGTAAGTTCGCGTTGAATGTGGCATGTGCATGAGATCCGAAGGGATTTTTTTAGCGTGGAAACAAGTAGGTTAATCTCCCAGAAAAAGACACATTGAGCGACTGAGTAGCACACAGTATAAAAACTTATGTTCAGATACGTTTCATTAGGTTTCTATATGCCATGGTTAGTAAAAAACCAACCAAAAACGGTCCCATAGTCAAGTAGTAAATGCTCTTGAGCTGTCGTATTATTTGGTATTGTGGTATACACCTCGTTAAGACGTAAGTAGGTTTTTCTGTCATTTTGCGAAAATCGTTAATCGTGAAATCGAGAAAACGAACTTGTTGGTACATTTCAAAAATCTTTATAGAATCGTTATATTCAATAAATAGCAAATTCCGTCACGATCACTATCTTAAAAATACTTTGTTGTACGATTTTGTGTCAGACATCAAATATCGATTACCCACAATAAACCATAATCTAGTCACGGCGTAAAGAAAATAAAAGCATTTCTGTAAAACAGATGTCAACTCTTTGCTAGACAGTCTTGAAAAAATTACTATTTTCATTGAAATAAAAGTGCAATAGTGTAAAAAAATACGTTGAGAGTGCAATTATTAAAAGATTTTGTTTTATTTCGACGTTTCATAATTTTGAGGCGACGGAAAAGGATTAACGATTTTCGCGAAATGAGAGAAAAACTTACTAATTCCTTTTAAACTTCAATCTTGGATTGTAACCTCTAACCTGTACGCGTGCTCGGCTGCACAGTAATTTTTGAGTGTCCGCGTACTCAATTACTCCTATTTTTTGAAGATATATACATATCTATTTAAAATGAATACAGTTTGAATAAATAACTATTTTAATTAAAAATAAAAACCATAAATATCACTTATTTGTACAAAACATATTCAATATTTGAAAAAAGGTTAAAACTGTGCCACGCATTTGTTGGGTTGGACTCCTCAGCCTTTGAATTCAACATTAGATATGAGACGCCAGATGAATAGTCGTTACCTAGAGAGACAGATGGACATATTCAATAATGAGCTTCTTCTTTGAAATTCTAGTTATGTAAACATTTTTTTTTATTGAATCAATTATAAATTTCAAATGCAAGGCCCAACAGTGTCAACTGTAATGCTATGTCATATTTTCTGACACACCCTGGTTTTTCTTAAGTATAAGTGTCATTAGTGTCCCGAACTGAAATCGGCCTGCGGCAAACAGCAATAATTCGCAGAATACGCTCTTTCTTGTTGTCAGGCGTTTAAGAAGCCCCCGGGCTTCGGCTGCTGGACGAGTCCATTTTTACGGAAAAGGGTAGCTCCAACTTTGCACGGAGTTTTTTTGAATTTTTGTAGACAGTCGATGACGAGCTGCCGAGTCGGACGAACGAGGTCTCGTCGCGACGAAGGTGATGTGACGATGTGAACTGTTTGTTTGTTTTTGTGTTTTGATTTGCATTGGATTTAATTTAAATTCGTTGTGCCATTTGTATTAAAACTTAAAGTAAATTCAGTTGCTAAGTAAATGTAAATGTAGAATCAATTTTATGTGTTAAGATTTTTATATTTGTGTAATATTAAACCACTGCATCTTGAATGGATAATAAATAAGTTTCTAAACCGGATCTGAAATGGTGTTTGTCTGAGATCAGCCCTTCCAGGACTCCGGATAACCAGCCGCTCGCCTCTCTTCGATCCGGGGAATTTTCATTTGCCGCCCAACTTAGTGGCCATTGATGGTTTGTGACACCTCAGGATTCACCCCCTGAGGACTCATGCTCTGAAGATGCAGTGGCTTTGAACTGTGGTTCATGGCTCCCAACCGAATTTTAACGTAACTTCAAGAATTTCAAATCGCCGAACGCACACTAAGAATCCGGACCCTGCCCTGAAGGTGGACTTCAAGATCGGGACCAGACAACCAGTCAGCTTCCCGGCGTCTTACTACGAAACCCCAGCTTCAAAGGCGAAACTGGCGGGAGTCGTCGGTGAAAGGTGCCTGGCCTCTGTTACTTTTCACGAAGCCCTACTTCTCGACTGGCCGCTCTTGACGTCGTTCGCGCTGACCTAGGAGGCCTGCTGGGCCTGTTGTGTTTTCAACCAGTGAGGCCTACCGTGGCTGTTTGTTTGCAATCCGCGAGGCCCGCTGTGCCTGTTAGAGTTGCAACCTGTGAGGCCTGCTGTGTCTGTTTTGTTGTCAACGAGTGACGCCTACTGTGGCTGTTTGTTTGCAATCCGTGATGCCCGCTGTGCCTGTTATATTTGCAACCTGTGAGGCCTGCTGTGCCTGTTTTGTCTTCAACGAGTGAGGCCTACTGTGGCTGGTAGATTTGCGACCCGGGAGGCCGTTTTGCCTGCCATGCTGCCTCTAAAGACGAGAAGACGCTAATAAACCTGCCCTGCCGAGCGAGGACGCTGCGGATGCCTTCTCGGGAGAAGATGAGGCCGTCTGCCTGTGAAGAGGAGATGCCGCCGACACACCTGCCCTGCCGAGCGAGGATGCTGCGGATGCCTTCTCGGGAGAAGATGAGGCCGTCTGCCTGTGAAGAGGAGATGCTGCCGACACACCTGCCCCGCTGAGCGAGGACGCTGCGGATGCCTTCTCGGGAGAAGATGAGGCCGTCTGCCTGTGAAGAGGAGATGCTGCCGACACACCTGCCCCGCCGAGCGATGAGGCCGTCTGCCTGTGAAGAGGAGATGCCGCCGACACACCTGCCCTGCCGAGTGAGGATGCTGCGGATGCCTTCTCGGGAGAAGATGAGGCCGTCTGCCTGTGAAGAGGAGATGCCGCCGACACACCTGCCCTGCCGAGCGAGGACGCTGCGGATGCCTTCTCGGGAGAAGATGAGGCCGTCTGCCTGTGAAGAGGAGATGCTGCCGACACACCTGCCCCGCCGAGCGAGGACGCTGCGGATGCCTTCTCGGGAGAAGATGAGGCCGTCTGCCTGTGAAGAGGAGATGCTGCCGACACACCTGCCCCACCGAGCGAGGACGCTGCGGATGCCTTCCTGGGATAGGAACAGGACGCCTGTTGGCGTAGGAAAATTTGCACCACCGCCCGTTGTGATGCCGATCACGACATGACCTGTGTTGTGGCCTCGTGTGTGACAACCGACGCGCTGCCACGCGTGTGTTTTTAAGACTTGATTTTTTTGTGTTCTTTATTGTATATTGTATCTTGTTTTTGTGTGATTATTGCTACGCTGTCCGAACTCAGTTCATGGACACTAGAAGTATGGGGGTTTGACACACCCTGGTTTTTCTTAAGTATAAGTGTCATTAGTGTCCCGAACTGAAATCGGCCTGCGGCAAACAGCAATAATTCGCAGAATACGCTCTTTTTTGTTGTCAGGCGTTTAAGAAGCCCCCGGGCTTCGGCTGCTGGACGAGTCCATTTTTACGGAAAAGGGTAGCTCCAACTTTGCACGGAGTTTTTTTGAATTTTTGTAGACAGTCGATGACGAGCTGCCGAGTCGGACGAACGAGGTCTCGTCGCGACGAAGGTGATGTGACGATGTGAACTGTTTGTTTGTTTTTGTGTTTTGATTTGCATTGGATTTAATTTAAATTCGTTGTGCCATTTGTATTAAAACTTAAAGTAAATTCAGTTGCTAAGTAAATGTAAATGTAGAATCAATTTTATGTGTTAAGATTTTTATATTTGTGTAATATTAAACCACTGCATCTTGAATGGATAATAAATAAGTTTCTAAGCCGGATCTGAAATGGTGTTTGTCTGAGATCAGCCCTTCCAGGACTCCGGATAACCAGCCGCTCGCCTCTCTTCGATCCGGGGAATTCTCATTTCATAATTAATAAAAAAATTCCACTTGATTAATTTTTAACCAGTGACTGGTTCGCTTAATAAAATAATGTTAAGAAAATGTGACAAGCTCAGCCAATTACATTCGAATGAAGGCTCAATACTGACAGTCCGTTTTTACAGATTAGTTTAACAACTTTAGAAATAAATCCAAATTGACTATTGAACACATGTGAGAACGGATAGCAGTTCACTCTTCTGTTCGTTCGGAATTATCATACAGAACGCGATTAACGTCATACTGGGTATGTACTGAAGAATAATCTTACCTTAAAACTAACATATAAATCACAAAAAAACTGTATTAACTTTGCTATTATAATAATTGAGTTAAATAGATTTTCTAAAAAAATGTATTTGAATCATTTAGAACTTACATGTCTGTAGAATCATCAACCAGCCGCCAATTATTAGATCCGTATCTGAAAAAGAGAAGAAAATTGTTTTAATCATTATTTTAATTTAAAACATCATGACTGTTAATTATTGGTGAAAAAACATTAGATGCACAATTTATCGTGAGATTATAAACTGATGAAAAATAAATCTAAGCATGGCTGATTGAGAGTGACTAATTACCAGGTAAGTAAAACAATTGGTCCAAGAAGTATGACAATGATTTATAGATAATCATACAAGGTTATCAGTAGCGACGGTAAAGCGATCGCGCATTTTTATTTAGGAAAATCGAAAGGAAATAAATCACAATTTACAATATTAGACATGGGGAGACTTAAATTTATCTTCTTTTTCGAGCTCTACGACTCAATGAGGACGTTAAAAGCAAAAACGCCACTGTCCACAAAAAGTTTTAAACAACATTGCAATATCCCTAGAAAACTGTGAAAAATGAATTTATAAAATGACTTTACATGCAAACTATACGCAATGACATTACCGCATAATCGGCTTTATTTGATTTCTGACTTTGATGGACAGTGTTGTTTTTTCTATTAACACATTGTGTCCCGGAGCCGTGTTTTCACGCGATACAACAAACATCGCTTGAGACCCGGAACCGTATTTTCACGCGATAGACCAGCCTATCAAAAACAGTCATATTCGAGTCATCAAGCGATACGTATTACAACGGAATACTGGTTTTAAGTATAGTCAAGACTTAAAACTTTCCAAAACAGTCACTTAATTTGTGTTACTGCTATAATAGGTTTTGATTTTACCGACTTAAAATCTCAATCGAATCTTAGGTTTTTAAAATCCCCCTACTGGAGACGATAACACGGTGACACCGTGTTCCCTCCGAGCTAGAATTTTGCAAGATTTACAAGACAGGTTTTCGGGGGATATGTCTAAGCAAATATTGATACCGATACCGGCAACAGAAAAAAAGTAAGTCCTGTAGAACATGCAAGGTGTGTGTAAAGCACAAGAAAAGGAGTGAGACTCGGTACATGTGTAAACATTGTCGTATCGCTCTTCATGAAGAGAAATATTGGCAATTTTACCATACACAAATTAAATATTAAAATGTTTTAAACAATTCAAAAAAGTGTCTTTTGATTTTATCAACTATTTCCTTTTAGTAAACGATTAAGAAAAATGATATTTCTTCAAAAATGGGCCGGGCCCAGGGTTTGATTTACCTGATTTTGGCCGGAGCTGATAGTATTAACGTCGTCAAATGAATTATCAAGTTCGTAGTTTAAAAAACGTTAGAATTATTTTGTAGTCACATTTTCACAACCCTGCTTCCGTTATACTTACATTCGCGCAATTGCGATATGTTTTTTTCTGTCGCGTCATTACTTTTTGCGGCGAAGCGAGGACGTGCAATATGACGGTTCTCATCGGTTTCTCGTCGCCTGTCAACAAACTGGTCGATCGGCCAATAATTGGATAATTAACGGAAATAATTGATGCCCAAGTCACTTCGAATAATCAGGGCGGACGCCGCTGATTAGGTGTGAATTGATATTAATGATGATTAGTGAACCGTGTATTATTTCTCCTGGAATTTATTAATGAGAGTATTATAAGAAGGTATATTGTTATTAATAATTTAAGACATCGACTGAGGGTGCTCTATAGAATTTAGAAGTATTTTTTTAATTTATTAATTGAACTTTTGGAACGAAAACGTGTTTATTCGTTGACAAATAATTAAAGTTTAAATTAAAATTACACATCCATTTCAACAATGTATTGTTCAAATATCGTAAAAACCGATGCAATGTGCAACATATCAATTACTTTTTTCCATACTCTTTGTTCGTATTCACGTTTATCCAGAAGAACGAATATTAAAGTGGAAAAGTGGAAGCTTTTAGTATAAACTAGTATAAACGTACCCGTCATAGATGACCGTATTGAAATTGATATACGGAATGTCTAAAGTAGCTAATACATCGGAACTGTGTGCATTGCATAACATTTTATTTTATGTATACTCCACGAATGCGGTCATGAGACAATTTCATACCTACATGTGATATGTTATAATAATAAAGTGTCTGCAGAGCGGTCTGGGCTTTTATAATATATAAGATATTTCAAAGTGCTGCTTAACGATTCTTAGGAAAACGGTTAAGATTGCTTATTGACGCAATAATGATATACAATTGCAAAAAAAAAAAACTTTATTTCTAGATATTGATTTCATATGTTTACGATTTCCGCTCCCGGCGTGGAGCATATGGCTTCCTAATGGAAGTATCTCAACTCAAGTTTTTCTGTGAGAACTGCTCAACCTGTCTTTTTTGAAGAGAATAGGGATAGAAGGATAGGACTAGAACAAGGCTGGTGGTTGGATAATCGCTCGCGCTATGCCCCGCTTTTATAATCGGATGAGTGTGGGGAAATTTTAGGCATAAAAATATTTATGTCGACGAACAGAAATCGGGACTTCTGTAACCGTAGTTAACCACTGCACCACGGAGCTGACAATTTGTGTTTTTGGAAAAGGAGCTTAACTGGCACTATTAATTAATCGTTGAAGTAAATGCATTAAAATTTTATTTATTATCCTTAGTTACGTGAGCTTCTTACAATGGTGTAAGTAAGGGTAATGAATTATTGTTTGTTTAGTCATTAAAGAGATTATTGCCTTGTTTGAGTATAAGGTTTTTTTTGTGTAATGAACTTAATGAACAAACAAACATAAACGTAAGTAGCACGTAATTACTCATAACCAATAAAATTAAGCTCCTTTTCAAAATCAAAACTAGTAAATTAAATATTTTAATTTTGAATAAGTGAGATGACATAATATCGTATTGACCAATTGATGTAATCCTCAAAAAATATTAAAATGAGTTAATGATTGGATCTCATTTTAAAGACGACAGAGCAGGTCTTGGCCAAATGATGTAAATTAGACAGATAAATTGACTACTTTTTGGAAGAAAAAACATCATTTTACATTTAGGTTTAAAAATTTTGACCCGGCCACTTCATGTAAGGCACTATTATATCGAAACTCCGTACGTATAATCCCGTATCCGTAAACATGAGAGTTTACAGAAGTGAATTTATGAAAGATTCATAACGCAACTCACCATATAATGTTTTCGATAAAAACAGTTTTTACTCTCTCCTGAATAATTTCAAATTTGAGGGTGACATTGATTGGCCAAAAAACCCTCTATATTTTTTATTTCATTGTAAATTTAAAAAAATTGAAATACATGGCATTACAGCAGACGCCAATGCGCCATGCATTCCACAAACATAATAACAGTAACAACAATAATAATAATTATTGAAAACAGTACTACTAATAAAAACAATAATGAAAATAAAAACATTTTTTTTTAAATTACTATATAATAAAAAAAGACATTATTAATTTAAAAGGAAAAAATATTTAGTGAACAATACCCATAGTTTAGTGTTGAAAATATCATAAATAAAATATATTGTCTATCTATTCTCAACAGTACATTATAGCTGAGCTAAAATAAGTTAAAGCATATTTCTGACGATAGAGTAAAGCCGATATAGCTCTCAACTAACCAATAAAATTTTGTAGCACTAAATAATTTTTCATTGTATCTTATTATAATGGAGTTTTACCCAGTAAATGCCAATTCAATCAATTGTAAATTATTTGTAATTTTTATACTACTTGATATTTATATTACATCAATGTTTGCTTTCATACGGCCAACATTTGCATACACGTCGCTATAAAAACAATTTATCTCATGGGGTATAGGAATAAAAATCAGAGCTGAAAGAATGGAATCCGATGAGATGGGACATCTCGCGCATCAAGTGAGCATTCCAACACACATAGTGGACGCTCGGAATGCGTTACCATAAAAGCCTTTTTCTCGTTGCATACACAGGGGCGTGCAGCACAATATTAAGAACAATTTCTCGATCTATCGTTTTTTTTTATTGAAAAAGACGATGAATGCTGAAAATCGAAAACAAACAAAAACTAACATGTATGAAATTTGGATTATTGAGATTTTGTACACTTCCATGTATTTTGCCACTAACAACCCGGGTTTCGCCTTTCGGCGTCTTCAGGCATTCGAGCACACGAATGGACTCGAACTGACAGACAGTAAACAGTGTCTAACGTTTATATAGAAGATACAAATACGACAAATATTATTTACGAGGTAAAATATTATACGTCTGGGAGCCACACTGATACCTGAGTTAACATGTCGAGAATCGTCTTAATCCTTATTTTGTAAACAACACATTAACAGAGTGGCGAATTGCCGCTTTCCAACTACTTTTAGAATTACCAGTGATTTTACAATTATAATAGCATTATGGGTTTCGACGGAATGCAATTCGACGAAAGGGTAAAAATATACAATCATTCCACATTTAGTGACATCTGTTAGGTGTTTCAACGTATAGGATACAATAACGGAAAATTAAGAAAGTTCAGCTGCTCGTTCAGAATTGGCAAGGAATATATAACATGTATGAAATTAACAACAAATAAATGTTGTAAAAGTCATTCATTTCAATGAACAATATTATTAAAAATACGTATCTTTCTTTTTTAATCACTTTCAAATAATATTGACATTGAATTGGTCTGATTATTAGAAGTAATAATTCTATGATTTTTTTCAAATCTAACAAATTCATGAATAATATTATAATTGATATCGACTGTGAAAAGGAAAAAGGACGTAACCCACTCACAAAAAATATTGTGTATAGCCCAATAAAACGTGTATTAAATTGTGTACATTGTGATTATCGGAAAAAAATATTTAGAAAAGATGGAGGGATAAGCCCTTTTGCCTTTCTATAGTCGATGTATTATATATTTTGTGTATAAATATAGTGTATTAGCACGTTTTATGTGAGTTATACACAATATTTGTTTTGTGTGAGTTTAAGTTCTTTTTCCTTTCCACAGTTGAAATGTAAATTTGGCTTGGACCGTTAAGGTCAGTTTCAAATAATCCTATAGCTCCTATAATAATTCTACAGCTAAAGTCATTCAAAGATAGAGGGAATAAAATTAAAATCTCTATACTTAAAATCACATTACGGAACATTTTTATAAAAAAGCATTTTTATATTGAACGATTACAGTCAGTATTCGTAAGGTGGTTTTACATATTTTTTGATTACTCACGGAAGATGAAAAAAAAATGTGTGAGATACTGAGACCTCCAGACCTGTAGCCGAGTTTTCAACGTCGTTGTAGTCGATTTAGTTGTCCGTGGGCTCGAATCCCAGTACGGAAAGTTTCATAAATTTTGATTTTTTTTAAACGATGTATCGATTTGTGTTCGAAGGTGACGTTTGAATTACATCCGATCCTTAAAACGAGGCGTAGCGAGTGTGCTTAGTTAATCATTAACTCACTCCTTTTTGGAAAAAAGAAGAGAAAAACAAACAAAAAAAAAATCCGTTGAGGTAAGCTCGATTAGGATGGGGTTTTGGTCAATTGATGCAACCCTCAAAATTGTTCAGGAGAGAGTAAAAACTGTTTTTATTGAAAATATTATATGGTGAATTGCATTACGAATCTTTGAAATGCACCTCTGTAAATTCTCATGTTTGCAGATACGAGATTATGCGTAGGGGTGTCGATATAATAGTGGCTTACATCAAGTGGCCTGGTCAGAATTTTTAAACCAAAAATCAATTTAAAATGATTCCTTTCTAAAAATGGGTAAATTAATTTTTTTAATTCACATCATTTGGCCGAGACCTGCTCTGTCTTCTTTAACTTATTTTCGTATTTTTTGAGGGTTAAATCAATTATTAAAAACACAGTTAATAAACACAGTTAATAAACCCACAAATAAAAACTGTGTTGTGTCATATAAAAAACGAGCGCAATCTTTGTTCACGATTTTATTGCAGATTAGGATGCATTAAATTATTCTCTGGAAAAACTGCGGTATATTTTTATTCTCTTCATATCGAGCACATTTATAAAAAAATCACATTATTTTAAAGAACTTTATAAATGTGCTAAATATTTACATATTTGAACTATAATTTCTTATACTAATTTGTACATTTAAAAGTATTATCTTTAGTTCAACCAGAGACACCACTGGTTGCAAAGATGAGTAATTTTTCAAATTGGCTCTTGGCAGGTGATATGAGCTTTGGCTTAAATGTGAAGTTACCACTCCATAATTGACAGATGGGCATGTATATGATAACCCATGGGAATTAACTTTGAAGGTAACGATGACAGAGGAGACTTTTTGCGTATGTTTTACTTTGGATTTAAAACCAATTTGTTTCACGCCTTATTTGAGCGACATTGCTTTTATTTATTTTTCTGGGAAAAATGATTGAAAATAAAGTTCATACCGTATGCCAACAAACTATTTGAAAGCTTCCTCGACTAATTCATCGAGTGTAGACCATAAGCGACAAGTTTACAAAAATACGAACTCAAAATTTGGCCTTAGTTATTCTATTATGTGTATATATATTAAATTATCAGATGGAAGCGCCAACTGTAAATATTTGCTTACTTAGCTTAAAGGGCTTAATGCGAACAACAGACATAGATAAAAGTGTATGTGTGCCTTTTTGTTTCTTACGTGGCAGACAGACAAGTATAAATATATATATACTAATTCTTGACATTTTTTATAATAATTATTTAAGTTTGATAAATGTTCTACGCTTTCATTTATTCTTCCACATATATTTTTAAATGTGAGAAATGATTTTGGATGTTTTAAATAACAAACAAACACAGTTTTTTTCAGGAAAACGTGGATAAGAAGTCAAAAACCAATTTAATATGCAAAATCCCCAAACGCCATGCTTATGCATTCGTGCATTACCGTTTAATTTATAATTATAAATAGGCATTATATTCCTAATCGTTGATTTGAAAAACCTGTTACATTGCTTCTAGACTTATTTCGTTAGTACAAATGAGCTTCCGTAATCGCTCGTGGTAAATAAATCACTCGGTTAAAAGTTCTCGGGCTTCAGGCTACTACTTGGGTACATATAGTTCATTATTTATTTGAATATTTTTACATGTTATAATTAATCCCATCCCCCGGGGGTGTGTATACGAAAGCACGCTGTAATTAATTGCTTATAATATTTAAAAAAGCTAATTTTTGTTACATGTCACCCGCTGGCCATTGCCGATCAGGATTGTGGCAATATACTACACAATACGTACGCCGTTGTACGGCAAAAACATGACTTTTGCCACATCATACAGAGTAGTATTTATTGCGGCGGGATTATTTATTTAATATTTTAAAAAATCCTATCGAACATCCTGCAACCGATAAGTCGACACGTTTGGGCTTTCGCTCTATTCGGTTACAGTGTTGAAGGGTTCGAGTCCACGAACAAACACTTTTATGCATTGATTTTTTAAATCAAATTTTGTCCGAAGGTGTGAATGTATGTGATGTTTACAGTTCCTTCTCACCAACACAATTTTAATAACGGAGTACTTACACTACTAAGCGATTAATTAATAGCTAACTATTTTTATCTTCTCAGAAAAACACAGTTTATTTGAATATTCTCTAGGGTACTGAAAGTTGCACCCACCCTCACCTACTATGGCTTCACACTCTTCTTATAAGGTGTATTCCGTAGCGTAACTACCGGTCCGATTTGCAAGCAGAATCTTGCGCGTTTATTTTCTTCGATTGTTTTGTATTTTATTAGTAATTGAAGACATGTTACAGTTAAATGATAAAAAATCTTCACTGCCGCATCTAAAATAAAATAGTGGTCAACTGTTTTTTGTAAATAATGATGCAAAAAAACAACAAATGGTCTTTTCCTGTTCGCTCGTGAAATATGAGTGTGAGAGAGAAGACAACACATAAAAAAATTATGTTTAAAATATATAAATCGAACAAACCTAAGCACTCGGCCGCTGGAAACGATGTTCGTATAGTAAATCGGGTTATAATTTGCATTTTATATTTTATAGTTCATCGGAGATAAGAATAAGAATTTGCATTTTAATATAAATTATTTTTTACTATTTTATAGCGCATCTCGAAATTCTGGTATTCGTATTAAGTCAATCCCGGGATTGGAAGCCCTAGTTGGGAGAGAGTTTTTAGGCTTTACAGATAGCCTAAAATCCAACGAGCGATTGAAAAATCAATTTACGAGACTGTCCCTTCTGAAACCCGTGAGTTCCATAACCAAAGCCAATGTCGTTGATCACCGCACCATGAGCTCGATATATAAATATATTTTATAAATATTCAATGAACTTCAAAAGAAAAAATAAAGCCAATTTTTTTAATTTCTTCATTGTAGCATATTAACTGACAGGCTTAAATTGAACGGAAGTATTTTGAATGAATTCTATGAAGATGAACTAAAAAAATTGTATTGATTAATCGTTTCGATACAATCAATCACGCCTAAGTACGAAGGATTGAAAATCGTATTGACGGCGATTCCTAGAATTAGAAGGTGAAATTATTTATTATCGATGGCGAAGCTTTTAAAAACTACTATACTAGGTACGAGTTAAAACGCCTGGAACAGAATAGGGCGGAGAGGCTCGACATGCTTTACAAGACGAGTGTAAATTTAATAGAGTGTGTTTAAATTATCTAATGTTCCTAGAGACGTGTCTGATTAAAACAACAAAAGGGTTTTAAAATTTATAAGGTAAATGTAACAGTAGTTGAGCTTTTCAATAAAAGTGCACAAAATAAGAAACGTATACGCGTTATTGCTCTAAATTTCAGAGTTCATACAAGAGAAACCATCTTTTGTTGGATTGAGGAACTCACACATCACCATATACGTCATTGGGGTGTCATATCGGCGATTTGAAAAGAACACCTTAAGCATTAAGTATTTTATTTTGAATTTCTTAAGAGAATTGTTCTATCGTTGAATGTAAGTACATGCTACTTGATTCAACCAAGAGTGTCTTATTGGAAGCTCTGATGAAACTCTCTTATTAGGCATGGTCAACTACTGAAAAAAAAAAACTGGTCAACTACTGGAACTTTCAATTTTTTAGATGGTCAACTACTGACACATTAACATAGTTGTTAAAAATTGAGCACAATTTTTTTGTAACAAACCGTTTTATATTTTTTGTCTTATATTAATTAAGAGATTTGATCCATTATGAATATACTTGTTTTGTATTTTTGTTAGATTTTTCTCTTAAATGGTCAACCACTGGCACGTTCACCTTACTATATAAATTATAGAGTCAATTATTACCGATTTGAATTTGATGTTGTCTGCAATTTTACTTGTAGAATTGTCAAAACTATAATTATTGTAACTTTGGAAATATGTGATACCAATGTTGATTGTTGACGTGATTAAGCCGCCGGACGGATGACGATGATGTCGAGGTTGGTAATGCAGTCCAGAGTGGATGTTCCACGGTCGGAGAGTGGCGAGAGACTGATCCCTTTTCTATATTATTCTCTCGTTGCATTGCGTTCTCCAAAAATCGTATATGATGATTCTCACGCTTGCAGACAATCGCATATTTACTTATATTTGCACTCAGTAATATCACATTTCGTCTCTGCTGTCGTGTGAAATGATGACTTGATAAAAGTGTCATTTTATGAAAACTTTTTGTCTTCACAAACAATTACAACTTTTGCTGACCGAAGACGAAACATTCTCTCGGATATCACAGCGACATATTGAAGCGATTCCACACAATAGAGTTTAAATACCGAAATTTCAACATGAAATACACTATTTTTTTCAATTACTTTAAGGTTTTTTTCCAATAAGATTATGTGTAAGAGACCATGTAAAAATGACGTATTTTTAGTATAACAATTTTTTGTCGGATCCGTGGTGAAGTGGTCTTCGACTACGCTTACGAATGTCTCATGTTTATGTCTCGGTACGGACAGTTTTATAAATTGATTTTTCAATCAATTGGTAGTCATATTTGTGATGTATAAAAAAATCGATTAGCTAATCACTAGTCTTGTACTAGCCCTATCCTTTTTCTCTTCGAAATAGAAGATTTGATCAACCAGTTCTCGTAGAAAACTTTTGTTGGGGCCATATGCTTTAAAATTTTTTATAAAACATTAACCATTGTTTTTATATAAAATATCATGTGCTGTCGCACACGCTCTGTCTGCACATCGTGAATCATTCGCTAACGCAGTGTTGTGCTTTACATTTTATGGAGACATTTGTATGATTTTCACTCAACACTTACGCTCACATACACACTTTCTGGGCATGCGCTGGCAGAGAGTGTGTGTGTGCTGAGTTACAAATTTAAATTAAAATAATTACATCAAGAAAAATATACATGCTAAACATCGATTCACTTAAAACCTTAATTAAAAAAAATTTATTGCATAAGTTTTCTTGTTAGATTGACGGAAGACTTATTTAATTAAGTCGCATATTACCAGTGTTAAATTGACTTTACTATCCTAACCTGACTTTTAATAATATTAATGGAAAATATTACATCGTAAATTGCGTGAAATATGTTCACATCGTAAAATTATTTCAGCTCATTTACTCAATGTATGATAAGTCATAATCTTTGCCTCGTATATTAAACTGCTCCATGTCCAATTGTAAATTATTATGAGGCACTTATAAGCGTCATTAAAAACGTTTTATCTAACATATAATAATAAATATAATACTATACACGAAACTATAAATACCAGTTTTATTTTTAATAAATGCTACATCAAAAATGTCCTGCGCTGTCAAAATGTCACTCGGACTCTAAAATTAAATCTTTTCAATCCATTATTTATTATTTCAGATAAAAAGATACTTTTCAAGCAAAGAAAATTTCTGGTTGAAGCTAATAAATCTGTATTATATCAAAGATATCTGGGAAGACAATTGAGCGATTTCTAGCAGCTCTATTTTCAATTTTGATAGTTTGTTTTCTCCCAGAACATATATTATAATTTAAAAAAAATAAAACACAATTCCTTTTTATTATAAGGTTTGTACTGTAAGGTACTATAAGGTATATAATATAAGGTTAAACTACCAGTAGTTGACCGTTAAAGAAAAAAAATCAACAAAAATAACGATTAATGTTTAGCATTAAACCGAATTATAACAAAGCAAGTGTATTCATAATGGATTAAATTTCTTAATTAATATGATAAGACAAAGATTAGGAATGGGATAAATTACAAAAAAATGGTGTTCAATTTTAACACCATGTTAATGTTTCAGTAGTTGACCATCTAAAAAAATGAAAGTTTCAGTGGTTAACCACTTTTTTTTTCAGTAGTTGACCATGTCTAATCAGAGAGTTTCATGACAACCTGTCATCAGAGTTGTCTCAGAGCTTCCTGTAAGACCACTCTTGGTTGAATCAAGTAGCATATTACTGCACTTATGCCTTAGTATTGTTTTCAAATGACAACTATGACACCCCTAATATATATATGGTGATGTATTAGTTATTCAATCCGACAAAAAAGATGGTTTCACTTGTTTGAACTCTATAATTTAGACCAATCTCGCGTCTACGTTTCTTATTTTGAACACTTTTATTAAACAAAGGTCAACCACCAGTTCATTTATATTATATATTATAATATCGTCACTGTTCTTAAAGAAAACACTAAAGCTGACCGCGCACTAGGCAGCCACAATAATGCGCAGCCAAGTAGCCAATGTCACAAGTTCGCACTGATCGCTGAACACGTGCAGTGCGTGCAGACCGAAGCAGCCACATACATTTTACCGTGTCGTATTGGCTGCGCGCAGCCATGGCTGCCTGTGTAATCGGCGTGTTTCGACTGGCTGCCGCAGCCAACGATATTTGGCTGCCTAGTGCGTTCGCTTGAATACATTTTAATACAAATTTTAAGATCACATTGGCTGCCTAGTGCGCTGACTGCCTAAATCGAAAAAATGACATATTGAGATAGTTAAACTAAAATGTTCTTTATTTTGAACTCTACCGTATGGAAGAACACAGTTATTTTTTTAAATAACACTTACTTAAAAACAGTTTTATACAAAAAAAATAAATCGAAAAGGTTTTCATTGCATTTTCACTTCAAGCATTTGGAAAACTTTCAAAAAGTTCAATTACTCCAGAAAAATAATAAATGTATTTTCGTCACTCATAGTGACAACTTGCTTGTAAAAGAATATTTAGTCATTAATTTTTTTATTGACTAAATTACTCGCTACAAAGTGACCGCTGAAACCATCGAAACCATTATTCTTTTTCTAGCTCTATCCTTAAACTCTAGTAAAAAAACGCTTCTTTTGAAATACTCCATGTACACTGCATATCGTTACCTTACTTTGGAAAGGTTCTAATTGCACTTGACCATGTTTTGAGATACGAGCGTTTGAAGTTTTGACTGATCATATTTTGTATTTTTAAGGAAAAAATGTATTTTTAATTAGTTTACTTGTTTTTTTGAATAATTTATTTTAACCAAAGCACTGAGTATCTAAAGCTTTAATAAGAACTGACAACGATAGTTTGATTTTATCGGATATTCCAATTTTAGACTAGAGTAGAATGTGACTAATATACCAATCAAAAGGTCATTTTAGGCCAAAACATCTCAGTTAGAACCTTTTTTAAGTAAGGTAACGATATGCTTCATATTATACAAATACATGATTGTGTGTGCATGATAATACCTCAAAGGAAACTCATCAAAACAAGAAGAGTTGAAAACTTACCTTGACCGATAATGTTAGAAATTTAATGTACTTTTAGCAACGCATTGCTTCACGCATTGTTTTAAAAGAGTGGGTAGAATTTAAAGTCATATTATTTTAAATTGTGATCTTATCGATTTACAAAATATTTCGTTTGTAAATGCTTCATTTCTGTTTTCTTTTTTTTTCCGTATTGCCATTTTTTTGTAACAAAACGTGTGCTACTAACAACTGTGAGATCAGAGATCGTCAAGGATCCTTTACTGAAAACAGCTCAGATAAAATTGCAGGAGTTTATGCTGTGGCAATACGCTATCATATTTTTTTTTCAATTAGATCAATTTATTTTTGACACAAAAATTTTCTATTGATTTTTTGGTAGCTATATTATCTTATTTTGAAACACAATAAGTCAATACAATCCCTGATTGTTACAAAATGTTAAAAATAAATATGTATATTAAGACTCTGTGTATTATACACGAAGCGTATCAGTGTAGTTAAAAATGCAAAGATATAAGGGGTATACTCTACTTAGCTAGAATACATGCAGGAAGGGATTGAAAGACTTAGGTTCTGTAACCACACTAGAAATGAAATTACGTTAGTAACCAGAACATTACTGTTAATGGAGAACACTCTAGATCTAGGGTTACTATTTTTTTCGTTTTAAAATTGAATGGTCATAATGTAAACGAGCTTTCATTTAAACAAGACGGTGCAACATGCCATGCCGAACACGCCACAATCAATTTGCTAAAGGAAACTTTCAATAAGCGCATAATTTCGTGGAATGGACCACCGATATAATGTAATTTAACACCTTTGGACTTCTTTCTGTGAGGGTATGTGAAGTCGCAAGTCTACGTCGATAAACCAGCAACGCTTAATGACCCTAATGCTAGCATTCGCCTCGTTATTGCCGATATACGGCCGCAGCTGCTTCAGAAAGTGCTTGAAAATTGAACTTCGAAATTGCGCTTTCTTCGAGCCAGCCGTGGCGCCTACATGCCATAAATTATTTTTAAAAGCTAGTGGCATTTAATAATCTTTTGAATAAGTCCAATATAATGAGCGTAACCACGCTTATTAAATGTTTATTTCATTTTAAAGTTCTATACTTCTTAAAAAAAACATTTTTACTATAAGTCACTTCATAAAATATAGCACAATCACTGCAACCTCAAAGCCACAAGTGACAAGTTGAGAATTCTCGGTCGAAAGTGGCGAACGATTGGTTACTGGCATTCAGAATGAAATGGAGGGTCTCAATGCACACGCCATTTCAGTTCGGTTAATCTTTTTTTATTTAGATGCAGTGGTCTAATACAATTAGAACATCGGGGTTATATTTACGGTAAAACAATTAGGACATAAAAAATTATAATGAGCGTCGTGTTGGCAAATAAACTTAAGAATTGATTGCTCTGTTAGATAGGGCGAAAAAAAAACAAGTGAGTTTTACGTAGCGACGACCAATTGGATACTGACGAAAGCAACGATTTGTAACAGTTCGAAAATTGCAATCTGTAACCTTTTTGACGGGTATACGACGTTTCCACACCGAGGGCTATATTTCGAACTGAATTTTCTTCACAATGATTTTACTGCTACTCCGTTGATTTAAACAAACGAAGTTAAATGAAATAATATTTGTCAGCCAAGCAGTACAATTATGGATAGCCATATTTAAAGACGACTTAATGTACAGTTTTGGGCATGTTGCAAAACGGGGGTATATCAAAGTATAGTTTTTATAGTTTCCGTCTTGTTGTAACTTCCATATAGCAATCATGAAACCATGTGACTCTATCAAGTTCTGAATCTGTAAATGCTTCTCGTGAAAAATAGTGTTTTTGCACTTATGACGTTACAGCACTAGATGTGCGATATGTAATGAAAAACAGCTTTGCAAAACCCGACAAAAATACAACTATTTAAACTCTTAATGACATGGAGAATCCAATTGTTTCAATAGTTGCAAGAAAATGCAGATATGCCTTATTTTATTTTGCTTACATTTATTGCAATAAGCAGTTGAAATAAGCCATCGTTGAAACTAATAATTTAAGCGTGAAATACAAAAACATAGATAATTACTAACATTGCAGATTGGACATATCTGTTTTTGTTTTTAAACGCCTCATATAGTCATACCAAAGGTTGCAGAGTCATGCTACAGATTTATAATGATAATTGATTCGATGCGTATCTTTCAAATTTATGGCAAATACAAGCGATAATATTTACAATGAAACACGTTTATTTTATACAATATACAGTAATGTAAGGCCATTTAATTTTATGTGATGCCGAGATACATTTTCAAGGTTCACAGATATTCGTTCGGCGGATCTGTGGATTGGCAAGAATGTCAGCTTTACTCAACTGCACCAATATAATAATGAACATAGATTCCTACATTCAAAGTTTTTGCAGCGGTTTTTTTTTTAAATTATTTTTTAATCATATATTTACACCTACATGCAAAGTGTATTTACTGCTTATTCTGCGAATCGACTAATTCCACTCGGACAATTTTATAGAACACTACTGAGTACCCGGCATGCGTTGCAATGCCACTCAAAGAAAGAAAGGGTTTGTGTTTTAATTCTGTTTTTTGAACTGCTTTTGGATTAGAGGTCTGCACAGGCCGAAATTTCATAGACTTACCCGGTTCGAGCCCATCATCTTCAGGTCTGGCCCGACCCAAACCCGAGTTTCAATATCACACTTGTTTTAACACAATATTTTTGTTTTTCGTCTCGTGCGTACACGAATAAATCAGAAGGTTTTTCCTAGATGTCGCTGTATGTACGTATTTGATTATTTTTTCAATTTTAGATTTTCAATTTATTTTTTCTTCAGAACTCTTCACGGGTGTGTGCACAACAACTCACCGAAGTTTCATCGAAATCGTACGAATGGTAATGGAACGCGAAAGGACAAACAAACATTTATTTTATATAATATTTCCGGGCATGATCACAATAAGTCCTTCCTGAAAGTTTCGTCGCGATCGGTTGAGTAGTTTAGGAGCCTATAAGATCCGGACAAACCAACAAACAGACATTCATTTATATATATATAGATTAATTAAACAACTTTAATTTTTTCTCTATAAAGCGGAATTTAATATCATCAAAAATACAACTTATATATAATAGCCCAGACCGGTCTGTAGGTGTTTTATTATTATCATATTTCACATGTAGGTATGAAATTTTCTCATGACATTCACCCAACAGTACACACAGTTCCGACGAAACTCAAATTCCGAGGCAAACAAACAAAAATAACAATAACAATCAGTCCGTCAGTATGGAAACTAAAGAGTAACGGCATTTGCGATTACATAGTGAGCGACAACAGAGACGGAGAGCTAGGCAAACTCCGGAAGCTGCAAAATTCAGGCGTGATGCCGATACACACAAACAACAACGATCACAAGTTCGGAAGCTGCACAATCCCAACGTGGAAGATCATTGAAAAGCTGAAGAAGCTCGAACATTCAGTATTTCAATACCGTAATCTATGACGGGTGTCCCACTAGTTACTAGTTAACAAATAAAAGTAACGAAGTTGTATTTTAGAATTCTTCATTTTTTTCCCAAGTTAAATTATTCGTTTTGCAGATAAAGTAGTGGATATCGGTTAATGGTGCATTTTAACATAACTGATTTAATGACAAAGTCAGAACTGCAACATCTGTCTTTGAATAGGCAAAGAAAAGAAGTGTTAATTAAATGCGAAAATTAGTTAGTTATTTTATTGCTGTGTCAACGTTCTGTTTTAATGATTAAAAATGAGAGGGTGATATAAAAACATCATAGTTGTACATTCCTTTGGATACAACTTCATGACTGATTGAGTGAGGTGTTTTTGAGGTTACGTGTCTTTAATTTTTAATCCTCCTTAATTGTAAATCATAAATATATATTACTATTTTATCAATGCTTTAAGAAATGTCCTAAAAGGAAGCAATAAATAAATTGTACATGCAACTTTTTGGCTCTTGGTCTACACACTATCATTGGAGTCACTCTTGAAGCTATTTTTGTGACTGAGAAAATAAAATAAACACTTTTGTACATTGAAGACTAATAATCAGTATTACAAAAGGGATTTCTTAATTGTTTTTCCCATTGAAAGTTCTAGCCTGACATAATTATACGCCAAAAAGTAATAAGGTATAATTTATGCACTATACTGATATAAAAACTTCATATTTACTATTAACACAGTCAATAAATTAATTAACCAGCTGTAATTATCGTCGCCTTGAGTAAACAAGGTTCTATCTGCAAAAACTAAAAGTGTTGTTGCACTTTGTGTTAGATAGTATTCACTTGGTACACTTGAACTTTTGCGATAGTTTGAATTTTGGATTAGATAATATTAACTTAGTACATTCGAACTTTGATTTTAATAGTTTCCACTTAGTCAAGGATTCTTTTAACAAAGTGAGTTAAGTTGTAGTAGGTTAAGTTAGGGTTGGTCTTGTTTGGTTTGTGTAATGTATTATAATGCGTGGAGCAAAGACAATATAGGCGGCATAAATATAGGGTAGAAGTATAAGTGACATTTCATTACAGCTTCGTGCAACTGTCAATTTCAAAGTGTGAGTATCTATATTGAGTGAAAAGTATTTTATTTGTGTGAAAATATATTTTATTATGTGGGATCACTTTATTTTTAGTGAAACAATTTGTTTTTTGTGGAATGTATTTGTTATAAGTGAAAAGTATTTTTACGAAAGTGAATATGATCTAAACAAAAGTGCATTTAATTTTAAGGCAAACTAAAACTGTTCAGGAGAAACAATTTCAGATTTCAAAAAATGTAACCTTTTAGATGACACTTATGCATTCACATACGTGAATGAAATAGACGACCACTTTTGATACTGTAATTTCCTACACGCGGTATGTCTTATTATATATTCAGATTGAACTTTGATGCACTGTAACATTTGAATGTTTTTCAAATAGAACATTTTTCTTATTCGAATTTCGTTGGATTGACGGACAATTGTAAGGGTTTTTAAAGGCAGATAGCACCGCATTTTTAACGAGAATAAAACTACATTTAAAAGTAATTTTGTTGAAAAATGGCAAATGGAACCTTGTTTCCTGAACGGATGATAAACTTTTAGTAAGTTAATATGTATTGGTACAAAAGAAAAACACATCCTTCAGTGAATGTTCAACCAATTATTACATACAAAAAAGTATCAATGAACAGGCATGATTACAAGAAAGCGGATCAGGAATTCACCTCACCTGGGAAAGAATTAAATCAACTGATGTAAGTTAATATTCTAAATGAATAAATATGATTGATTGCATATAACGGAAAAATGTATTTTTTATAAACTAATGATGTTTGTTTGACCTCAAAATTGTTTAAGCACTCATAGAATTATATATCTTTCTTTAATAGATTCCGTGGTAGCTTTGTAGAAACTTCTTTTCAATATTAAAGTAAAATTGACAACCTTATTATTCCACTGGCTGTTTACTCTGTTTGACACGTTTTTCACCTTTCTTTTAAACATCATCAAACTTTATTTAATATTGAAATCATGCAAGAATTCATACTGAACAGAAGCCATTCTAATGCAATTTTTTGTGTAGGTATTTAGCGCATTTAAGTTGCATAAAAATGTTCATTATCGATGATGCCACAGTTAAATGTAATAGCTAACTGGTGTTACTATGACATAAGACATTGGTCAGATACGTGGCGCAGTTGGTAACGTCATTGGCTACTGTTACGGATGTCTCGGGTTCAACTCCCAGTGCGGACAGTTTCATAAATTGATCTTTCGATCGATTTATGGATTTCTGTTCGCAGCCATGACCGTAGACCCCTTAGATCCTAAAAACGGGCGTAGCGACTGCTATTAACCTACCACTTGTCCTTTCCTATCAATCTATCAGTAATCTCATTGAAAATGAGAGGGTGAGCAACTGAGTAACAAGCAGTTGTCATAGAAAAATTCTGTTCAAATAAACTCCACTAAGAGTCCATATGCTCAACACAAAGAGGAGACATGGATTAAAAAAATTAGAAGAAATGGCCAATTGATGTAATCCTGAAAATTGAAATTGTTCAGGAGAAAGTAAAAACTATTTTTATCGAAAACATTATATGGTGAGTTGCGTTATGAATCTTTGAAATGCACTCCTGTAAATTCTCATGTTTGCAGATACGGAATTATACGTAGAGATTGTCGATATAATAGTGGCTTACATCAATTGGTCGGGTCAGAATTTTTATACCTAAAACCAAAGTAAAATGAAGTTTTCCTTCCAAAAAGTGGTCGATTTATTTGGTCGAGATTGTTCTGTCGTTTTTAAAATCACATCCAATCAAATCATTAAATCATTTCGTATTTTTTGAGGGTTCAATTGGTCAAAACACAGTCGATATTCCAGTTAAAAGTCTCGCCCGATTACGTCGATTGATAAATTTAAATATACGATGGCGATTATTAAATGATGAGCGTAAATAAATGGACGATACTGCTTTTCCCGTCACGGAGGGTGAATTATGGCTATGCTCCTCGGAATGCGGTACAAAAAGTTGACAGTCTTGGTAATAACACTTAAGTCACTTTTTAAAGATCATTGCATACCTTACGGAGCACGCACTCGGCCAGAAAAAAAACGTACATGCACGATGTCCTTAACTATAATTGGTTAAAAATGATAATTCAGATCGTGATCCATCGAGGAATATTTCATACTAGGGCTCTTATGATAGTTCAATGTTCATTATATTCAACCAGGTGAAGTGGGCGCTTTTTATGTAGGGCTTTTAATGACATGAACATTATAATTAAACTGATATGAGAATCCATAGAACTGAAATAGTTCTGACATATTATTGCGAGCTTACAATGTAAAAGCTCAAAGTCAATACAGATAAATAATTTATTTCAACTTGTTCTAATTTTAATGTTGGTGCCGAGTTTTATTATTAAGTCAGTACGTACTGTTGATGAATGTTCAAAGCTGTAAGGCAATCATTACGATTATTCTTCAGAGCTATATAAGATAATTTACACTAAGCAAAAGTCGATGTTTTCAATATTTAAAAATTGGTCAAACGATAATTTTGCTTCAAATCAAAAATATTTAAAATTTATTTAAACATGTATAAAGTATAAATAGCATTTACACTAATTAAGATTGATTTCATTGAATAAATACACAATTAATTTTCTGTAACATTTAATTAGGTCAAATAAAATTTATTGTAATTATGTGTATTAAAATACATATCAAATCAATATTTTTAATCCATATCCGCTCCCTACTTGGAGCATGTGGCCATTACTCGGTTCCTCCAAGATTCTCTGTCCCCCGCCAATCTTTTCCTCCCAGGACATCAAAGCGTCCCTTACCAAATTAATACTTATTTACATTGAAAAATTGTTTTTCGAACAAGTCACCGCCGGAAAGGAATTGTTAAGTGATACTTAAATTTTTGTCTAAATTATCAATCTATGTAACCTATACTATTTCAATAAATAAGTATACATTTTCAAAATTAAGGAAAATTATCAGCCTGTAATTGAAAGTCCCGTCGCCAAGGGCTGAATGAATATTCTTGGGCTTTTGTTCTACACAACTATGCGGTAAAGGGCTCAAATTATCAAATAAAATCTTTCATACACTGATTTAACAATATATTTGTATCCTAATGCATTGACGTCTCGAAAACTTTCTTTCATTCACCATACCAAAAAAGAGGTTGAGATTAAAAACAAAGAAATAATAATTATTTTAATATCAATTGCATGTTTAAAAGGTTGAGCAACTTTTCTCATTAACGTTTTTCATGATTATTGATAATATCTACCAATATGTTATCATCAACAAAAAGTTATAGAAATAATATTTAACCACCAGATAAATCGTACACCATATACTTGCTGTACAAAACTGCTATGTTTGGGATTACTGGACATCACTTAGAACTTTAGATGTGCTCTTGCTTTTCAAAGCTTACCTAGGGGTTATTACTTATATGTATATAATAACTGAACTGATGACTGATTCAGGACGATTCATATATGGCAACCGTGAGGAGCATCGTTTTTTTTACCTAAAGTCATATTCCAGTTACACATGCCTTAAAGTAATTAAATGTGACATCTTTGATGTCATAACAACTCAAACTAAGTGAAAGTCGCTTTGCAACCAAAAATATTACAATGTAAACATCACTAATAATAAAATTTTAATCGTAAATTTAGTTAGCATTCATGTATGAAGTTTTTAAGTTCATTGGATCAAAAGATAGAGAGGAAAATTATCCATAATTTAAAATAAAAACAAACAAAACCTCACGAAGAAAACATGAAAAAACATGCGTGACGTTACAAAACTTATATATATCAACAATTCCTACGTACAATCACGTAAGTGCCATATACGTGATAGGCATTAAACAACATTGGGAAAAGTACCTACTTCACCGTTTTTCCGTAAAGTATAAACACGTAACTAGACACTTATACGAAAGATCAATGTTGTATCTGCAATATTTCAAAAATTGAAAACTGTCTAGCCAAAATTTATATAATATAAGAAACTAGATTTAAAATAATAGCACTGTCCCAATTTTGAAGAAGATAGATGCAGCCGTTACTTTACAACTGCGTTTTGAATCTTTGAGACGCTCCCTGTAAAATGTCATGTTTGCTGATACGGGATTATACGTAAGGCGTTTCGATATATATAACACGTTATATATAACCCCTTGAGATATTAATATTCTATATTATACGAAGTTGATTTTTTATTCAAACGATGTAAAACGAGAGAATTTAATTAAGTTCTTCAATTTTAGCGCAAATTTCAATTTAAGCAAGGCTTTTAACCATTTTGAATAATAAAAATCATTATTTGCTCAGTGTTACTAGAATATGTATTTTTACTGTTTGCTGGAATTTATTTCACTTCTATTGCAGACTCGTGCAAAAATTTGATTCGATTCATTTAACGATTCGATTCTGGCGTTTATTAGAAATTGGTTTTGATTTTATAGCAGGGTATTTCATTCCTTTTAGTTCGTGGGTAGCGAATTTCAATCGGCGTAGTTCTGAACGGTTTGCCATTATGGCAAATTACTTGTAGCTTACCACCTTTATCTCGCTACCTGTTACTAATTAAACTACTCACTTGCTTGATTTTTCTTGCTCGATTTTAAAAGGTTTTCAAAATCATTTCTTTTTGCTTATAAAAACCTGCTAAAAATATAATTTAAGTCATCGACTGAGACTGTCCTGTGTACGCGAAAGGACTATGTTGATAAGATTAATACCTTTCTCGATAATGACGATATAGTCGAATTGAAAAAAGATCCTACGTTAAAATTTAATAAACATATTAAGGAGATTATAAATAGTTGTAGCATTACAATCAACACTAAGGATTTGTCCTTTTTATCTACTAGAAATCCACAAACCCCCAAATTTTATGGGCTACGGAAAATTATATTAATAAATTCATCTCGTGGTCACCTAACAGAAGCCACTAAATGTGGAATGATTGCATATATTTATCATTTCGACGAATTGCATCCCGTCGAAACCCACAATGCTATTATAATTGTAAAATCACTGGTAATTCTAATATTAGTTGGAAAGCAGCAATTCGCCACTGTGTTAATGCGTTTGTTTACACAATAAGGATTAAGGTGATTCTCGAAATTTTAACTCCGGCATCAGTGTGGATCCTAGACTTATAATATTTTATCTCGTAAATAATATTTGTCGTATTTGCATCATCTATATAAACTGTTTACTATTTGTCAATTCGGATGTAATCTCAGTTTCCTAGCTATTTTAATTTGTACTGTTAGTACAGACATTAAATTCCAATCCTGTATTTGAAGCATTCCGTTATGTACTGTCTAACTTAAGATTCTTTCCACTGAAGACTTTGAATGGAGGAAAAAACCCCTCACGAATACTGACTGTGGGTAATCAGCAAAAAAAATGTTTGTAATTTGATTTTAAGCTTGAAATGAAAACTTTAACTTGACTCAATTTGCCATGTTACGATTTCGTCGCAGCATTACAATCGTCACCTATCGGCGATAAGTACATCGCTGCGTCGTTGGTATGAGACCAAGGGGAAGCCTCGCCAAGAATGGTTACTAAATAATTGCGTTGAAACTTTCTTACGCGCCAGGATGTGGAACAAGCAGGACGTGCCGGGAACGCGCCGGAGATTGGTCTCGGACACCCGAGTTCGTCGCTGAGCTATTTTATTCAGGTCGTAATTTTATATATATATTATAATAGTTTACTTGTTTAAGTGTAACCATCTGTTCATAAATATTGTTTCGTCGTGTAATTTCTGTTTTATTTGTTTATAATTTAAATTCTGTGCATCTACGGTTTCCGCATCCATATTAAAGGTGTTTTTTAACGGTAACCGTATTTTCATTATTATTATTTTTCATTTGGCATGTATCCTCACGCCTGGCGCCCAAAATTTAATTATCACATGTATTTCTCCTTACAGAACAAAGTAAAGTGTACCGAGATTGGCAAACCTTATCCACTTCCCTGTGACAAATCTATCCTATTTCTCCGTTGAGCTATCCATTTTTCAATAATTTGTGATATCCACTTCCCTTATTCCAAATCCTATTTCTCCATCTGATAAGTCATTTCATTTCACATTATAATTCTTTTTTTTTAATTCACTACAGCCGGTTGCTTTAATCGAGTGGTAAAGCTTTTCATCTTACTCGGTTAAGCGGACAAGGGATTTTATCACCAAGCTAACACCCTATTTGATTTCACTAACACTCTATTTCTGTGGTGTTTTCATCTTTTTCAATTTTCTTCATAGAATCATTAAAGCAGGGACAGATAAAGTCATTAGGTTATTTTTTTGTATTATCCTGTCCTTTCCTAATCCCTCCTTCCGCAATAGGCTTATATTTGAAAAAATGATTTGACACTTAACTAGTTGAAATCTTTCTCTTTAAAAAACTTTACTGTACTATTGAAATGCTTGTTAATTGTCATATCAGAAAAAGTACAAAAAAGATTAACAAAGCGATATATTTATATTTATAAGTATATTCCAGATGGTGTGAACTAGGTTTTAATATTAAATCTTAGATAATTGAAAATGAATATTTAAAACATAATTTTGTACACATAAATTAAACCACTTTGATTTCAGATTAGTAGTTAGTTATTGATTTTTAAGAGCTACTCAACATTTTAATTGTAGACTTGTTAATTCCTTTGTAATTATTAACACTCAATATCATATAAATATCTTCGTTAAAGTGTATATCGACTGTGTATTGGCCAATTGATGCAGCCCTAAAAATACGAAAATGAATTAATGATTGGATCTCATTTTAAAGACGACAGAGCTGATCTCGGCCAAATGATGTAAATTAGAAAAATAAATTGACCACTTTTTGAAAGGGAAACACAATTTTACATTCGTTTTGAGCTTAAAAATTCTGACTGTGTTCGATAAAAGGAGTTGTTACTCTCTAATGAACAATGTCAATTTTGAGGGTTACATCAATCGGATAAAACACTGTCGAATTATGTTATCAGATGACAATGCTCGCGATTAGCGAAAACGGTCTTGATTATTATAAAAATGTGTTTTATTTAAAAAATATAATGCCTTTCTACCGCAAATTAACATATTAAAAGTGACGATATATACCTTAAAATATGGCAGCGTTTCTTCAATGGTAGGTCGCGAACCCATCATGACCGGGTCGCCAATTTTCTAAAATAAATCTGTATATTTACTTTATTATAATTTCGTAATAAGCGAAAATGACGCAACGCTGTGTACGGTCAAAAATAGACGTGTTGTGTAGTCGGTAAGTGAAATGCGTTTTTTTTTGTGCTGGCAGCATTGATGTGATGCTAACAGCTAAGATACATGAAGTAAAATTGTACTGCCTTTTTTATTTATTGATTACGTTTAATTTGACAATGGACAAATGGATGATAAGACATGATGTGCCACTAACGAACTATTCGATTAGCACCGACGAACAATCAAGTGATGTGCAGTCGGGTATAACTTCTGAAAGCAGAACCAACAAACGTCCACATGATGATGTTCAGTCTACTACACTGACAAAACAGAACAAATCGTTCTGGGGCCGATAGTAATCTGAGGATTACATAAAATTCGAGTTCATCAAGGGTGCTGATGACAAACCATTATGTGTAATTTGTTTAGCGGCACCTTAAAACGAGACATTCAAAATTTAAACAGCACTTGGAAGCAAGCCAGTAGATTTCTTCTTAAATACAAAGAGAGAATTAATAGCTTCAACAAATTAAGTGCGTCAGGAGAAATATTAAAATTACCGGGAGTTTGGAAAACGCTGAAATAGAATATGTAAGTAAGTACATAGCTTTAAATGTAATAAAATACCAAAAATATCGTTATAATGATACTCTATATTGACCGGATGAGCCACCTGCATTTGATATTCTTGTGAACGTGCACTGTTTCTGTTTCATCTTAGCCATTTATAGAAAACAAATAGGCATACGACTTTTTTATTGCTTATTTTTTATTTAGGACCGTAATGACGGCTGTTAAAAAATAATTATTCCACCTTTCATTAGGATTGCTCTAGTTTTGTTTTTGTCCAAAGCGTGGGCAGACGACCGGATCCGATTTAAAATAATTTAAATTAATGTAAACGTTGATTGTCTCTCGCCTAAAGTTATGTACACAATTAAATGTTGTATCGCACAGCATTTTCTTAAAACCTCATCCGATCCTAATGTCGAAAATATGAATTTCTAATGGTGTTTACCTCAACAGAAGTTTTTCTACGACAAATTATTTTTGCCCAACCTTTCTTTTTTGGAGACAGTAATAATAGAAGGATATGGCTAAGACAGGACTAGTGATTACCTAATCACTCTCGTTAAGAAAACATTTCTCTACCCAATTCATATTCAAATGATAGTTCAGAATCTTGTGATTGTTCACTGGACAACAATTCCTTCTTTCTCACTCAACATTGAGGTTTCATGATTATCCTATGTTTTGTCAGCGAATCACAAAGCATGACAATGTTTATTTGTTGTTAAGTCGGAGCTTTCCACTCATTTTTAAAAATGCCACCCCTAAAAAAGTGTAGTTTCTCAGCGAGCCACAAATTAGACGGAAGAATATATGGTGAATGGAATATAGCTTACATTGATTCTGTATATTATATAACAATTTTTATTTGTTTATTACCTACCTACAGAATTTTAAATTCATTTTCAAAAATGCTGCCTCCAAAACAGTACATTTTGTCAGTGTGTCAGTGAGAAGAAAACATGGTAAATGGAATATAGCTTGCATTGATTTTGTATACATAAAAAAAAAATATTTTTTACTGCCGAAATTTTCTATTCGTTTTGAAAATGCTGCTCCCTAAAACGTGCCGCCCTGGTCACCCGCCCCGGTACTTTCTACCTGAACTGGGTTTCCAGCCCGTCAGCACGGCAACCGAAGACATTTTGATCACTCGACCACGAACCCAGCATAACTTTTAATAGTGCCATAATATCAATACTGTTAAATAAAACGGTAGAATAGTTGTTTTGGGAAGCTACTTATGCTTAAATATTGTAATAACTTGTCCAACTGATTAAAACACCTTGATTTGTGATCTTATCTTTAATTTTGTATATAACAGAACAGCATACTCAAATAAAGCAACAATTTTTGAAGGATTACAATATTGGTACAGTTTTGCTTAAAACTTTATTAAATCTAAAATTTTCTTTGAAAAACACCCTCAAGTTGTTCAATCACTCTGGCGACACGATGAATTTATTTATCGATAAAAATATGCAACGTTACACGAGAGTGATTTATACAAACACGTATATTGATGGAATGTCATTAGAAGCGGCAAAGAGCTGAGATCAGAAGTTAGTACAAGTGGCATTTGACAAACATTACAAGGGATTTTGACTTAAACGCGTTGAATTCTCTTTTACCTTACCGTCAGCACAAATATCACAGGTAGTCAAACTGTTTGCAGCAATGGATTAGTTTGTAAACTTTTAACAATTTATGAAAGTAAATATTTATTTCTACCGGTTCATGAATGACTCCTCTGTATCTTTTAAAATAAGTAGGATTTTTAACTGAAATTTGGTGAACAAACAAAAAATAAACCACGCTCATCGTTAGAATTTTTCAACTGATTATTGAATCAGTTATTGTATTGACCATCACTTGAAAATGTTTGTGCTGAGCGAAATTATTGGTTTTGAAGATTAATAAAAAGAACTAGTACAAAAAAAGTGTTTTATTTTTATGAATACAATGACATTTAACAGCTTAAAAGTGATCCATTGTATTGTATTCATGTAGAACAGAGGTCTTCCACAGCATTCGGGACCGTTCTAGCTGATGATATATCTCCAAGGAACCCAAACAGCTAGCGCAATCGTGACTGCAACAGCTGTCACGATGGTGAGTTGTGTTATTGGTATTTATGGATATTTGTTTCGTTAATACATTTGTTGAATTTTGTCTCAGCAGTCTGTCCCAATTGAATTTCCATTTATTCTGAATCAAAGTTGTTGTTATCTGTGTCTTCCAGCGACAATTTCGCGTCTTACTTTGAAATGTCTTCTGTACTATCAAGGAAATTATGAATGCAGCATTTATTAAGGTATTCTATTATTTTCTTTTCAAGAAGCTGACCCCCATTCTGCCATTTTCGACATTCACTTTCGAGGATTGTCACGATCATTTCGATTATAAAGGTGCAACCCGAATTCAGAGTCACAAAATAAAACAAAAACTTGCGTCTAACAATATTTTATCCAGTTCTGCATTCGGGTGACAAAATGTTTTAGAACCGGTGTCGCGTAAAAATATGTGCGCGCGCAGCAGGACGCGAGGCGCTGAGACAGTGAGCGCCGTTATTTGAATTATTTACGCGCTGCGTTGAAATATTGCGCGCCCCAATCGACAGGCGTCGTCTACATTTTTACTTCTTAATCATTCACAATGTTATTCTGCTACTTTTGTGATCAGGGACGATTTATACTCATTTTTATTGCACTTTATTAATATCATAATAAAATATACAATTACAACTGTTTTGAAGTTAAAATTGTAATTTATAAAAATAAGTGTGGTTTTCCATACCGTCGAGATTAAAATAAGGAACATTTTGGTATAACTAACTTAATATCATCGTTATTCTGGAAGAAGACACTAACTGACAGATACTAGTTTTGAGTAATTGGACTTTGAAGTTTTTTACATGTTTGAAATGCTATATCTTTTTCATTTAGTTTGTTTGTACAAAGCTGTATTTAAGTAAAAAGTATAATTTTTAAAAATAAGTGCGCTCTTAATAAGGAACATTGCGGTATAGCTAACTCAATACGTCATTTTTTCGATTAAATGCTTTCTTCCAGAACAACGACGATACTCTTCCAAATTATAATTAGTCATCGAGGCGTAAAAATAATTAAATATTAGATTCGTACTTTTTTCAAATTCACGTCATATTAAATTTCATATTTATATTAAGGGGAAACACATTGGGAAAAAAGTACTTTGATAATATAAAAGCAAACATCAACTTTGGGAGAAAAGGCATCACAGACAAAAATACCCGGATTTCAAATTTAATTATATTTAATATTGAAATTTCCAAGTTCTCTTAGAATAAGGATACAGAGATAGGGTAAAACTGAAAAAACATGTACTGAATAATTTTTTGAGCACACATTATAACACCAGTGACATAACCTTCCTGATATATTATTTACGTACGCATATATGTACATATCTTCCCCGATTTATACGGTATTCGATGTACACGTTTTGCTTTGAGAGCTACATAATGTTTACTTGGTAAATTTTCGTGTTAACACGGTTTTTTGGATAATAAATAAAATACATATTACGAATTTGAGTTCCATGTGTTTTGTCACTAACGACCCGGGTTTCGCCTTTCGGCATATTCAGGCATTCGAGCGCACGAGTGAACTCGAACTGACAGACAGTAAACAGTGTCTAACGTTTTTATAGAAGATACAAATACGACAAATATTGAGATAAAATATGAGTTAAAATTTCTAGAATCGCCTTAATCCTTATTTTGTAAACAACGCGTTAATAGGGTGGCGAATTACCGCTTTCCAACTAATATTAGAATTACCAGTGATTTTACAATTATAATAGCATTGCTTACTATTGTTTAGCATTGCTTACTGTCTGTCAGTTCGAGTTCATTCGTGCGCTCGAATTCCTGAAGATGCCGAAAGGCGAAACCCGGGTCGTTAGTGACAAAATACATGGAAGTGTACAAAACCTCAATAACTCAAATTTGATATTGAAATTCCATCAAGCACCCTCAGTCGATGTGTTAAATTATACATATTACGGTTGTTTTTTCAATTTATAACTAAAAATCAGTATTGCCAGAGAAATAAGTTCTAGCAGCAATAATTTCCAAGGAAATAATTAAACAAAATAAATGTTTTCTTATTACGTTACGTTCTTTAACATTAACATAGTATACAAAATAAATATATGGAGAGAGATATTTCTTTTTAAGAAAACGTTGGATTTATTTCAGGGCTTTTGTATTGTCTAAATGCCACCCTGTCTATGGGCGGTGTATTTGAAATGCATTTGAATTATACATGTGAAATGGCGAGGCGATAAACAAACTCCTCGCGACTCTTGATTATGTTATGGATGACCAGCTGTTGGTTTTTTTATAGCCAAGCAATGTGAGTTAAGAACTAGTATAGATGTCAACCGCATTCAGCGTGTGAATTTTTAGAATTTTATCGACTTGATTAGTTTTTATAATGCGAAAGATAATGTATGTAGCCATATCGGCCAGCTATTGATGTTTTATAAATGATGTATTTTTAAAATACATAAATATTTCACATAATATGAATGTTTAAATGAAATAAATAAAATTAATACTATGTTATCTATGAGGGCTCAGTATCATAAATCAGAATATCCGTCAATGCTTGTTTTCGGCAAATCAAAAAAAAAACCGTTTTCAAACTACAGTTAGAAATGCATAGTTTAATTCAAAACACTGGTGGCCATGCCAGTACAATACGGCACTCTTATTGGCTGGAGTGGAGCTTATTAGCTTAGAAAATTATAGGACATTGGAGAATATGAGTTGTGAAAATCAACAACATTTTCACATTCGTTTTCGATGGGAATTTGTAAGTTTTAAAAGGTATTATAAAACTTAAATTATATCTGTGAACACGAAGAACAATGCTGCATTCATAACGCATTTATTGCATATGATGGAGATTATGAGTTACCATACTAAAGCCCTCATATTTTTGTTTAAAAAAAATTAAAAACATGACACTACAGCTGACATCAATGCGCCATTAATTTGAAAAATTTAATGTAGACAATATGTACACGAAACAAAAAAAAATCAGATTTGAAGAATAGAAGGGGAAAATTACATTTTTTATGGATTAATATTGAAATAAAAATAAAATAAAAACACAAAGTTCGTTGCTGAATATGTCCATCTCTCTAGGCAATGGAATAACCAGACGAACAACCCAAAGAAGAAAAAAAATATTTCGGTTATATTTTTAATCTAAACTTCCTGAAATAAATAAAATTAATGTTAGAGTCTGGTTTTCGAAATATGGTATAAAGACGTATGCAAAAAGTTGTATTTTCGATATATGTATTCCAAATATACAGATTATAAAAAAAGACAGGGGAGTAAACAAACCTGAGTGAGATTACCGCCTGTCACTTATTTTAACCGGATTGATTACATCCCCTCCTCAGAAGGTAGCTGATGATCTTCCATAGGATGTAGTACACTGTACGGTATGTTAAGATGACTTATTGAAGCGAAAATATTGGCACTGACAAAATGGTTTAAATCGGCCTAAATAGCGTTTAATATAATTGAATGTCTTTAAAAATGATACGTAGATCGAGAGCAACGATTCAATGCAGACATACTTTGTGATGTCAAATCTAACTGCTTTATGCAAAATGACGTTTGACTATTAAATTTTAATGATGCATGTGTGTAAGCCAATTTATTTTCAGCTATAGGTATATTTAAACGTGTTTCGAAAATACTTGACAACACTCAAAACAAAAACTCGACAATACGATTTTTCATTTTAATCAATTCTCAAAAGTTTTGAACGAATGAATAAATAATGATTTGTTGCACTTCTGATTTAAAAACCATCCCCTGTTATGTGTAAAAAAACGGCATAACTTCTTTAGCCAAATTGTCAAATAAGTATAGAAATTTTAATTCTGAATATTTTATTAACCCTTTTTTTGAAAAACTGGAATTGATTTTAACATTTATTTTTATATCCAATAATACATGTCAGTAGTCCATTTTTTTCATCAGATATCGTGGTGACACGTTTCACTCAAAGTTTTGTGTGTAATTCAAAAATAGTGAGAAGAAATGTTAAATAGTTTTAGATTTAAACTGATTGACGCTTTACGCCATCGTCGCGTATCATGGCGTAAAGCCGAAATAGCTATCAACTACCTGTTAAAAAAAATTTGTAGAACCAAGTACTTTGTTATTTAATCCTATTATAATGGAGTTCTACCAAGTAAATGCCAATTAAATCAATAAGTTTTAGTTTTATTTAAAATATTGAAATGGAATTTTTCGGGTAGTTCTTAGCTTGGAAAGTTAGTTACAAAGACATTTTTCATTTGAAGATTTCAAAATATCTGTAAACATACCATAACGATTTATGAATTTAAAACGAAATGTTGAATAATGAAGTGCGAAGAGAATATACACAGTAATGAGTTAGCTTTATATCACATTCATCGTTTTTCTGTTGGTATCGTTTTTTTCTTCAATGATTCTAAACAGAAGATAGACGGAGAAATAAACCGTATTCAACGTGAGTTATTTAAACTAAAACTAGACACGTAAATACTTGCCAAGCCGTGGTTTATACATGTTATTAGTGTTCTGTGATCTATTGATAGTATTCGAGCATGCATTATGAATACAGTATGTCATTAGGAGTTCCTACCACGCAAAAGTTGTGATTTATAAGCAGCTCATGCCCAATATGTTACGCATTATGTTTGTTCGCGCTGAGAATTACCGCTTTGATATCTTTTCACAAAAGTGCCGACAGTATAATAATATTTAGAAATTTACGACCGTAAGCTCCTTACAAATGGCTAATTTTTATTACTCAAAATAGGCAATATTTTATCACACAAATTCCGAATAATAAATCTGATCTGTGTTCGATTTTTGAAATCGGATATTGAAAGAGAATTTTATGTTCTATAAAAAAAATTCGTTTATTTTTTCAATGTTCACTGGTTAAAAATATTTTTTTTCCGCATGTCTGCTCCCAATGTGGAGCATATGGTCTCTACTGGAGGTATCTTAACAGAATTTTTCTGCGAGAACTGCTTGTTACTCAGCTGCTAAACCTCTCTTTTTTTTCGAAGAGAGTAGAGATAGAAGGATAGGGATAGGACCGGGCTAGTGGTTAGCTAATCGCTCTCGCCACGTCCCGTGAGGATGGGATGGGTGGGAGGGAGACTACGAACAGAAATTCATAAATCGATTGAAAGGTCAAAATATGAAAACCGTCCGCACCGGGAATTAAGCCCGAGACATCCACAACCATAGCCACCGACTCTACTGTGCCACGGACGCCAACGCTGGTTTAAAAGGATTCAAAATTGACAACTTTCAAAAGGATTTGAACTTTTGTTTAAAATGTCCTAATCTAAAAATAATGTCCTGACTAAAAAAAGTCTAATTTTATCAGGTTTTTCCTACCTTTCTATTTATGTGTAATTGGTCTTCAAATTAAACATTAACCAACAATTCCGGTAAATGGACAAATTTTTTTTCCCATGTCCGCTCCCAATGTGGAGCATATGGTCTTCTAATGGAGGTATTTCAACAGATTTTTTCTATGAGAACTGTTTGTTACTCAGTTGCTCAACCTCTCTTTATCGAAGAGAGTAGTGATAGAAGGATAGGGCTAGGACAGGGCTAGTGGTTAGCTAATCGCTCTCGCTACGCCCCGTGAGGATGGGATGGGTGGGTGGTGAGGAGGGAGTTTTAGACAACACAAACACTCAGACTACAAACAGAAATCCATAAATTGATTGAAATATAAATTTATAAAAACTGTCCGCACCGGGAATTGAACCCGAGACATCCGTAGCCGTAGCCCACGACGCTACCAACTGCGCCACGGACGCCGACAATAATATTGTTTATGGTTATTGTTTGACACTGAAGGGAAAGTCGAGTTGTGTAAAGTTATCTTTCACGGTATGCGCGGCTCCGTCAAGATAATGTTTGACATTAGAGCTAATAAAAACGCTCCAAATATTTTGAAATTGGAAAATCTTCTAGATTATTTCGATGGCCAACTCAAGGATAAAGCGTCGATAGTTTAACTAGCATTTTTTCAAAAAACGGTATTTTCGACGTATTTTTTACGACCAGGCGGTAATTTTCAATTTAGATCATTGCACTGATTGTATTTGTTAATTTCCAGTTGTTCCAAGAAATTCAGCCTGACGCTCTTATCTTCTTTTAATAGGTGGCTCGCGAATTGATAATCTGCCGAAATAGCTATCAACTACCCAATAAAGTGGAACTGAATACTTCGATATTTTGTATTCTATAATTATGGAGTTCTACTAAGTGAATTCCAATTAAATCAATAAATAAGAAGTTGTGAAATGAATATTGAATGGGTAAAGTTTATTGTCATTTTAACACCATGCCATACATTTTTATTAAGTTTTAGCACCTTGTAAACATTTGATGAAAAAGAAGATGGCGAAGGGGAGTGATTTATGCAAGGAATATCCATTCATCTTAAGCCATTACACAGTGATAAATTACGCGATCGTAAAACCGTATTGTCATATAGATTTACTACCACCATATATATGGAAAAAAGGTTTTTTTAAGTTATCAGACGTATGCTGCAGTAGAAAAACATTTAAAGCTTTATTGTATTATTAGCTCACTTTATACAGATATTCGTACCGACTGTGGAAAGGAAAAAGGACGTGACCCACACCAAAAAAATATTGTGTATAACTCACACAAGACGTGCTAATACACTATATTCGACTTTAGAAAGGCAAAAGGACTTATCCCTCCGTCTTTTCTAATTATTTTTTTTTCGTTAATTACAATGTATACGATTTAATACACGTTTTGTTTAGGCCATACATAATATTTTTATCTGTGGGTAACTTACTATTTCCTTTCCATAGTCGAATTATATTTTTGCTAATAGCAGTCAAAATGGGTACTGAAACCTTTGAAAAAAAACAGGAGAATTAACAGGAGCATAATAATTTGCAATGCTCGTAACAGTAACATGCCCTGAAGTTATGAAATGTGACATGGTCATAATATGTTATGGTCATAACAACTCAAACTATGTTTAAGTCGCTGCTCCCTACTGTTTTGGAGATCACTGTCAGATGACTGGACTGATTCATATACCACCACTATACATGCCATTAAGTTACATTATTTATCTGTGATGTTATCATGGCAACGCGTTAACAATTATTTTGTCAGTTGGTATCTTAGCAACGCGAAATAAACAATTATGTAAATGTCAAAAATAATAAAATCAAAAATTTCGTTAGCATTTTTGCTGTCTTAATATAGTTATATTGTTTTTATAACTCACTCATGGGCAAGATAGTAAATTTAAATTGAAAAACTGTAAATTTGTTGTTGATCTTGCTGGGACTTCAACCAGGACCATTAGGGCAAAGCTCTTACCATTAAGCCACAGAAACCGACACGGTAAGTAGTGCAAATCAGATATTCTTAAGATGTATTCGTTCGGTTTCCTTGATTCAGAAAAAATCTACTGAGCTCAATAGGTACACAAAATGTAAATCAAAATTAAATTAACCGGTTTAAATACTGTTATAACTCATACATAATGGGAAGTTTTAATATAACCATGTTATAACACACAGATTATTTATTTATAATAATTATTTATAGGTTGATGTAGCTCTCAAAATTTAAATTATTCAGGAGACAGTAAAAACGGTTTTTATCGAAAACATTATATGGTGAGTTGCGTTATGAATCTTTGAAATTCGGGATTATACTTAAGGGAATGTCGTTATAATAGTAGCTTAGATCAAGTGGAGGGTCAGAATTTTTAAACCTAAAACCAATGTAAAATGATATTGCTCTTCCAAAAAGTGGTCAATTTATATTTCTAATTTACATCATTTGGCCGAGACCTGCTCTGTCGTCTTTAAAATGAGATCCAATCATTAACTCATTTTCGTATCTTTTTAAAAGACCAAAACATCATCGATATCTAATATATAAAAATCAATGTGGGTTTGTTCGTATCATATGCACTGCCATACAGTTCGTCCGATTCCGATAAAACTTTGTCAAATTATTGCTTGCACTTGCGCAAAGGATATATACATAGTACAATTAGGCCCGGCCTGGCGGAGCCCGACTCTCAGATTTTTAATTGTTTTATTCACAGTTGGTATTGTATATAAAAATCAATATCACAATCCAGATATATCTAAAATCTAAAAAAATGTAAAATAAAGAATCAAATTCGTACGAATAGCGACATCTCGGAAAACCTTCTGATTTATTCGTGTACACACCAGACAGAAAAATATTGTGTGTCCAAACACGAATACTTTCTACTTTTTAGTGGCATTGCAACGCATGCCGGGTACTCACTAGTAATATATAAACATCATATTTATATTTGTATTTATGCAATTATACGGTTTCCAATACGTAACTATTATGCAATTATAATCACATAGTACGTAAGGCCTGGTCATTTACCAACTTTATAAATTAAATTAATACCAGATACTCTTAAAATTACCTGCCTACATAAAAAAAATAAATTATTTGACATACGTGCAAGGCAACCGCACTGACAGCGGATATTTAGAAAATGTCGTAGGTGTTAAACAAATTGATCCAGTTCCCAATATTACCAACTCGTATTTTTAGATTTTGGATCGGTAAATCTTTATATTTGATCAAGTGGGCTTTTGATCTCTTACGCCTGATGTAAGATGTGTGACCATTTTGAAATTTATTACACTAAAACAATGTCGGATGCTAAAGAAAATATAGCTTAAACGTTTTTTCTGTTCAATGATTAATACGAACCAGTTTATGTGCTTCGCTTGCTATCGTTGTGCTTAAGACCATTTTTAATTCAAAAATAAATAAAATGCAGTAGTATTAATAAACAACAGAGTTCGTTGAATCGCAATAAGTATAAATTTATTAAATTATTTTTATTTAATAGTAGTCTAGCTTTTTTAGTCTAAATTAGTGGCCACCAAACTTTTTGAGGGCCGGATTGAGTTTTATTAATCTGTAACATAAATTCTTATTGAAATCCATGTGTACTATTGACTTATATGTCTTTATATAACATCTATGGTGTTTTGGCCAAATGATGTAACCCTCCAAATTGAAATTGTTCAGGAGAGAGTAAAGACTGTTTTTATCGAAAAGTTGAGTTGCGTTATGAATATTTGAAATGCACTCCTGTTAATTTTCATGTTTGCATATGCGGGATTATACGTAGGGAGTGTCAATATAATAGTGGCTTATATTAAGTGGCCGGGTCAGAATTTTTAAACCTAAAACCAATGTAAAATGATGTTTCCCTTCCAAAAAGTGGTAAATTTATTTTTCTAATTTACATCCTTTAGCCAGCTCTATAAGTTAAGCGTATTTTGTTGAGAAACTCTATTAATAGTCCGTATTGATAACAAATCAATTATTAAGATTTGGTAATTTTGCGGCGGAGAAAACCCAGGATTAATTTTTAGAATTTAATTTTATCAATAAAATTATTAATTTTATTTTGCTCTCCTGCAAAATAACCAAAGTGAGTGCTTCATTCGTTACAGTTTTTTTTTCATGATTTGCTTTAATGTGGACCATATGGACTCTTAATCAAACTGCTTGTTACTCAGTTGCTCAATCTTTTTTTTTTTAAGAGAATAAGGATAGAAGGATAGTGCAAGGACAGGATTATTGGTTAACTAATAGTTCTTGCTTCGCTCCATTTTTAAGGTCGGATGGGTGAGAAAAAATTTTATACATCAAAAACATCCATGTCTACTAAGAGAAATCCATAAATCAATTTACCGTACCGGGATTTGAGCCCGAGACGTCCTTAACCGAAGCCAACGGCGTTGACCACTACGCCACAGACCCGACAAAAAAACAAATTCAATTAATAAAAAAAGTTAATTGAAGAACGTGACAATGATTTATTTACGTTTCCTCACAATAATTAAAAGTCGTTTATCCACTTTTATTCAATAGTGCAAATATTACCACGTAACAGTGACCAGTTTAATAATGACGAGTCAGTTGTCTAGTGTAACTTAAAATTCAGTTAGTGTCATACGAAATGCAATACACTGTACAATCTGCGACACTTAATGAAATCCATAAACGTATACAGACACAAACTGAACACTGGAGAATGTAAGCGGTCAGACCATCTACTGTCCCATAGCAACGCGCCGAGTTAGGGCTCGACAGGAACTGTGAGAAAAATATTTCCTTTGTATCTATAAAGTAATTAGATCGAGGAGTTATAATTTATATAATTGGTGGAAATCATCCATGTATTCGAAACCACGGACATAATTAATAATAAAATGAGAACTCTAATTAAGATTTAAACATGCAACAGAATCGAAAAATTGCGATTGACAAAAATGCCATTTTTCACGAGTCAAATTTGTTTGCTATTTTACTTTGTTACAATACAATGGAAATGATTTCATCTGTTGGTGGATTGGATTTGTATGGCTATAAGTACAGTTATGCAGGTATGGGATTATACGTAGGGATTGTCGATATAATAGTGACTTACATCAAGTGGCCGGGTTTTAATTTTAAATCTAAAACCAATGTAAAATGATTTTTCTAATTTACATCATTTGGCCGAGACCTGCTCTGCCGCCTTTAAAATGAGATTCAATCATTTACCAATTTTCGTATTTTTTAAGGGTTAATTAATTGGCCAAAACAAAATTGATATTTAGTATATTTATTTTGAGCTCTTCAATGCAGTTGAATGCACGGAAATATCGAAAAGTAAAACCTAAGTCGTCAGTGATAAAACTAATGTAAATGTACAAAAATTTAACGATTCAAAATTGATATCGAAGTTTCATCAAACATCCTCACATTTTGTTTATCTCTACTAAATAGCACAAAATATTTACGTGTAGAAATCTGTATGTTTGTATATATATTGGTCACAACAACAAACGGCGTACATTAGCGAGGTGAAATTTTCACAAGTCATTTTGACTGCAATTGTTAATTCAATTGCACTATTTTAAACTTTCAACTATCAAAATTTAACTTTTAACCTAAAACTGAAAACGCTCTATTTTTGACGTTTCAATTCGGGATGAAAAAAGTTATAATAGTCGCCTAGCAACAGCTCAGTACTAATATATTCTGCAAGTGACAGTTGAGATAGTAACGCGAACGTAGATATTTGTGTTAAATATTGAGTTTCATATTTGTGATTTAGTAGACAGTCAGTGGTAAATTCGTACAACTTAGTGTGCATCTGGAATCGTCATCGAGAATTACCGTACGACTCTGATCGTATGTTTAATTTGTGACGCTGCAGGAGCCATTATTAAATGCAGATCAACAAGCTGTCTATCGGGAAGTTCTGCGGCGGCATAACAAGAGTGCAGGTGTCAAAATTGTCATCTTTTATTTTAGCTGGTTTCAACTGTTACATTATTATTAACTGGTGGACTATATTTTGTGGATCTAACAAAAGAAGTACAGTTTACAGTGATATTTTCAAATTTCAATATTAACTAGTCAACGTATAAATTTAATTAACTTATATAAGTGTTCACCATCTTGGGCAAAGCCGGGTAAAAAAAACTAGTATAACATAAACTACAAATCAGCAACTCAAATAATATTTCACTTTATTCATAGGCAAACTTCACAATGATTCTAGAAACTTCTTCTATAAAATTACTTCTGTCGTACAGTGATAATTACGTTGGTATCCGAGCAACTCTTAGGACCACAATATCTTCTTTAACACTGATTGCCACTTGTATGGAATACCACTCACATCTGGTTTTTTTTTTAGTTTGACGATGTTAAGGTTGAGCCTTTGTGCTGGCGCGACAAGAGATGGCGCTCATGTTTTATTTTAAATATGAAAAGAAGTCGATCAATGTATTTTTTTAAATTAAATGACAATAACCCTCGTACTATGGCGCCATTTATTTATATAGTCTAGTAAGTTCTGTAGTTATAAAAACATTCAACTATGTCAGTTATTTATTCGATTAGTTACTAAATGGATTAACAGTCAGTTCTTATTTATAAAAGAAGTCTTCAAAAACCATAAATTAATCACAGCAACATTTTGTTTACAAATTGTCAAAATAAGCTACTGTTGTCTATGAATTGCGTACTGTATTTTTAATTTTTAAACTGACAATTTAATATGATTATGTTACGCCGAATGTATGAAATTGTTTATTACATAAATTAAGTAAAATTAATTCTAATTCATGAAAAATGCAAGCCCTTTGCCTCATTCATGAATTAGGGAAATTATCTACCGAGTGCGTGAATTCGGCATGGTATGGAATTCTTAAACTGTCAATATGACTGTAGAAAAAGTAATTTTAATACGGATATCAAATTTAGCTTGATTTATTAAGATGCTTGGGTCATTTAAGTAAATCTGCACTAATTATACCTAACCTGATTTAACGCACGATGCAAATCACGAATATACCTTTTAATTATAATTCGATATATACAGAATCGATTCGTCATATACAGAAATGAACATCATTGTAGTTATTGATTGATATAGATATTTTTATATAATCAATGGCATTTGGTTTAGTTGCAAAAAACACCACATTGCCTAATTCATGTATTAAGCAATTTCACACATTCGGCGTAACATATATAATATTAAATTCATAATTTACCAGAAATAGTTTAACAATGACCATTCAATGAAAATTCAAGGTTAATAAAACTTTTTTTTTTTTTTTTCCCATGTCCGCTCCCAATGTGGAGCATATGGTCTCCTAATGGAGGTTTCTTGACAGAATTTTTCTACGAGAACTGCTTGTCACTCAGTTGCTCAACCTCTCTTTTCTTTTTCGAAGAGAGTAGGGATAGAAGGATAGGGCTATGACAGGACTAGTGGTTAGCTAATCGCTCTCGCTACGCCCCGTGAGGATGGGATGGATAGGAGGGAGGACTCAGACTACGAACAGAAATTCATAAATCGATTGAAAGATCAATCTATGAAAACCGTCCGCACCGGGAATTGAACCCGAGACATCCGTAACCGTAGCCAGCGACGAAACCAACTGCGCCACGGACGCCGACTTAATAAAACTTAGTAACGATAATTATGCATTTAGCACATTTATGATTATCTTGATATTGGACTTTGCTTGGATATAATTTTAATTTAGTTATCTTTTTTAACTGAAAAGAACAATATCTTTAACATGTCGTCTTTATGGTGGCAGAAGGCGTTAAGTCAAAAAACATTGTTTTGAGATAATCGACATCTTAACTTAATCGATATCTTAACTATTATTTCGGCCTTTTATCTTAAATATTATAGTAGTTGGTGTCCGTGGAGCAGTTGGTAGCGTGGTGGGCTACTGCTACGGATGTCTCGGGTTCGATTCCCAGTGCGGACAGGTTTCATAAATTGATATTTGAATCGATTTATGAATTTCTGTTCGTAGTTTGAGTGTTGTGTTGTCTAAAATTCCCTCCTCACCCATCCATCCGATCCTCGTGAAAGCGATTAACTGACCAGTTGTTCTGTACAAGCCCTATCCTTCTATCCATACTCTCTTCGATAAAGAGAGGTTGAGCAACTGAGTAAAAAACAGTTCTCATGGAGAAATTCTGTTGAGATACTTCCATTAGGAGTGCATATGCTCCACGTTGGGAGCTAAACTATTATTTATTAAACTAACCACTATGTGAGATTCGTTAATTGTTCACAAATTCGATTTTATAATTAGTAATTCTTTTTTATTGTAATATTAATTATGGTTTTTTGCCACTAGTAACCGTGAACGAAATTAACTTGATTCATATAGATTTCTTCAAACTACATAAAAAAAATGGCATGGAATATGGCTAAGGTTGTTTTTTCAGCTGATAAAATGTCCTTAAATCAATCGTAGTGAATCGTAAATCAAAAAAGCTGATTTTTGACTTCTGCCACTATGTCGACGATATAAAATGACTTTTTATGAGCTATTTACTAAAAATATTCAAAGAGAATGAAGTCAACAACCCCCATTTTTAGAAATAGTAAGAATTAAATGATGGCGCTTAGAGAAGTTAAGTTTGGCTAAAGTAGGGATAAATTAACAACATTACAAATATGTCCGCCATTGACGGCGACTAAAAAAATCTATAAAATATTTTTTTTTATTTTCCATTTAGTGATAAGAACCATTTAACACGAGGTTATATTGGTATGGAATCCTCAATATGAAGCTGTTCAGTCATTAGCTGTCAAAATTTATATTACTTATATGCAAAAAATCTCTTTTATGTTAAATTCTTGGTCTTGAATATCTGTCATTATTAAGTGAAACAAAACTACTGAACACTTTATTTAATGATTTAAAAGCCTTTCCCAAGCCAGGCTTTTTAAAGTGTCGGACAATTACTTTTTAGTACAGGCATAAAGCAAGCAGTACATGTATATCTGCACGTAGATATACAAGAAAATACAAGTTGGAAGCACTCCTTTTCAAGATTTATTTTTAAATTTCTCTTTAGGTGGTATAAAGAGCCTGACGACTAACATTAGAGTCGACGGGAGGCGCCAAGTCTGATAATATACTCATCGATTCTCAAAGTAAACATTGGTTGTTTCATCTCCCTTATTTATACCATTTATATATTTATCTCAACAGAAGTTTTCTATGAGAACTGCTTATTATTCAGTTGCTCAACGTTCCTTTTTTCTAGAGAGTAGTGATAGAAGGATAGGGCTAGGACAGGACTAGTGGTAAGCTAATCACTCTCGCTACACCCCGTTTTGAGAATTGGATGGGTTGGAAGGATTTTTAGACATCACAAACATTCATGACTACAAACAGAAATCTATAAATCGATCGAAATATCAATTTACGAAACTGTCTGCATCGGGAATTGAACCCGAGACATTCGTTACCGTAGCCAACTGCGCCACGAAGCTGACAAGCTGAATTAAATAGGACTCAAACATTAAATTCATCCAAACATACGTTCGGATTTTATGCCATCAATCTTGTAATCACCAAATCAATCAATAACTTGACAGACAACGATCAGTAAATTTTCACTGTAAAGAGTCCAAAAAGTTTTAAATTAAATGAGTGAAAAACTAAAACCAATACCTATCTTAAGTATGTTGTTATTCCATTGGTTGTGTTACGAAATGTTACTTGGTGTTGTCTAAAAGCATCTTCGGACTAACTATAAAGAAAAGTTGTTGGGTCTGTGGTGCAGTGGTCAACGTCGTTGGCTACGGCTACAGATATCTCGGGTTCAAATCCCGGTCTTTCAAATTTCCTCCCACCTATCTGAACCTAAAAATTCAAAAAACAGTTCTCGTAGAAAACTTTTGTTAAGATACCTCTATTAGGAGGCCATATGTTCCACATTGAGAGCGAACATGGTAAAAAAAATGTATCGTTAACAATGATACTAATTATTAACATAAAAATGTAGTGTGGGGGTGGAAATATTTCCTTCTACTGGAGGCGGGGAGGGGGTTAAGCACAAACGATAATAGTACGAATTACCATAACACTACTAATTACATAAATTAATTTTGTGTGATGGAGGTGAAAATTTCAACGGAAATAAATTTAATAGTGGTGAGTGAGCTGGTGAGCCTAATGTCATATTTAAAATGTTGTTTACTAATAATTGATTCATTTTAATTCCTTCATTATTTACTCAATAGAGTCTTTCTACATTTAGTTATTTAATAGAACTTCGATTCAAATTATTGATAAAGAGTTGTTTTTTTTCCAAGCTATACATGAATAGTAAAAATTTATTGTACACTTAGGCCTCTTATAACACTTTTTTATACAACACGGTTTTGATATAGCACGGTTAATGAATTGTGACATATTTTTCAGCATTTCATGAAAAGATGTTTGAAGTTCAAGAGGGAATTACTACAGATCTTATCCTCTTATCATGAAATACGTAAAGATTTATACGATAAAAGCAAACAATCGCGTATTACAGAATGTAGAGTCCTCCCATAATGAAAACTAACAACCGATCTCGAAAAAGAGTCGAAAATATAGAATTGTAAGTGATGTATTATATTCTATTAAAGTTTTTTTTAAATAAATACGTAAATGTATATTTATTATATTGTTTATTTAAAAAATAAAGAATATTAACAATCGTCGATATGTTTTGGAACGCATTCCCTAATTTCGTATGAACTTCAAAATTCGTGTAACACGGATTTGTATTACACGACGTTTTTGTGGAACCATATGACAGTGTTATATGAGGCTCAAGTGTATATATGTTTTCTGTTGAAAGATTGTTTTAAATATTACCCTAATAATTGACCATTGTAAAATATACACTGTTGGAATATATCCAATGAAGAATATGTGACTTTCAACCATCTTTTTGTTGGTAAAACATTTCTATTGACTATAGACAATTCTCAGATGACTTTGTTTATCAAACAGCAACACTAAAAAACCATTTACCAATAAACTGTCGATATAACATCGTTTATCTCACACAAACTGACTTAATAGTATATTATTAAAATATAATGACCTGTAGGTATTAGAAATTTAGCGTTTTTCGACACATAATAAATTAGACCATTTTGTTTGACTGTTCATTAATCCAGTGTTTATATTAGACGCGGCAGACATGTTGGATTTTTATCCGGAGCAGTAAATTAGGGGGACTTCAATGTCACGTTTGAAATGTTGACCTGACAGCTGTTTCGGTTTAATAACGTCAAAAAACTTGTCTTTTTGTGGGATGTGTTAATAATTTTATAACCGGCCACTGGCCGCATAACCTCAATGCTGGGAATTTCAATTCGACCGATCAGAGATACGCAATTACTGGTACTTGACGTCGGTTTTCGAATCCTTTTTAATATGTTTATCTCGATCAAATAATATTTAAATAAAGACATTTAAAATTGCACCAAAGCACCACTCAGTTGTGACTACACCAACAATTTCGAAAATTCGATTTTATGATTGCAGACTATTAAGGATGACTGAAAAGCTTATTTTTTTACGACAGTGACATCTGATAATGAGGAATTTTGGTAAATGATTTGATTGATAAAACTATGATTTTGAGATAGTGGCTTTAAGTTATGTCGATTCTTTTATGTTTAATAAAATTTAATTTAAAAATTAATAATTAAAAAGAAATTTCAGTCACAGTTGAAAAGCACCAATAATAATATAGTCGGTTATTACGATTATAATACTCTTAAAACTCTTTTTAAGAAGAGTATTGTAATCGTTACATTTTATAATAATTGAAAAAATGTTCTTTCTGTTACTTCTATTTAGTAAATTTTAGATAATTTAAATGAAATTTGTAAATATAATTGAATTAGTTACAAAATGTCTACAAAATGTGTTCCAGATGGAAAGTGGAACAATATTTTCTAGTCCTTGAGAGAATATAGTTTCTCGGGATAGAATTCTGCAATCCATCGAACTGATACAGTTGCCTTGGAATTGATGGAAAATGTATGTGAGGAACGAATCAATACAGATGGCAACACGGACGATTCTGAAGCATAGACACGGATAGAAACCGTACTACTATACACAAGGACGAACGACCATACCACTTCACTGGTCATGCTTCTGGACAAGTCAACGGTCGATCTATTCTTAACCTTTCCAGGAGTAACTAATTAATTATGTGCTATGAAGATTGAGTTTTTTTACATCAAAATTTGATGCAATATCAATGTTTTTTGGTTGTTTCGGAAAAAGTAGAATTCTGCAGTTTCTAAGGTTCGAAACCTATTTTCAAATGATGAAATAATATACCCAGAAGTTCAACAGATGACATTGTTATAATTTGTCAGGCTTAAATAACTCACATAAACACATATTCAAATTTGGATTATTGAGATTTTGTACACTTCCATGTATTTTGTCACTAACGACCCGGGCTAATCTTCAGGCATTCGAGCACACGAATGGACTCGAACTGACAGACAGTAAACAGTGTCTAACGTTTATATAGAAAATACAAATACGACAAATATTATTTACGAGGTAAGATATTATACGTCTGAGAGCCACACTGATACCTGAGTTAAAATTTCGAGAATTGCCTTAATCCTTATTTTGTAAACACCACATTTACAGAGTGGCGAATTGTCGCTTTCCAACTTCTTATGGAATTACCAGTGATTTTACAATTATAATAGTATTGTGGGTTTCGACGGGATGCAATTCGTTTATATAGAAGATACAAATACGACAAATATTATTTACGAGGTAAGATATTATATGTCTGAGAGCCACACTGATACCTGGGTTAAAATTTCGAGAATTGCCTTAATCCTTATTTTGTAAATACCACATTTACAGAGTGGCAAATTGTCGCTTTCCAACTTCTTATGGAATTACCAGTGATTTTACAATTATAATAGCATTGTGGGTTTCGACGGGATGCAATTCGACGAAAGAGTAAATATACAAATGTAAAATCACTGGTAATTCCATAAGAAGTTGGAAAGCGACAATTTGCCACTCTGTAAATGTGGTATTTACAAAATAAGGATTAAGGCAATTCTCGAAATTTTAACTCAGGTATCAGTGTGGCTCTCAGACATATAATATCTTACCTCGTAAATAATATTTGTCGTATTTGTATCTTCTATATAAACGTTAGACACTGTTTACTGTCTGTCAGTTCGAGTCCATTCGTGTGCTCGAATGCCTGAAGATGCCGAAAGGCGAAACCCGGGTCGTTAGTGACAAAATACATGGAAGTGTACAAAATCTCAATAATCCAAATTTGATATTGAAATTCCATCAAGCACCCTCAGTCGATGTCTTAAATTATAAACACATATTGCCATACTGACGTACAACTAAGTCCATACTCCCAGAAAGGTTAAATTAAATCTCTGTAATTATACAAATTAGGATCGCGATTCCTAAATGTATATTTTGTTGTAAGTTTGTATGTACACATCACAGTAAAAATGTATAAATATGAATAATTTAATGTTATTATCCATATATTACAACACTATACTAATTGAAAATCTCAAGAAATCATAAATGAATTATGTTTTTTTCAGTTATATATTTTTTATTATTGAATGGACTTAAATGTTGGCCACCAACGGTTCTATATATATCACGCCACTAGTTTTAAGGCACGCACTAATAAAATATACTTATATTTTTTTACGACAAATTATTTCTAATGAAAAAATCCCTACAGCATAAAAAATAATATAAATATCTCGTTGGATATATAATATAATTTTTACAAGCATTATTTGACACATTGTAAGTTGTAAGTATGATTTTTTTAAAAGATTTTCTTCGATTCTAACAAATTTCATACGTTTTTAGTTTATGTACAGACTTTGTGCCGTCGTAAAAATTTGCACGATACAATAAAATTGGACGAGTAAACAAGGAAGAATAAATAATTTTCGACTGCTTTTCGATATTGGCTTTTTTTACATTATATCCGCTCCAAATATGGAGAAACTATGTATACTTTAATAAGGGATTTTACTATTTTTATTACCGAAACCGGGATTCCGGTATTTTGGGTGTTTTTTCAATACCAAAATACCGATTTTAAAATGATAATAAAGAACAGGTATTTTGGTATTATAATATCTAATGTCAGCGTCCGTGGCGCAGTTGGTTTCGTCGCTGGCGACGGTTACGGATGTCTCGGGTTCAATTCCCGGTGCGGACGGTTTTCATAGATTGATCTTTCAATTGATTTATGGATTTCTGTTCGTAGTCTGAGTCCTCCCTCCCACCAATCCCATCCTCACGGGGCGTAACGAGAGCGATTAGCTAACCACTAGTCCTGTCATAGCCCTATCGTTCTATACCCACTCTCTTCGAAAACAGAAAAAAAAGATAGGTTGAGCAACTGAGTGACAAGTAGTTCTCGTAGAAAAAATTCTGTCAAGATACCTCCATTAGGAGAACATATGCTCCACATTGGGAGTGGACATGGGAAAAAAATCTACTATTATTGAATAACTAATACGAACGTGACATGGCTACGGTTACGGTTGCGAATGTGTCAGGTTCAAATCCCAATACGGACAGTTTCATAAATTTATTTATGGATTTCTGTTCGTAGACATGGATGTTTGTTGAAAACACCCTCCCCCTATTCAGATCCTAAAAACGGGACGAATCAAGAGTAATGGGCTATCTATTAATCCTATTATAGCCCTATCCTTATACCCCTACTATCTTCGATAAAGAAAGGTTGAGTAACTGAGTAGCATGCAGTTCTTGTAGAACAAAATTGGCTGAGATGCTTCCATAACGAGATTATATGCTCCACATTGGGAACGAACACGGTTGAAAAAAATATTAGCGAACAAACTGAATAATTATAGCTATACGGATTACAGCCGAAACAGCTATCAATAATATTTTGACGATTTATTCCTGCTTGTGTTTATTCGTGTTCAAGCTGAGTACATTTTATATTTAAAAAAATCATGCACTCGAGTTTTGGAAATGTGTCTGTGTTAAATTATTTATTTGATGTATGTATAAGATTGATTAGATCGATTAAAAGCTTCTGAAGAATCCGTTTAAGTAGCCTACTATGCGAAACACGCATTTGAGAAATGAGCATTGCTTGAGGAATTTGAGTGCAAGATGAATTATGCTTTCATTAAAATCGCCAGCCAACAAATATTACTTGAATGTACGCACTAATGGTTAATTGATTTGTGAACTGAGCATTCTATAACTCAGTTGATTTCAAATGTTCGCATCTAAGAGGGCACTTTTTAATTATTTACAGCTAATCTGTACAACTCAAGACTAGGGTTTTCAATAATTGTATTACCGAAACCGGGATACCGATAATTCTGTTTTTTTTCAAATAACAAAATACCTGTTTTTAAAATGCAACATACAAAAAAATATAGAAAGCACAGAGCGAGTTTTGTTTATTTATTGTTAAAAAATGACAACTTTACAGCTGACGCCAATTTCCTAAGCATTTGGCATAATATATCTATACAGATAATGCTACGTCATTTTTTAAAATGGGGACAATTAGCACATTGAAGTGCAAGCCGCCGAGTCTTATGAAGCTGCTCCCGAGACAATCACAGCATAAAAACTGAAATAATACGCTTCACGTTGCTTACGCCACGGGAAACGTCTGCTATTACCAGAACGTACAGATGTAGCGGGCGGTGGTGGCGATTGCAAAGTACAAGAAAAGACAATAATTTTACAGAATTGAGGGAAAAAAATAGAAAAAACACAAAGATCGTCGTTGAATATGTAAACCTTTCTGGGAAATGCATTGATCAGACAAACAGCTCTTGCAACTGGCGTATCATAAGATCAACATGAAGGACAAGTTTAAACAAAGGAATATTTCAGTAATGGTTACAGTTAGTATCGTGAAATTTAAAGAACATCTAAATATGTTTAAAGTCATGAAAACTTCAGGATAGCAAATTTGGCTTTGTAGAAGAAGAGGAAAATGATTTAAAACCCACAAAAACAATTAAACTTCAAGTGGGTGAAAGAACAGTTTTCCTCAAAGAAATTTTGTTGTTTCTCTTCCAATGAATTATCATAAAGAAAATAATTATTTTAATAAAATTTGGCTTCCTAGAAAAAAAGAAAAATTATCCAAAATCGAAAATTACCTTCAAGCTTCAAGATATGAAACGAAAGTATTCCTAAAAGAAATTTGTTTATTACTATTTTAATGAATTACCGAAAAGAAAATAGTTAATGAAATAAACATATCTCAATAATTTCTTATAATATGTTAGTTAAGTCATAAAGTTTTGATTATCTAGTCACCCACCTAAAAAGAATATTTTGCTTAAATGTTTATTATGGCGCAACCCTAGTTTCAATGCATCAAGGTGTCCAAACTATGCATTAAGTGCTAAATTCCCGGCCCCCATAATGTAAGACATTTCGTATGGCATAAATTCATACGGCAAGTAGCTCTGTTCACGCGTCGAGAGGCTTGTGATTGGAAAATGATTTGATTTACCGGAGGTTACCGGTTCTTGCCCGGTTAATGAGAACATCGTTATTTATTATTAGCAGCTGATGAGAAATCGTATGTCATGAGCTTTATACTTAATAATTAACACTGTCAATTAAGGGTGTATTGGATGGATAGTTTACGACGTGTGGAGGGATACTTTGACCGCAAGGTTGGTGGTATTCGTTATGCTTGAATTTATTTAGTAGAAATTAGCGCAAAGTTGGGTGCAGGAATAAATGAATAATGTATTTTTATTTTTCATAGTAAAGCCAAAAACAACTTACTAGATAGAGAAACATCATTAAAAATACTGTTTTCCGATTTGTTAACCATGTTCACATATGAAATACTATTAGTGCATCTTAATAAAGTTGTTTGATGAAAACTGGTTGTATGTCAGTCACTCAAGAGAGCTTTGGAAATAATAAGGAAAGGTTCCGCTCAGTGGTGCAGTGGTTAGCTACGATAACGAATGTCTCAGGTTCAAGACCCGGTACGGACAGTCTCATATATTGATTTTCCAATCCATGAATGTTTTTTCCCTCCCACTTATCCGATCCTAACAACGAAGCAAAGCGAGAGTGATTAACTGACCACTAGTCCTGTCTTAGCCCTATGCTTCTATCCCTACTGCCTTCGAAAAGAGAGAGGTTGAGCAATTCTCGTAGAAAAAACTTCTGTTGAGATACCTCCATTAAGAGGCAAAAACAAATGTAAAGATCAAAGACACCCCTTCATTTGGATTCAAATCCATTGACGGATTATTGAATGATAGATTTTATTCGGGAATTCGACCCCTTGACTGAATAACAAGTTGATATTGAATTAGAAGAAAGCATAACAAGTTCTGTTGACTATCAGATTGTTGATTTGTTATATTTAAAAAAAAAGTTGTTTTTTTCCAATATATAAGGCTTCACAATTTTCACATTGTTGATAATTATATTTGTTTGATAATATGTTATGCGACATGTTTATTAATTATTTGGTATATTGTCGAGATAGCCGTATATTTTAAAAATAAGACACAATTTGTTTTTACTACTTCCATATGTATATAATGATCAGGACTGGCTTCGCTCATCACGAACATTATCATCTCATAATGCTCGTTTCCACCAAGAAGTTATCACTACTATTTGTTGTATTGCTGTCAAATAAAAAATGGAGTCGACAGAAACACTATTGTTTCACTCGACATCAACTCAATAAGAAAGTTTTAACAAACAAGCATACAATCAAAGTTTTCTCGGTTTATACCCTGTAAAGGTTTTCCTGTTGGCTTGGTACCACTGTGCACTACGACATATAATCTTTTTCTCTTCAGATACATTATTTGCTTCTTCGGTTTGATATGACGTACACAGTACTGATATATTGAATACAAAACGAGCCATGACATAGCTTTGTATACGTCACAAATTTTCCCATCAATCATATATATTATTCCGCAGTATGTTTCTTTGTAAGCGACGCTGACAGATGTAATAATCATTAGACATATAGCTCACTTGCTAGTTTTTTTTTATGAATTTATTTATTTTATCTCTTGTGTATATATTTATTTGATCATTACGAATCAGTAATAATTCTGTGGTCGTAGTGAACAAGTAATAAGTTAAGAAATTCAGTTTTTTGTTTTATTCTTTCATTTGTCTTGATTCAACGCGTTTCTTCAAACACTGTTTATATAGTGTTCTATTGCAAATATATAAACATATTTTATAAACCATATCCGTTTCCAGTGTGTAGTATATATGGCCTCCCAATAGAGATATGTCAACAGAAGCTTTTTTCGGTTAGAACTGCTTGTTACTCAGTTGCTCACACTCTCTTTTTCGACGAGAGTAGGGATAGAGGTTGGACCGGACTATTTTGCGAAATCGATGAAAGGTCACATCACAATTTCTCCAGATCTTAAGACCAACAATTATTAATACCCCAGACGGTGGTTTTTTTTTGCCTTCACCCAACTCGGACGTACGTTTTTAGTATCTTATAATAAAGCCGTAAAGGGCTAAAAAAACAACAAAAAACGTTAGAGTAATCTGACGCAGCTGCAAATTTTAAATATTTTAATAGAATAGAAAGGTATTGATATGTATATATATATATATATTGTCTCTATCTGCGATTTCACAAAAGTCGGAAAATATATAGTCGCAACTCATTATAAGACTGGTACCCGTCATGGATGACGGTATTGAAATTAAAATACGGAATGTCTAAAGTAGCTAGTATGTAGGATCTGTGTGTGCATTGGATAACATTTAATTTTATATATACACCGCGAACACTTAGCTCATGAGAAAATTTCATACCTACATGTGATATGTGGTAGTAATAAAACGTCTACAGAGTGGTCTGGGCTATTATATATAAGATGTTACGCCAAGTGTGTGAAATTGCTTATTAAACGAAATGGGAAAACTTTTTGCATTGAAAGTGCAAGCTCCTTGACTCATTTATTAAATAGCCAAATTATCTGCTTAGTTCGTGAATTCGGCATGAATTTTTCTTCCTAATTTATGCATTGATAATAATAAAATGTCTACAAAGTGGTCTTCGGCTATTATATATAAGATGTAAGTACCTTTCTCATATTTGTAAAATATTATGTGTTATCTATGATTTAAAATTTGAATAAATGTGATTTTTATTGTAAATGAACTCGTTTTTTAATGTACTATTAAATTCTTATTTTGTGAAATGTTTTGTTATTAAATATCCAAAACGAATTTTCAATACTATTTTCATACTCGCAAACTATTCGAATGGTTTCAGTTTTACTTTTCGATATCCAAATATTTGAAATCCTTAATCGCTGACCCCGGAACTCGAAAGTCTTGAAAAATCCAGCGAAATCGCGATCTTCCAACACTCAGGAGTTGAAAACGTGAGACGCTTTGCAGGTTTTCACTCATCCACGCGTGATATATGTCCAGTTCTGCGTAAGTGTCAAGTTTTGACAAATCAGACAATGTCTGGCTAACCGTAGAGGTTATTAAGCTCACAGTCAGATGCCCCTCCCGGACGGACAGAGCCGAAAATCTTTCGCAGGATCTTACGCTTAAATATTTGTAGCTTCTTACAAGCTTTCAGGCCTCTGACCTTTACGCCTGAGCTTGTAGTACGTATATTTTTTTATATATTAGAATTTTAAATATTAAACATCAAGTCATTAGTGATGTTCGAAAGGCCTATCAAATTATCAATTTATTAACAGATGACTTCCGTAATTTATAAACCGAGTCGGTATTTTATTTTATTATACTATCACGTATTTATGTTATGAAGAGGGTTTGAAATAAGTTATAATATAGTAGCCTATTCATTTTTCTAATTTGCTGTTATTAATTAAGATTTTTATCTATGTGAGATTTAACACTTGAAGTTTTAATGAAGTTCTGAAAGCATGTAGCACTTTTAGCTAGTAAGCAAGTGGCTTCCGAGGTGTCTGTCCGATGTTCCTCTAATGGGAATCTTAAATCGATAAGGATACTATTACGTTTAACGTGTACAGATTTCTTAACATATTGCCTTTAATCAAATTGGTATCTTTAATGAAACTGAAGTCTGTAAAGGTGTGTTGTGCAGTAGAGCCGATTGTATACAATTAAAAAGGTGTACAAGAAAAAGGATTTTTCTTTAATTTCTTTACACTTCTTTCTTACTCTTGGGCATACTTCTTATGAAATACACGAAACGAGGATTTCACTATTTTAAGAGGAATTAGTAGGTTTTTCTCTTATTTCTCGAAATAAGTAAATCGTTTTTCGTCGCTTAAAAAATATGATATGTCAAAATAAAAAATTTTCCTTTTAATAATTGCACTTTCAAAGTATTTGTTTACACTATTGAACTTTTATTTAATTGGAAATAGTAAAGTTTTAAAGCCTGTTTAGCAAAGAGTTGACACCTGTTTTTCAGATATGCTTTTATTTGCTTTACGTCGTGACTAGATAAGGGTTTATTGTAAGTTATCGAGATTTGATGTCTGAGACAAAATCGTAGAACAAAGTATTTTTAAGAAAGTGATGGAGAAGGAATTTGCAATTTATTGCATATAACGATTTTATAAGTTTTATAATTTTAAATGATGGACAATTTTCTGCTCAGTTTTTTGATTTTTTACAAATTTTATGATTCACATGAAAAGTTAATATTTGTGAAATTTATATTATAACAAATTTACAATCGCTAAGCATATTCAAAACAAATTGAGTTGTTATGACGACATGAGTCATAACGGATTATTTTAGATATGGAGCAGTTGTTAAGTTTGAAATTATTTGTTCAGTTACTTTTAATTGAGACGTCAAAAATATAGCGTTTTCCGTTTGAAGTTAAAAATTGAAAATAGAAATAGCAGCCAGAATGACATGTGAAAATTTCACGTCCCTACTGTACACCGTTTGGGAGGAGTTTTTGTGTTCGACAGACATACAAACATACAGATTTCTACATGTATTTTGCGCTAAATAGTAGAGATTATGGACGATAAAAATAAACGGATAATAGTTAAAAACAGGACTGCACATCCACAAGGGCGTCTGGTACGTTTTGTGACAATGCAAGAGATCAAAATGAAATAATATTGATTAATTAAAGGGACACAGTTAATTCATTGTATTTTTTAACACAATATTTACCAGTTATTTCAGAGTACAATGATAAAATCAGAACTGATTTTGCTAGGAATCTAAAACAGACTACTGTTGTCGTTAATATCGGCATTCCGCTGTGTAGAAATAACATGTAATTTAATATTTAAAAAATTAATAAGGGTAATTAGAAAAGATACAGTTTTTTGAATGACACCTATTTATGCAGAAAAGTCCTAAATGATTTTTTTATAAATACACATGTAGCTTACAAAAACTTGTTCGCTAGAATTTCAATAAAGTCTCAATTGACATAGTTTTGGCAACTTATTATTTAGTCAGTAACTAATTCCATAAATGGTCATTAACTAATTAAATAAATGGTCAGTTATAAATTATGTTTGTTCAGTAAATAATGGTCAAATGGTTTGGTTGGGCTGGGGTTAATTAAAAAACTGAACGTTTTATATAAATATCTAACCATTTAATTTAAATGATTGACTACTTTACTAACCGTCCACGTGTTACAGACCATTTATAGAATTAATTACAGGCCATTTATTATTTATTACTGACTAAAAGTTTAAATACTTACTGACCCAATAAATAAAGAGCCATGGTTATTCATTATATAAATACTATTTCACTAAGCTGCATAGGGGGAATAAAACGCCAGTGGAATCCCTTAGCGGTGCCCTGTTTTTTTAATAAATTGGTTCTTAAGTCAAACGTCATATTTTATTTTGAAACTATTACTGTTTGTAAAAGTAAAACACATTTTCCTTTCCTCACTGATCGGTTGAAGTGCGCGTGTTGAACCGTTTGATAAAATTGTGGAATAAGAATACAAAAAAATGTGTTTTATTTTTATAAATATAATGCATTTACACTAATTAACATTTCACATAAAAGCGTTTAAATTCCTGTCTTTAAATAAATTTAATTTTTGTGATATAGTGTTCTGTACTCCTGAATTCTTCCGTATTAGAACAATGAATAGAAGAATTTATGTGGCGAGTCCAGGGGCGGCCGACTCCCGCTCAGGCTATCGTCGAATTGATCACGAGGTCTTTTCTATCGCGAGGGCTATCTCCGGAGCCATCTCCCGCGATCAGATGATGCCAGGATAGCCCTGCCTCGGGAGCCGGCATGCTAGATAAACGCCACGTTTGATGGTTCTCAAAGTTTGCCTTAAAAGATATCTGCCTAAAATTGTTATAAAATTGTGCCAATTTCCTGTGTGGATATGTTTTCAAACTAAAATAAACAATATAAATTATATTGTGGTACAGTGCTGCCGTCACTTACAATATAAGTAAAATTAGGGTTAAATTTAAGCTCATATATATATAATCTTTTCATTTAAAGGTAAGAAAACAAATATGCTTATGGATATATGTGAAGAAGAAAGAAAATTTTATTTTAGTTTGACTAGCTAGCATTGTTTTAATTATATTCTACACTATAAAGCAGAAAATAAATCCCCCTCTCAAACCGTGTGTAGAAGTGATATTATAAAATCGTTAAAAGATTCCAATAAACAAACCAAAGTCACAGATTTTCTTAATAACTACTAAGCATTAAGCATGCTACAAAATAGTGTGTACTATATGTTTATAGTAGTATTTTAAAACTAAATAAAAAATGATAGTTTGAGCTATCCGTGTTTTTCGATTATCCGTGCGGCTCCTCACCTTCATTAGCTCGGATAATCGAGAGTTAACTATGTATTGCATAATTTTTGTGGAACTAAATATATACGATACGATTTTACGGTAGTGCTAATATTTATTTTATTCAGTATCCACAACTTACCGATAGGTTATGTGAATTCGGACACAACTCTTGCGGAATTAACAACCTTACAATTACCAGTTCTCTTAACAAAATATCTTGTTAATTTATCACATTATAATATATATATTTAAATGCCATAGAGTAGTAATCCCCAACCCTTTTACATCTGCAGACCGGTAAAAAAAGGAAAAAAAAAATCGCGGACCACTAATACTGAAATAATAATGGTTTTTGAAGTAATATTTTTTGAATCTTATATTGTGACAGATGGACATAACTATAACTAACAAATATACATATAGCTATGCGATACAACTAAAATTTAAGAACAACAAATGGGGTTTTTTTTCAACAAACTAATGCGAAACCTGGTGTTGCATCTTTGCTAATCTATTGGATATTGTTGGCTGCAGTGCTGTCTACGACAGACTAAGTGCTGCATTCACGTCCAGTCTATTCACTTGTTTCGGTTTTATTGAGGACATGGACGCTTTTTTGCATGAACAGATTGTTGAAAATGACATTAATGAATTTATAGCTTTACAGCTTAATGATGGATATTAATCTTCTATTCTTGCTTTTTTCCTGTACAGTTTTTTTCCGTTCACTAATATTTTTTGCATGACGAATCTTTTGAAATTTGGCACACTGTTTGCGGCTCAGCGGAAAGTCTCTGCGGACCACCGGTTGAGCAACACTGCCCTAGGGTACTCAACGTTGTACACACCTCCAACTGCTACGGCGTTACACTTTTACATGTGTATTTTTCAGCGTAAAAACGCTATGCGTATTTCAAATGATTACCAGGAATTTCAGAGGAAAAAATCTTCAAGACTTGGTTGCATGCACTCTAGTGTGCTTAAAGTCAAATTATGATTGAACTGCTTTTCATAGCACACTGTGAACTCTTAGAATGCCTTGTAATTTGTCATAAATGCAACTAAGTATGTATGACCGACGAAGCCGACAGATCCGACTGAAAGTCGTATCGTCTTGAACAATTTTTCCAGTTAATTGTCCATATCTGGACATTCCCAAAGGATGTGATCAGCATCATATCGCCGCATTTACATATTTGGCTATATACCAACAGACTAAGCTGAAAGAGCTTGGCAGCGAAGTGACCATGGCCAATTATGAGTTGGCTGGTCCAGAAATTAGGAGTAAAAACATTTCTAATAAAATATATTGCTACTTAGTGCTCCCTATTATAAATTCGTTATAAATATTCTGGTTCTCTGGTAATTAGAATTGAAAAGGTATAAAAAAAATTCTTTCATCTGAGCAGTATAAAAAATGTGGAATGCTTTGTTTTAGAATCACTGCAAAGGTCTTAAAGTACTTCGACCGTCCTTTAGTTTCCCCATTGTTGTTGGAGCTCGGAAGGTAGCAAGCTACTGCTAGCCACTACTCAGGAATGCGCCATTGATAGACATCAAGGTGAACTCTACTTCTTCATAAATCTATTGACGCTTTTAAATCCATGTTATTCTGAATTTTAATTTCGAAAAAACATTCCGCCATATTGTATTTGAGCCAAATTTTAATCTCTACTATATAACACAAAATACATGTAGAAATCTGTCTTTTTCTGAAAATTTTCAAATGTCATTCTAGCTGCCATTTTTAGTTCAACTGTGCTTTTTTTAACATTTAACTTTTAACCTTAAACTGAAAACGTTATATTTTTAACGTTTACAATGCGGAATAAAAAAACTCAACAAACGCTGAGGAAGATCACCTAGCAACAGCTCCATAACAAAATTATCCGTAATTTTCAACGTCATAGCGTCATGTTACTTAGCAACTATAAATATAAGTATAAACGTAACAAATAATAATTTTTAATGCTTGAATCGTAACATTTGTAAAAAATCAAAATATTGAGAGAAAAATTATCCATCATTTAAAATTATAAAACTTAAAACAGTGAAATCCTCATTTCGTGTCTTTAACGCGTCATTTAAAAATGCAGATAAACAAGGTATCTCTCGATAAGTTCTATGGCGCAATAAGAATAGTGAAGGTGGGGTAATTTATGTCTTTTAATATTGCTATTTTAAATTTTTAAGATTATTATTAATTGATGGACTATCGATGTTTTGTGAGTGTAACAAGAGGTAAGGTCGACGGTAATATTTTCAACTATCTAATATAAGCGCTAAATTATCTAATATAAGCGCCTCCTATCTTAGACGAAGCCTGGTAAAAAATACTACTTTTGTATTAATTTAAAAAATTCAAATATGACAAATAGCGTTTACGTAGGGTGACGTAGTTTGTCTTTACCCAAAACTATTTGTTGATATACATGTCAAAAAACAGCTAACTTAATATGCATGTTAAGTCTACGGTGGCTTCTGACATTTCTATCCAAAATGGCCGAACAGTATTTTCTCCTAAGCCTGCCATTAAAATGGTTAATATTGATTTACGAAGTCAAATATGACAGATTAATCGATATGGTGGGTTACCGTGATATATTTTATATATGTGTACTCAATTTTTTTTTTAACAATATGGAACAATTGTAGTACAAACAAAAAGTATCTTACCACTTTTAAGAACTCGTCAAACAAGCGTCATCATTTGATTGTAAAAAACCTGAAAAACAATTAAAATAAAATTAGCATAAATTAATACTCAAGAAGAGAAAAACAAACACATATATAATTTATATTACACAACTTAAAAAATATTGGAAGGATTTTCAATCGGATCTTCGCTCAAATTATAATAATTTGGGCATCTCAAAAATAGCTTATTACCAAAGTTGCTTGGAAGTCGAAAGAGCGTAATAAAAAAAAGATAATATTCAGAAAGAATTCGCAGGTAGTTAATCGCTTACTTTATGTTTCGTTGATAGAATTGTATAAGATGTGTTTTAACACAGTCGTTCATACGTTTTGGATACAACATTTCGGCAAAAATGGTTGTAAATACATCCCAGAGTTGGTCATTTTTGGTCCAAGTTTTTTTGCCAAAAAAACTGTTATACAGTTTAAATCATAGAAGCGCAACGATAATTTTCATCCCATTTTCATTTTGATACTGCTGATAAATTGCTAGTCTTTGAAATCAACTTATTAATCGCTGCAATGTTTATTACAATCAAATCAAAAGTCCTCAAAAAATGCCGCTTTTGTGCCCAATCAAACTCAATTATTTAATTTGAACTGTATCTCATTGTAATCTTAAGACTGTTTTCATATTGGTTTTAATTTCAATTGAAAGTAATATATTTAGCGATACATATGTTAAACAAGAAATCAAGTAAAAAATTATAAATGGACAAAGTCTATACAAAATTACGGTTTTTGTGGAGAGCATATTATTTCACTTGCATGTTATTTTATTTTTTATTTTTTTCTTAAATAAAACACAATTCGTTTGTACTACTTCCATATATTTATAATGATCAGGACCGGTTTCGCTCATCACGAGCATTATCAACTGAGCATCATCAGTTGATAATGCTCGTGATGAGCGAAACCGGTCCTGATCATTATAAATATGCGGAAGTAGTACAAATGAATTGTGTTTTATTTTTTAAAATATAATGTCTTTCCACCAAGAATTGACAGTTAACACCTTAAAAGTGATTATGTTATTTCATTTCAATGTGTTAATATTCTATATAGGAATCGATAAACTGGACGTTGATAATTTTAATTTACTTATGATCCTGGTAATGAACGTTACTTCATGACTAATATGAGATAAATCGTACTTATTTCAACAATTTTGACATTTGATTTTTAATTACCGATATAACAATTTTATATTTATCTACGATTCCTATCATCAGTAAAATCGTTGGTTAGTTAATAGATTATTGTAAAAGCTCTTACATATATTAAACTCCGTTTAATTTTGTTTCGTCTCTTTGCCTTTAAGGTTAAATGGCAAAAAAACCAGTAATAGATCAATAGAAAACAGTTGTTCTACAACTCTGATTCGCAAACAATATTTTGTATCAACAATGTTACTTTCACACTAATATCAGTTGAGAAACAAATATTTAGTAATGGATGAGATTTTAGGAATACCATTTCAATATTGAAGCGAAATTAAACAGTAGGACGGATGATGACGATTCTGCAGTTCAGATTTCGTTCAGCGAGTGACGACATAATCTCACTCGGTGGGTGGTGTCCTATTTTAATCGTCATGCTTTGCTTTTTCAGAGCATCCAGCAGTATCGCAGCGTCTGCAGGATCCGTGACGAATATCGGTAAAATAAAATATTATTTGCCAATTAATTATACTTAGTCAATAATGCTGACGAAAATGACAAGAATAATGTTTCGTACATTCGAGTATTACGTTTCGTAAATCTGCAGCGACATGTATCGCTACAAGATAATATTGCGAATACTGCAAATAACTTCATTTAATAAGATTTTTTTACAGTTCCTTAACGAGACTTACCATTTTTAAGACAATCATAACTAACTGAGAATCATCTGGTACAGTATTATAATATTGAAAGAAATTAATGATTTTTTCGATATTGTTTCTTATTGCCAATTCATCATATATTTTCAATCAACTGAGATCAATTGAGATCACATTGCATGTAGCCGAGTATCAACGTCCTGTTCTTCGGTTTCGGTGTCCACGAGTTTGAACCTGAGTACGTACACACATATTAATTACTTAACCGATTTGATTTCAATGAATTTGTGTACGAATTCATGGATTAAGTTATACTACAAAGTGCGGCAATAAAAACTGTCTTGTTTCATTATTTTAGTAAAGTATAGTGTTTAGAGCTTCTGGTTAATAAGTCTTTCTTCGTTGACTCATAATTTATGAAGAATCTGAAATGAACTTTTTCTCCGTCAAACTGCACCTGGTTTAGCTAAGTAGACCATCAGCGAGGTTGCAAACCTACTTATCTATTTCACGTGAATGTATTATTTCATTCAATTAAAATCGACTACGCAATCAATTTACGAGAATACTGTACAAAATGATTTTTTAGGAATAAAATAAAATTATTCGTTTGAATGATTTGCTTAGTGGTGTAGATAGGAGTTGTGCCACCCCTCCTCAACTTTTTACTATAATAATATTTATTTTAAAATTTGTCTGGATTGTAAAAAAATGTACTATGTCTTAAAATCCTGACAAATTTTATATTTAATATTATATTGCAGGTCTGTTTTTCAAATAAATGTTTCGAAAAATCTATTAGTCACTGTTCTGGTAGAAAATACTAAATTGAAAAACTGACATAATTAGTTAGTTATACCAAAATGTTCCTTATATCGAATTCTATCGTATGAAATAACAAGCTTATTTTTATTAATTATCCTTTTTTTAAAAAACAGTTTTGTACAAACAAACAAAATGAAAAACGTATGTCATTTAAAACATTTGACAAACTACAATTACTCAAAAGTAGTATTTTTCAGTTAGTTTCTTCTTCCAGAACAATGACGATATATTGTACATAAAAATGAATTAAAATTTGTAAATTAATTTAGAACAAGATATTTACCATATTTTACTAACATAACAATTCGCAAAAAAAATATAACAATGCGGATCCCTCCCCACACATCCCATTGCTACGACAGTGAATCAAGATTCATCACATGAGCAGTATCCTTAAATATATTGTACATACAAATTCCCATTTTTATAAACAAAATTCAGTATGTACAAACAATCAGTTTCAAAAACAATGTTTGTTAAGACTGTGATGGGTTTATCATTAGGCAACGGCAGCTGCTGTGTAACGTAACACAATAAGTTAAACAATATTGCAAGTTGGATATTACCAAGTGTTATTTCTAGTGTTTAAGAGCCTTTAACCGGTAGAGAGGGGCCGTCGTAAAAGTTGTTTTATCAATAAAAGGTCAGACCGAAGTGCAATTCTTACTGGGGTCATTTAACTAGCCACCCGTCCAGCGGTATCGGTCAGAAGACCATTAACTTTTATGATCATATAATGCGAAATATCGCTCCCTCAACTCGATCGCTCATAATGACCAACGTAATTCTAACAAGAGTATAATTTATACGGGCGGATTAACTCTACAAAGCATGGATAATATCTTCGTCGAAATAAGCGGCGAAAGCACAATAGTAATGTTCTTCTGCGCAATTCTTATTGGTTTGTGGATTAATTTTCCTGCGATCACGTTACTTGGTTTTGAATGGTTCTATTTGTTATCTGTTCCTGAGTGACAGTCGGGTTGTCACGCTGTAAACGTATGCTTATAAAATGGCTTACAATTAAATGAACTTTCGTTTAAATCATATTCACTTTCATAAAAGTAGTTTGCAGTTATAACAAATACATTCCACAAAAAACAAATTCTTTCTCTAAAAATAAAGTGATCCCACATAAAACACTGAAGAAATATATTACACTTAAGAAAAAACATTTTCACATAGCTAAAATAGTTTTCACTCAATATAAATACTCACACTTTGAAATTGACAGTTGCACGAAGCTGTAATTAAATGTCACTTATTCTTCTACCCTATATTATGCCGCCTATATTGTTTTGCTCTACGCATTATAATATATTACACAAACCAAACCAGACCTACCCTAATATAATCTACTACAATATAACCCATTTTGTGACTAAGTGAAAACTTTTGAAATCAAAGTTTAAATATACCAAGTAAATACTATCGAACACAAAGTGCAATTATTTATAGCCCTTATAAAATTAGTTCGAATTGAATTTTTTTAAATCATATTCACCGCCTGTAAGAATGTTGCTAACAATACGATGAATGACAGAAAACAGGCGGAATTTTAATATTTGACTGTAAAACAGTCAACACGATATTATTGTTGCTTTGATTATTAAAACAGTGAAATAGTACGACGCGCCCTGATATTGGTCCAGAACCGCCAGCGAACATCTTTAATGACAATGGATTCTCGGTATTGAGTACCTGGCGGAACCGATTTATAATCGTTAAAAAAATGGTTGCTGGCCGACCGACAAGCTGAGTCGAAATTAGAAAGCAGGCGCATGTTAATTACACTCTGCTTGGCAACGGTCAGAAGCCATCGACAAAAGGGAGGGGGACTACAATTTTTGAAGTTTTAATCTGTAAGTGCCGTAGTTCTACCGAGTACATCCTATGGATGGCCATCAGCGGCCTTCGAGGGCGACTGGACCCATCCGGTTGGTAACAGAGACAGAGAGGATTCAGGCTCCCCTGGGGCATCCGCAGCACTTTTCCTCGTGTTCTAAGCTAGCTATAGTTAATTGTTATATCCTTAAAATTTTTTGAAAAGTGAGATTTAACGACTCACTTTTATCCGGTGATTATTAGGGATTTCAAAAATGCGCTGAAAACAAATATTGAAATTTCGAATATTAAACCTTTAGTATTCAAATATATTCGAGTGATATTATATACTAGTATAACCGTACCCGTCATAGATGACGGTATTGAAATTGAAATACTGAATGTCTAAAGTAACTAGCACCTCGGAACTGTGTGTGCATTGCAAAACATTTTATTTAATATATATACCGTAAACGCTTAGGTCATGAAAAAATTTCATACCTACATGTGATATGTGATAATAATAAAACGTCTACAAAGCGGTTTGGGCTACTATTATATTTCATAGTTATCTGTCAGTATAGTGAAAGAAGGCGTTAAATAAAAAAACTTATTAAATTAACCACTATATGAGATTCGTTAATCATTTACGACTTTAATTATTAGAAATTCTTTTTTATTGTAATATTAATTAAAGTCTTCGCCACTAATTGCTGTGAACGAAATCGACTTATTTCATACTAATTCATTCTTCTTAATAAGTAAAAAATACATGAAATATGGCTGAGCATGTTTTTTCAGACGATAGACCGTCTTAAAATCGATCGTACTGCACTCATAACTAATTCAAAACTACCGATTTTTGACTTATCGGCTTCTGCCACTTTGCCGACGATATAATTAATGTACGAATTTTATCATGTGTGTTCATTGTTTTTTTTATATATTACAACATAAAAGACACACTTAAAAGAAAACCTTCAAAATGAAAGATGAGGATTATAACAAGAAATGACCACTGTTGAAATGCTAAAATAGGAACAAAATCATCATGAAACACACATATTTAACGAAACGACAAAATCATCACATGAAACACGACAATTTAAGATATAAATTTTTAAGTATCTCGCAATAACACCTTGTAATGCTCCATGAAGAGAAACGTAAATCTCCAAAATCCCCAAAACAGCATAAAAAACGTTACCATCGTAAGTCCCTCGCTGGTCATCGCGATCGCTCCATGGAATCATAGCACTGTTCCCTGAAAAATCAGCTCGTCTTTCTTAACGAACACGAAGTGGCGCTGCAGTGAAATGTGACCGATCCATTAGTGTGTCGAGGATCGGGATGCGTAAAATTCAAGTGTCTGACCGATCCAAAACCTTGTCGAGTAATCGGGTCGCGTAAAATCGTCTTGCATATAATAAATATTCCCATGGGCCGTATAATATATAAAAGTAAGTATTATATACATATATATAAAAGTATATAACGACTATAATATAAACGATAATATATTTCGTAAAATATAATTTCACATCGATTGAGTTGCTATTATATTGTAACCTAGTGAACTTAACATGTAGCCATAAGTAGCGGTTACTATTATATAATGCGATTAGGATAAGTACAGTCTATGCGTTTAAACCATAACAACGTAAAATTTGATCGTCTAACACTTTTAAAGCTTTACAAGTTCCCATTAAAAGTAACGCTTTTAAACAGTATTGAAAAATAGTCTACTTTGGAAAACTGTTTATAATGTTACTGCCATCGTTCAAAGCAATATTTTTATTATTTGCTGCAACTATTTTAGCACAATTTAAAAAATTCTGATGATTTTGACTTAAATAAACCAAATAGCTGCAAAGTCTTATTCAAATATGACTAAGATTGAAACAGTATTTAAGTACACAAATTTTACTTAGTTTTCAATCTTGACAATGGTGCACCAATAGCAAAGAACACACAATGCAAGAATTACAAAATATGTATTATTCAGCTTTTATTGGAGTAGTGCATAAATTAAAAACTAAAAGTTACAATTTACATTTTTTATAGAAATTTTAAGCAAATCTGTTGAATGGATGTGCAATGTTTTATTCATTTTCTCTAAAATAAATTAAATTTGTAGGAACATCTATTTACAATGATGAGACAAATATTGTTTGAAATATTCAAAGTTTTAATTATCTATAACAGTGCTACGCAACCAGTGTGCTGCGACGCAGTGCGTTCAAAATGAGAAAAATCGAGTATCTTTTATGTATCAGAAAAACATTGAGGCACTCGGTTGCTAAAATCTCCGTTTAAATTATTCTCGTTTTTATGTACAATATATTTATGTACTGTACATAAATAATTTCGTGTTTCTATATTAATATTAAATATAAAATTTGTCAGGATTGTAAAAATGCAGTACATATTTTCAAGAAATTATATTTATATATAAAAATTAGAAAGTGTTTAGTAGGAAAAGTAGGGGTAGCGATTAATTCAAGGACCACCACGGGAAGCAAAATGGAATGGTTATTTTAGGTTTTGCCGAACAAATATGTTAGCCACTATTTCGAATTCGCCAACGAATTCGTTAGTGACAAAATACATGGAAGTGTACAAAATCTCAATAATCCAAATTTGAATGATTAATGATTGAATCTCATTTTTAAGACGACAGAGCAGGTCTCGGCCAAATGATGTATATTGGAAAAATAAATAGACCACTTTTTGGAAGGGAAACATCATTTCACATAGGCTTTAGGCTTAAAAATTCTGACCTGGAAGCTTGATGAAAGCCACCATTATATCGATACTCCCTTCGTATAATCCAACTTCGAATAATGCAAATATACAGCAGTGCATTTCAAAGATTCATAACGCAACTCACCATAAAATGTTTTCGATAAAAACAGTTTTTATTCTCTCGTGAACAATTTCAATTTTGAGGGTTACATCAGTTGGCTAAAATACCGTCGATATGGTAGAGGTAGTAAAAAAATATCTATAGCATTAGATGAATGATTACTATAGTATATTTTTTAACGGCGTTTTTATCAACTTTTACAATAACTGCTTGTTACTCAGTTGCTTAACCTTTCTTTTTACTAATAGTTTACGGATAGAAATATGTGACTGGAAAAGGAATATTGGTTAGCTAATTGCTGCGCTACGTCAGATTTTTAGGATCATATGGGTGGGAAAGGATTGTAAACATCTATGCCTTTGAATAGAATTCCCTAAATCGATTGAAAAATCAACTATTTATAATGGAATTTGACCACTATAAAGAAGACAGTAAATTTATTTGCTTGATCATTTCGTATAACATAAACCGTATCAAGTAAATTGCCTTTATCGCAACTAAATTTATTATCAAACGTATATTTTTCATAGATACTACATCATGTCACATGCTTTCAGGTTTAACGTTGCGCGCATTCGTGTTTCACTTATTACATCTGGAATTCATATAATATTTCACACAATTGCTATCGTTAAAGTCGTTCCCAATGCTAGATTTATATGAATGCATGTTTATTCATATGATATGGTATCGCTAACGATGCCTTACCAGCGCATTTTTTATTTTGCCTTTAACTAGCTCAGTTACTTGGCTGTACTCTGATCACAAATATTTTATTATGAATTATACGGACGTAATACGACACCATAGGTTAATGCTTTATAATGGCTTATTACACATAATTTCATTTCTATAGTTTTTCTTAGGGCTACAAAGACGGAACATACGAGTTTTTAGACCCCAATCATTATTTAACCTAATTATTTAATAATGTGGTAAATATAATTTAAAATATCGACTGAGGGTGCTTGTTGGGATTTCAATATTGGCCTCTGTGGTCCAGAGGTAAGTGTTCGCCCTAGCGATCAGGTGGGTCTTGATTCAATTCACAGCAAAGTAAATATCAAATTTAGATTTGTGTGTCCAAGGACATGAATGACTTATAAAAATTCTCATCGAGTTTACCTCGTATGACTTTCTAGTTTTCAAAATATTTAGCGCATTGGCTGTCAGCTGTAATGCCAGATATTTTCCACATATTCAGTTCGAGTTCATTAGTGTGCTCGAATGCCTGAATATGCCCAAAAGCGAAACTCGAGTCGTTAGTGACGAAAAAATATATTTACTCTCAGTTCTAGAAGGGGTCTTTTAAAAGACAATCTTTGTACTTATTCCACAATTTTATGAAATGATCAGGACCGGATTTTACCTTACCCGGTCCATGAGCCAATCCCGGGGCCGTGCAGGCCTCTAATGTACACTCTTTTTAGTTGAAAATATAATACGATGAGAAAAAAATAAACTATTATTGATGCTAATAATTTGGGCGTCAAACACTAAAACGTCGAATACTACTAAAATTGAAAGGAGGACAAATCTGTTTTTGTTTTTAAACGCCTCCTTTCAAGAACTAAACTGAAAAAAAAAGATAATTCTCAAGTCCTATGAAATGCTGGATCATTTTATTATTTAGTTCCGTTCGTCAGTCATTAACCTACATAGTATAACTCTTGATAAAATAAATAATTTTTTTCATACCTTTTTTGCATTGGATATAACTGTGTCTGATTTACTACCGCAAGAATTCGATGACGAACTCTTTGGAATATTTACAGATGACTAAGAACATTGCAATTTATTGTAGGATAGATAAAAACTTGACCGCTCTGCAAAAAAATGTATGCAGTTTTTTGAAAGTCGTTTTTACAGTCGTCCTAATAAAGGGTCGCTTACACGCGCGAATTATGTCGCTTGCGCTTGTTATGGTTATAACAACATGAAAAAAGATTATTTTCTTGCCAGGACTTGAGCCGGGTGGTTATTGTCATTGGCTTCGGTTGCATTGCTCACGGCTCTAAAAAATATGACGTAGCAAGAGAGATTAGATAACCATTAGTGCTAGAGAGGTTGAGAAACTTAGTAACAATCATTTCCCGTAAAATAAATTCTATTTAGATAAGCTTCATTAGCAGTCCATATGCTCAACACTATGCGGAGACATTGTTATAAAAAAAAATATTTTTAAGTAAAAGTGAACTATCTTTCATTTTAAACAATGTGTTTATTTGGCCCATTTTTTTAAATCGTGGAAACATACGACTCTTTACTTAATATTAATTAGCTTATAATATAGTCCAGGGGCGGCGAACCTAGGGCACGCGTGCTAAAGAAGGTAAGTTCAACAATTTAGCTGGCACGCAACGATCAACAGATATTTTGCTATAGATAACTGAGGTCTTTATTTTATACTTATTTTTTATACACAAATATATTATTATGCCGGCAACAATGTTATTGATATTTGTAATCACTTGAGGTTTTTAATGCAATTTTGAAAAACTCTTTTTTCATTTATTAAAAATTGCTTGGAAGATAAATGAACCCATTCTATGTTTTCTGACGATGCTGTTAAATGATGACAAGGTCTTAGCGTTATGATGTTAAGTAAAAAAACTGATTGTAGCATAATTGCTAATTTTAATTATTTAAGTAAATAAATTTACAAAAAACACCTCGGCATGTCCGACAGTAGATATATATACTATTTGAGGATTTTTGGCACGCGAATATAAAATTGTTCGCCATCCCTGATATAGTCCATGGTGGATACTGAAACATTCTACAGAAGTGTTCCATTTTAGTAAAAAGTATTGGTATTATAATAATTAAACAACCTATGAACAAGATTTTTATTTTTTCGTCCAATTGTAATTTAACCGCAGTTTTCTTTCTACTCTTACATCTTACATCTGACAAAAAGTACTATTACAGTTTTACAATTAAAATAAATCGATAATACTTTGTTATTAGTTTAGGAATGGTGTGCTTTGTTATATTGTAAGCAATATTGCTAGGAAGACTTGCGTCAGTATAATCGCGCCTCGAAGGCATATTCGACTCATTTGGCTATGCAATATAGATCATTTTAGTATTCGATTAAATTCAAACAACACTTTTTTTTATGGAAATGCAATTATGAAACACACTTGCCTACTTATTGCTTAGCGATGGTATCGTCAAATAACTGTTTTTCAATTACACATTTTCGAATGATTGCAATGGCATACAGCCTGCCGAAGAAGATAATATACATGGCAGTATTAAATTTATTCTACAAGTAAAATTACATCACAAAAACAAATTAATTGAAAGCTAATTTACAATTAATTAAACTGGCCTGCTTAGTGGGAATTTTTATGAGTCGTTACTCGTTATAGTGTTGCCCGTTGCGGTGAAAAAGTATATTTTTCTGTTGTTTTGTATTCTTACTTTATTAATTAAGTCGTAATTATAATACATACAAATGTACAACATATCTAAGGGATTGCGACCGACGCTCTCTATAAGGCGTTCAATTAATTTTTTGAAGAAACATACATGTAAATTTTTTTCAATAAGTCTTCTATACGACGTGTATATTAAATGTTAAAAATAAAATAAGAAAATCAACGTTTTCTTTTCAAACGTCTCTTTTATACCTAAAAGTGTATATTATTTAATAAAAAAATTCCTTGTCCGTTCTGAGATATGAGCCCGTGAACACAGTAATCGAAAACAACGAAATTGACCAGTCGGCTACTGCGTGGAATTTATATTGCTCCTCGGAGACTAATTTAGGTTTTGAAGTTTATTTTGCCGGTATATTCTTGATCACAGTTCGAAAGATATGTAATAGAACGCAGGTGAATTTTTTGAATTTTATTTCTTAGTAAATATCTTTGAAACTTTCTCGATAGACTTTTTTGCCAATTTGCATTTTGCAAAATTATTTATAATTAAACTTAATTGACACGAAGTATGCTGTTGTTTGTATTGCTGCGTAATACACTATTCAAGAAGGGTGTAAAGTGTAAAGCCGCATACTGGTAAAACATTGAGTACCGCCGAACTGGGGTAACTTCGCCTACCAAGTATAATTCCTCCTATTCAAAAATTATTTTGTTTATATGGCCTTAAATTATTTTTACACTCGTGAAGACGATATATTTCAGTGAATCTTTTCACCCGATGTACGCGCTGAACATGTTTACATGTCTAAAACTTTATCTCGTATTTCTGACCAAACAAAAAGGAAGTACTTGTGGATATATGCTTTAAAAAATAGTTCAAACCTTTAAGTAGCAAAATTAGGCAACTAATCATGAAAATGACAAGTAGAACACAAGGAAACATGTTTTTGAAAACAGCTCTCGATATTCAGTCTTTCGAATTTCAGCTTTGAACTGTGGTTATAATTTAAAAAGCTCAAATGATAAAAGTGTGCCACATTATTTATTTATCGGTTCATTAAACAATATTAAAGTTTCAATTTTATGATTACACGTATTTTATATAGAATCACGCAGCGATACCACAACTTCGGTGGCCGACGGACGTAGAAGAGGATTCCAAAATAAAGTTCCTGTTCTATTATTATTCATGTCACTGTCTCAAAATCTCAACATTTCACTTTCCATTAACCCGATAAAAGCACTGGACATGTTGACATGTCCAAGACTTGATCTCGCATTTCCGGCTAAACTAGAAGGAAACACTTGTAGATATATACTTAAAAAATAGATCGAACCTTTAGGTAGAGAAATTAGGCAACATAACGGTAAGTAAAACAGAAGGAAATATAAATTTGAAAAGAGCTCTCGATATTCAGTCTTTTAAATTTCAGTTTTGAACTGCCGATACGTAGAATTAACCGTCAGCTCTATGTATTAAACATATTTATGCGGTTACGCACTTGCTTGTGTTCGTGTTGGTGGTGTTTATGTATACTGGCCGTAGCCATTTTGCTTGTAAAGTCATAGATTAAATATTTTTCAGCTTCTTCATTTTCATCGAATTATTTTAGCTAGAATAAGACAAGTTTAGTTTGCTTCTTGACGTATTTATGAAAACTAATATATATTTCACATTATTCTCCATTTTATCCTTTTGAAATCGGTCGATTTTTAGCCATAGTAAGCGTTTTAACATATCAATTGACTGAATATAAATTCGTGCGAAAACGGTTCGCGCTGTAAGGGCTAAATTATAATATATAGAATGTATCGTAAGTTAATGTAAAACTTTACTTTTGTAAACGGTGTGTGCATATGTACATGAAATGAAAAAAATGTAGTTTATTTTTTTACTAAACATTGTATTGAATTTAATTCCTTTGAATATGAATTACCACAGAATAGTGGCCAATCTGAAGGTGAATAGCGTTGAAATCAGTTTGCGATCCATGGCATCTAGCAAACTAACATTGTAGCAACATTTTCTCAGTGCAATAAATCTTGCTGTCAATGACGTTTGACTGTCGCTTTGAGAATATCGGGTTTGAATTAAATGCGTGCATTATAGACTGACGCAGTAATATTGTCGGAACAGCGCCAGCCTCGACTAGGAGATGCGCTGAGAAGCCTTCGACTATTTGCTATGTGAGACATCTCTTTCGTTTCCGTTCGACTTGAAATTTAAAATTCAATTGAATACTCTTATATTAAAGTAAATTACATTCTGAATAATAATTTACTGTAAACTTAGTAAAATTCTTTAAATAATATAGCAATATATTTTTTTTAAATTTGTTTGAATGTCGTTTACTGTCAATTATTTTTGATGCAAATATTTTTTTTCCACGTCCGCTCCCAATGTGGAGCATATGGTTTCCTAATGGAGGTATTTCAACAGAATTTTCAATGAGAACTGTTTGTTACTCAGTAGTTCAACCTCTCTTTATCGTAGGTCTAGGATAGGTTAGCTAATCTCTCTCGCTACGCCCCGTGAGGATTGGACGGGTGGGTGAAGAGGGAGTTTTATACAACACAAACACTCAGACTACGAACAGAAAACCATAAATCGATTTGAATATCAATTTATGAAAACTGTCCGCACCGGGAATTGAACCCGAGACATCCGTAGCCGTAGCCCACGTCGCTACCAACTGCGCCACGGACGCCGACTAATCATTATAATAGACGCAATTAAATGCTGATATTTTAAAGTATAATGAGGACCAGGGATTCCAACTATTCGTTATTATCAACTATTCGAATAGTTTCTGTAGTATGGAAATAGTATTAAAAAATCAATTTGAATAATTAATAACATAACATTAAATATAATATTTCAAAAGTATATTAAAAATTGTAAGAAAACGAGTTCATTTATAATAAAATCACATTTGTACACATTCCAATACCGTAACATTTTAATAAAATATTTAAAATTTGCAGCTGTGTCGGATTACTCCAGCGGTATTTCTTTGATTACTTAAATTACGGTTCGTTTTAAGGGAGTTTTAAATAATTCGTCAAACTCAAGTATTATGATTTATGAGTTGGATGAAGATAAAAAAACTACTATCTGGGGTATTCATTATTATTCTTGAAATCTGGAGAAATTGTGATGTTATCTTTCGTCAATTTTGTAAAATAGTTGATTAAACATTATTGCGAATAGTATTCGAATATCGAATAGTTATAAAAGGGCCAAATGTATTCGAATATTAGAATTGAAATCCTCAATCAGAACTCGTCAAAGATAGGTAGCCCCAAGTAGTTTTTATTTTTGTTTAAAGTGGAATATTTTATTTTTAACATATTTTTACGCTGCTCTGAGTACTGAAATTTCCAATTTTACTGGAAGTTTTTAGCGTATAAAAAGGTAAATTTTTTATCACTTTGAAATAATATTTAAAGAACAGTATAAGAAGAGGATAAAAAAATATGAGCTTTGAAAGAGATGGACAAACCAATATATTGCCTGCATGTGTCCTTTTCATATGTACCCCCAAGCTGAGTGTTACTTTATTTGCCTCCCCCTTCAGTGTTATGTAGAGTAATAAAGAATAAAATAATCAACATCATGAATATGCTTAAACAATTTTATAAATCAATCAAAAACAATCAATATTTCATAAGGGATACACAAACTTCTTTGGTAATTTTTATTTTCAGCGAATAAATAAAATAATATAATTGGACTTCTCTGATTAAAAAGTTAAATGAATCCAATGGAGAAAGTGACCTTATCGCAAAAAATTGTGTTTTATTTTTCATTTCATTCCGATCAAGAAAAAAACTTGTTCTCGATGTGTCAAGTGACTTCCTGCTCATACCGAAACGAGATCGTGTGTCATTGATTGGCCATGACTGGACCGCTCTGGCAGTCGCGAAGTTAATCCACGTGGGCGTCCAATCTTCTGCCCAGCTGCATTCAACAGCGGCTGTAAACTATTCATCGTATTAATAATGGCTAACCTCGACAGATTAATTTTTGACTTAAGAACATTCGCATTTACGACGAACAAACAAGCACTAAAACTGAAATCGCTGATACATGTAAAGAATCAATAATGGAAATGAACAGAACATGAAATGAAAATAGGGTACTCGAGAGTAATTCGGACATAATAACTGTGTTCAAAGGGAAGGGGCGCAAAATCTTCACGATTTTCATTCAATTGTGACTTTCAAAAAAAAAATTGCAAAATTTTGACTGATTGCCTTTCTGTTTTACATGTAAATGCATTGTAGTCATTTTGGAATATTGAACCAATTTTTAAAAAATTAAGATCTTTTCTCCTTTTCTCCTTGAGTTGAACTTCTTATTCTTCTTCCATATTCGCTCCATATGTGGAGCATATGGCTGCTACGCGTCGTCTCCATGAATCCTTGTCACGCACCAATCGCTTTGCTTCCTCCCATGACATGCCAGAGTCCCTCAGCTCCGCAGAGTACATCATATGGATAGTACCCGATGGTCTTCCAGGACACCGGAATTCCATAGATCAGAAGAAGAGGCAAGCAGAATTGAGGCTTTCCTGAGGTATCCGCAACACGTGACCCAGCCTGTTCCAACGTCTCTCCATAACCGCCGATGTGACAGGGCGTTGCCCGGTCCGTCCCCTAATCTCCGACTTAAAAAAAATCACATTGACTTGATATCATGTGATCAAATTTGTTTTAAATATCTAGCGCCTTTGCTATTATTAGCCGTACTGTCAAATATTTTTAAAAAATTTCACTTTTTAAGCGTATAAAATATTAAAAATAAAATTTGGGTAGACGTTTTTAAGTTTTGATAAATAATATTTGGTTAGTATCGATGTTATCGTGGCTGATTTCTGTCGTAAGCATGTTTCCCAAATATGATAACGAAGTGTGAACTACTTTCACACCGCCAACTAAAACCGTAAGCAGCAAAAATAGTTGTAGAAGCCCTGGGCCAGCGTTATCCTGCGATATCTTTACGCATATCCTAAATACCGATGGCGGAAACAAACCAGCTCGCTCGTCAGTGGCCAAAGGGAGAACGGCCGTTCCCTGTTTTACCGATGGCGCATCTGATCAAGATCGCGCGGTCGATAAAACAGTTCGATATGTTTTCGCGGGCTTTTTTTCGCGCGTAAACAGCAAAGTGGTGGCGGCATCTCTCAACTGGTATCCCGACGAAGAAATGTTACAAATTGCTGGAGATTAAATTCCTAAATTCTATGGAAAATGAAGTTGATGCATTTCAATTACTGTTTCCATACAATAAATCTTCGCACGCACATTCATAATACACATAAATAATCAAATCAGTAGTGGTGCGTGTGTGTGATATTACGTATCACTCAAGAAAAAGCGTTCGAAATATAAATTAATCACGCACTTGGTCTGACATTCATTTTTTTGATTTACTTAGATCAATGTCTGCCAAACTGTGTGACGCATGAAGTCTCAGGTGTTCCGCAACAAATGCAGACAAATTATAACTTCACACAAGACGAGTTAAAAACTCACAGTTTAAACGCTTTCAAAAAGGTTTTTGGAAGTGAAATAAAAGAGAACGAAAGCAGGTAGATGAGAAGTTACGTGTTTGTTTTATCAAATTTTTGACATTGCGTTTTGACATTATTCCTTCTGAATTTTAAATTTAAATTTACCACCTCTGTATACCTACAATACATATGTTTATGAAACAATATTGTGTAATGTTACCTACACTAAGATTTTCTTTATTCATATGTATTAATAGAGTGCATTAAATTTTAAAATCATTTTTATTTGGTGTGCTGCGAAACAAATCCCCCTTCTCCAGTGTGCCGTGTTGTAAAGTTTGACAGACACTGACTTAGATAAGTAGTTAATCAAATTTAAAAAATAAAACACAATTTGTTTTGTACTACTTCCAAATGATTATAATGATCGATACCGGTTTTGCTCATTGCGAGCATTATTTAACATTGGAAAATATAAAATTATAGTATTAAGTATAGTTGAGTTACAATTAGTATAGTATATGAGAGAGTAGGAAACGAAAACAACCGAACGTCTGTCTCACCGCTCGAGGGAGGAAGGTGGAGAGCGGGGAGAAGCGGGGTGCGGGCTTCAACACACTGATGCTCGCTTCCGGCGAAAAAGGACAAAACAAAGGATGAGTCACACGTTCCTTCGTTTCTCATTAAAACCCGGTCGTTATCCGTATATTCTTTCTCTTTTATTTGCACTTAGCTTCTATAATTATCTCGAATACAGTTACACAACAGATTTACACACTTTAAATTTAAAATCTGTAAGTGGTTTTACTAGTAAGCGGTGGACTAAATCGTCGCTTCGTCGGCCGACGACTCTCCTCCGGGAAAGGTCGAACCCGACTGAGGCTGGCAGGATCGCAAGCCCTTCGCCCACTTCTGACTGTAAACCAACAACAGCAACCAAACAAATATGACACTACTCTTAAACGCCTCAGGAGGGGTATTACATTTTAAAATTTTCATTAATAGAAAGAGTCTGCAGATTGGTTTTGAAGACCCTGTCCGCCCCATAAGTACGGGGCGGTGTCAAATAGTAACAATCCGAGATGCATGACGTACAGTATGAAACAGTTTTTTTTATTCAAACGGCACCGAGATACGTCTCAAACGTGTTCTACTATGAATAATTTCGATTCTTGCGTCTTTCGATAATTTCGCATAGTTTGGAATGTATTTCAGGTTTTACACACAAAATATGATGCAAAATAATTACTTAAAACTACATAAAACCATATTTCACTTTTTGAAATGGTCATTTTGCTTTATAAATGCGTTTATATGACAAAACCCACACGGTAATGAAATGTGACTGAATGAGATCCGAAGGGAGTTTCTTAGCATGAAAACAGGAAGGTCTAGAATTGCTAGTCTAGAATGTAAATCTTTAAAATTCACGAATTATTTATTTTGCGGATTTATTATCAGATTTAATGATTATCTAAATAGTGTTTGTTTCGCGCTGTAACAATATCGTTAATTGGGATATTGAAATTTTAGATATGAGAAGTTCGTGTGAAGAAATATATTTTTACAGAATTAAGTTAAAATAATTAGGCTTAAAGTGACATTTTTTTTTAGAAGTTTTCTTAAAGACTATTTTTTATAAGATAAATACAAATTATCACAAAATATCTGTTTTTTTAATTTGCTACAATAATTGAGGACCCATAATTGAACAGAACCAAAGCGTCAAAAAGATTAATTTTAATTACAAGGGATTTTTTCTAAGGGCAAGAAACTGAAAAAAGCTTAACATTTGGAGATGGCTAATGTATCATTTCTACAATTTGTTGACTCTTTACCGTAAGTTTAAATCAAATAAATAATTATAGCTTTATAATGAGTATACGTATATGAAAAAACGTCATTCATTGTATTTAAACAAAAGATTTTTTATTCTATAATAATTATGTATAAAAAGTTTGATAAATTACAGCACGCAGATAATCTATTCACTTATCCGTCATAAAATAACAACCATATTTTGTTGATATGTTTTGTTTGCAAATTATATGCTATTGAATATCGAACAAGATGAATAGAAATCGTTTAAGATGTTCACCTATAAAGGAACGAAGCTCATATAATATATCAGACATTGTAAATAATTGGGTGCTCATTCTATAATACCCAGCAAACATTATGCAGACATCAGTCAATGGCAAAGAATCAATGGCTAATGCATACAATCTGGAGTAAGAGGCAAACATAGGTGACAGAACTATATTTATTGAAATGAATAATATGGCTAATCAGATTACAGAAACGTAAATGAAATGGTGGCCTAAATACTATAATGACAGTGTTTTGGCCAATTGATTTAACCCTAAAAAATACGAAAATGAGTTAACGATTGGATCTCATTTTAAAGACGACACTGCGGGTCTTGGTCAAATGATGTAAATTAGAAAAATAAATTGACCACTTTTTGGAAGGGAAACATTATTTTATATTGGTTTTAGGTTTAAAAAATCTGACCCGGCCACTTGATGTAAGCCGCTATTATATCAAAAATCCATACGTATAATCCAGTATCATCAAACATGAGAATTTACAACAGTGCTTGATTCATTTCAAAGATTCATAACGTAACTCACCATAATGTTTTCGATAGAAACAGTTTTTACTCTCTCTCCTGAACTATTTCAATTTTGATTGTTATATCAAATGGCCAAAACAGGTATTAGATATTTACAGATTTTTTTAAAACGCATTTTTTGGTACTAGTTCAACAATTTCACCGGTTTCATTGGCTTTAATAACTATTGCGGCATTAGTAAAGAAATGTGTCATTGTTTTGACAGTTAGCATTTGTAAAAGTATCATTTTATTGTATACTGTTAGTTAAATGATACTTTAAAGTAAAAATGAGGCTTAATATGGCTATTATAGTAAATATTCTGCATTTCAATCAAACATCAGAAACTGTTTCTCTTAGCTATTACATTTTAGCATACATGAATTGAAGATTAGTATATAAATACACAAGTAACGTTTTTTTTCTTTTTTCAGTTGTGATTATATAGGTTTTCTTTCGAAAATATCCTTTTGTCTATTATTTAGAGAGAAAAAAATACGAAATAAACTACATTCATAACTAAAAATCGCCAAAATGTCACAAGCGCCCTATTGTTTTTGGGGCGACAATATAATAGTTAAAACACTATGTTTTATGATGTTACTGATCCCTTAGCCGTCGTTTGAAATATAATATATATTAAATTTAAGATTTACATTTACAACAAAATTGGCAAAGAGCAATGTTCAATTTTCTAGCGCCCTGAGGCTGAAGTTGAGATAAAGCTAAATCAAGTTAAACCAATTTATTTAAACTATTCAACACATAACAGCTGATATAAATAAACCGTTTATTTATTTCAGCTTTGGCTTTATAAATTACATGTTTTTATGGCTATGGAACTAATAACGGAATATTGGCTTTGAGTTTTTATGGGTTGAATGCCCAAGTTCATTGTTTCAAGTAGTAGTTCTATAAAATATAACTTCTATATTTATTATAATGAAGCTTTAACATATATGTTATCAAGGGATGATCAATTTTTTTTATAATTGATGTAAGCCTAGAGTGGTTTTTCTTTATAAAAAAATCATACAGTCTTTCCTTTTGACATATTTAAGCTTGTGGAATATTAAAATAATCATTATACCGTAGCACCCGAACCGAACCGAATTCAAATTTTTTTTCAGTTATGTTCGCTTACTAAGTAATAGATTTAATAATATATCGAGGGTATACTAACAGAAGACATAACAAGTTCTGAGATAATCGCATTTAAAGCATTATTTCTTTTTAAAAATACTCCCTCTCTAAAAGTACTCTATTTGTCTTTTTTGAATGATTTTTTGTACATTATAAAAGAATAATCTTTTTGACAAGAAATCATAGAATTTGATATCGATGAGTTATAGTTATAACATGCTTTTTACAATTATAAAAAAATAAAGATGTGACCTAATACTGTTGTTCTTCAAACGCCACTATATTCTATGATTCATATAACAAAGGCGGTGACCCTTTTACTGTCGGAAACTGCATTTAAGAAACATACACATAAATGTGTATACACTATTTTGTAAATGAAGGAAAACAATGACATTTATTTATTTATATATTTGTTTGTTTCAGTCAAAAGGCCCTACTTGAGAGCCTAAAATAATACTGCTAGTTTTTAACCCTTGTCATATGACTTCATTCGTTTTACCAGAACTTAGCGCGTAAATTTGAATATATTTCGATATTTAACACAGAAAATCGTCAAACACTGACGTATTGCATTCTGTGCCTCGATATGCTTGTTGTTTGGTCGCTCATACTGTCGTTTTGATGCTAGTATTGATATAAGAATTGACTAATAGTTAATGGCTCTCACATAGACATTACAGACAAACATGCCTTTGACTATAAATCTATACATCGATAAAAATACAATATAAGTAATATGAAATTATGTGTTTGAACTTATGGACATCGCAACGGAATAGGACGAAGGCTACTATAATAAAGACTATCCTGGTCTCGGATACAAGTAGGGCTTCCAACCCGGCTTAAGCCGAAACCGGTTAACCGGTTTACCGCGTCTTGTGAGAAAAACCAAAATCGGGTTTATTTCACGCGGATAACTGCGATTATTTTTAAAATTCTTTTATTTACACTATTTTAAAAATTCAACGTGTTTCAGAGGCAAAGATGTACATATTGTTGAATAATCACCTATATCAGAAAGTTGTCAAGATTATGGACAGAAATGATTTTATACGATAAGCAAATACACGATATTATCAAAAGACAAAAGAAAAATCTTATACTATTTGTGATAAATAAGGCACATGTTACACAATAGCTATTATTGTAAACGTGAGAAATAATCCGTAGAAATATTGCAAAAGTAAACTTTTTTAAGATTTATAACCTACAATACGTTAAATATTTTCATATGTTTATGTGCTAGTTATTTTATGAATATTTCCTTTTCCTTTGAAGTGATAATTTTAAAGATGTATTGTTTATATTTAACATTATACAAATATAAATTTATAAACTTCTTTAGGATTTTTTTCGAAAATAATGAAATGAGGTATTTCGGCTTAAACTGGTTAGTCGGTTTTTTTGTCAAAAAAACACCGAAAACCGGTTAGTAATTATCTCCGGTTAATTGGATGCCCTAGATACAAGTAAGTGAAAGAATATGTTCAACAGTCTTCCCAGTTCGAAACGATGCCCTTTACGTTATCATGTAAAAAAGTGAAAAAGGAAACTCAATGACGTAAACTAGCTGGAGAGGCATTTAAATAATGTTGCGTTGATGATAGCGAAGTTTCCTGAATTATATTATACATGTAAATCAAAGCAAAAAAAAAAACGCTTAGACGCCTTAAAGCGTTCATAATAAAGATGGCGTTGTACAAGATAGTTATCAGGTATTTAAAATTATCACAGATGATAATAATAATAATGGTATTTTTTTACAATTATATACAAATTATTTTCATGATTTTTGAACAATACAAATTAATGATCTTGTGATTTATGATCGATTTACTCCAAACAAGCATTATCAAAATAACATCTTTTAGAACATTAAAGAAAAACTATTTTATATGAGTATCATCACTTTTAAGGTGTTAACTGTCAATTCTTGGTGGAAAGACATTATATTTTAAAAAATAAAACTCAATTCATTTGTACTACTTCCACATATTTATAATGATCAGGACCGGTGATGAGCGAAACCGGTCCTGATCATTATAAATATGTGGAAGTAGTACAAATGAATTGTGTTTTATTTTTTAAAATATGAGTATCATATTGTCGTTGTTCTGGAAGAAGACACTAACAGAAAAATACTAATTTTGATCACTTATAAGGTGTTAAGTGTGTATTCTTGGTGGAAAGGCATTATATTTTAAAATTAAAACACAAATAATTTATAATTTGTTTGATTACCTACATGTAAATTTTTGTCTTAGTCCATGAACCAACTGTTTTATATACCTTCTAATTGTTACACTTTCAATTGCATGTAAATAGCCCTGATTTGTTTGTATTTTTATCAGTTGATAATGCTCGTGATCAGCAAAACCGGTCCTGATCAATATAAACACCTGAAAGTAGTACAAACAAATTGTGTTTTATTTTTAAAATACTTGTTTTGAGTAATTGGACTTTGTTTGAAATGGTTTACTTTTTTCAGTTAGTTTGTTTGTTGAGTAAAAGTAAAATTTATGAAAATAAATGTATTCTTCCATACGGTAGAGTTCGAAATAAGGAACATTTTGATATAACTAACTCAATATGTCATTTTTTCCATTTAGTATTTTCTTCCAAAACAGCGACGACATAATACAAAAGTATTCAAATTTACTGTATATTAAATCTGATCAGAGAGGTGTGTTTCCATTTCGTTCTAGAATCCACTGTTATCGCGATATACCCTGCGTCCTTTGACCAGAGGGGCAAGCCTGCCAAGGTCACTGTGGTCATCGTTGTCATCGTCACATCTAGGAATGGTCCGTCCGTCCTGCTGAACAGCCGGTAAAGTCACGAGGACCTACGGGCACGAGATCTTAGATTGCTCTTGTATTTTCTACCACACTGGCGGAATCCGGAAACGATTAAATCGCTTCGCTAGTGGGGGCAAATAAATAACGGAGTAAACCTTTTTTATTATCAATATTTATGTTTTATATAGAAAAGCGCTTCTCAATCTTTTTAACGGTAAGGATACGAGGAATCCGAAGCAAGAAATGTTTATTAAAACTGCAAAACTGTAGATCTGACTATGACGTGAAACCAAAAAAGCTATTATTCTTTTTGGCCTGCATTTATTCAGTAACTATAGCAATTTTTAGTCAGTAAGAAATAATAAATGGTGAGTAGCTAGTTCGATAAATTATCGGTACACACGTGGTCAGTTATCAAATTAAACCGTCAGATATTTATACAAAGCGGTCATTTTTTTAGCTAAGCCTAACCTTTATTTATTTGGCAATTATTTACTGACCAAACATAAATTTTTTTTTTACCGTGTCCGCTCCCGATGTAGAGCATATTACCTCCTAATTGAGGTATCTCAATAGAAGTTTTTCTACGAGAACTGCTTGTTACTCAGATACTTAACCTCTCTTTTTCGAAGGCGTCCGTGGCGCAGTTGGTTTCGTCGCTGGCTACGGTTACGGATGTCTCGGGTTCAATTCCCGGTGCGGACGGTCTTCATAGATTGATCTTTCAATCGATTTATGGATTTATGTTCGTAGTCTGAGTCCTCCCTCCCATCAATCCCATCCTCACGGGGCGTAACGAGAGCGATTAGCTAACCACTAGTCCTGTCATAGCCCTATCCTTCTATCCCTACTCTCTTCAAAAAAGAAAAGAGAGGTTGAGCAACTGAGTGACAAGCAGTTCTCGTAGAAAAAAATCTGTCAAGACACCTCCATTAGGAGACCATATGCTCCACATTGGGAGCGGACATGAAAAAAAAAAAACATAATTATTAACTGACCATTTATTATTTTTTCTAACCGTGTCCGCTCCCGATGTAGAGCATATTACCTCCTAATTGAGGTATCTCAACAGAAGTTTTTCTACGAGAACTGCTTGTTACTCAGATACTTAACCACTCTTTTTCGAAAAGATTAGTGATAGAAATGATAGGGCTAAGACAGGACTAGTATTTAGTTTATAGTTTTCGCTACGCTCCGTTTTTAGGATCGGATGTGTGGGAGGGAATATTAGACATCACAAACATTCATGCCTACGAACAGAAATTCACAAATCAATTTATGATACATCTGTAACCGTAGCTAATAATGTTAACTACTGCACCAAGGAGCCGACAATATTTATTTTATCTCAACCGTATCTCTGTTTATTATTTATTACTGACCATTTATCGAATTAGTTGCTTACTAAATAATTAGTTGTCATTCTTTTCATCGTATTGTGATGGAGTTCTACAAAGTGAATACCAGTTCATTAGTGGTCCAATCATTTTGTGGATGTGCCCAAAGACTCCAAAGCTATGAAATGTATGCTCTGTTTTCATCTTTTCTCAATCACTTACTATCTTATGTGAAGAAACAACGATCGACTAACTACTAATCAACGGTGGGCAATGCGTCTTAATAGAATGACTCCATATTGGGAATTGGGAGTGGGCGTGATTTTAAACGAAGAAGTTTTTTATTTGGTGATAAAAAGATAGTATGAAAAAAATACCATAGACAACATGCCGCGTAATTATTCCAAACTTTTTCCAACGCGCAATAAATGCTCGAATTATTTGAGGCTAATTTTAGCGCGTAACAATTATTTCTCAATACAAAATGAATACCTATTATTACTAACAAGGTTCCGAAACCAGCTCTCTAGTCACTTCTTGTTGAGATACAATTATTTCAATTTGTAATTTAATATCGGGGGGAAATCTTAATCTCAATTTACACGGTCGAGCGGCCAGCGCGCATGTGTCGGGTCGCGAGGGACCGGTGTTCGTATCAGGTTTTAAACAAAAACCAACTGTCTTGTACCTAGTAATTTATAATTACTTTGTAAACTAATTATCTACAGCTAATCAAGCTCGAGAATGTGTATGATTCGATTAGGACGAGATGAGTTTATTAACATCATAAATAATTAATTAAAACTGAACAATGTACAAAATTAAAAAAAAAATGGTCTGATGATTAGTATGTGTGACTGATATATATTTGGTGGTTGCAAGTTGGTTGTTTTACCACAACCCGTTATGTGTATGGAGACGTTGCTTTACGAACGCCTTCCATAACACAATAACAACCGAGAAAAGAAACGAATTTACTCATCACGTTCTTGATCCTATACAAGACTGCGCGGGACCGAAAGTTTGATTTTATATGCTTAACCTTCCCGTCTTCTTGCTAAAAAAATCCCTTCGCATCTCATGCAGTCACATTGCGTTACCGAGTGGGCTCTGTCATATAAACGCATTTATAAAGCGAAATGACAATTTCGAAGAGTGAAATATGGTTTTATGTAGTATCAATTTTACGTCATATGTTGTGTGTATAACCTAAAATACATATCAAACTATGAAATTATTGATAGACGCAAAACTCGAAATTCTTCACAGCAGAACAAGCTCGAGACGTGTCTTGGTGCCGTTAGAAACAAAACGGTTGCTTACAGTACGTCATGTATCTCGGATTGTTGTTATACGATAACTTTGTATTTTTCGATAATAAAATTGACGAAGCTTTCAGATTATGATTAATTATACAAAGAAGACGTAAACTGTAATGTATTTTTAGTTTTTAATTAAATGCAGAATTATTTTATTTAATAATGGCAAAGATTTTAATTTTTTTGTATGACCTATTTCAGAGACAATTTAAAGGCTGAAGTAACTCATTGTTGCACAATGAATACGGAAGGGTTGAAAAATAGAAAAATAGAGAGAAAAGAAGTAAATGCGACTTGCTCAGCCACTTAGTTAAAGTGCTTAGTTTTAACCACATCCGCTCCCTATTCGGAGCATATGGCCATCACGCGGTTCCTCCAAGCTTCTCTGCCTTCCGCCAGTCTCCTCGCTTCCTCCCAGGTCATCTCAGCGTCCCGTAGCTCCGCCGAATACATCCCATGGATGGTTATCATCGGCCTTCCAGGGCGATGGAATCCATCTGTTTGGTAAAAGATTCAGGCAGGATTCAGGCTTCCCTGGGGCATCCGCAGCACATGTCCAAGCACTCGCTCTCATTATTATTATTATCATTGTTTAAATTTGAATTATATGAATATTTATTTTTAAACAATATCCGGTCCCTACTCGGAGCATATTACCATCACACGGTTCCTCTAAGATTCTTTGTCCCCCGCCAGTCTTTTTGCTTCCTCTCAGACCATCCCAACATCCCGTAGCCCTACCAAAGCATCAGTAGCCTTCCAGTTGGTAGAAGAGACAGGCAGGATTAATGCTCACCTGGGGCATCCTCAGCACATGTCCAAGCCAGGTCTATTGTCCCTTTTTTATTTTTGACGTTATAAGAGGCTCTCTTACCTCCAAGCTCCTGACAAAATCAAACCACCGTACCCCTAGTACTCGCCGCTAGCATTTGTTTTCAAAGCACAGTATACGGTTACCCTGTGCATTGGTGAGATGCCATGACTCGCAACCGTAAAGCACCACGGTCAGAATGCACGCGTTGAATAAGTGGCACTCGGTTCTGACCGAGTACAACCGAGCACAAACTTAAACTCAATGCGGAAAGTTTGGGGACGGTTGAACGTAACCTTACCAAATCATATCCCTGGATTATTAAATCATCGATTTAACATGCAAGTTCATCTTATTTTCTCGCAGTACAGTGCGGCTACAGCCTTCTACACTCACCGCTTTCCTACGACTTTTGCTAATCTCCAGCACTCTGAAGTCTTGTGAAACCCTATTCATTCAGTGATTTTACGGTCTTCCAACGATTCGACGTTTTTAAAGAATATCAAATGTTAGGCAGAGCTTTTCTTCTCATCCATGCGTGATTTATGACTTGATTGTAAATTCTTTTTTCTGTCGATAGCGTTGCCAAAAGCAGCCGTGAAACATTGGCTGTATGCATAACACGTGGTGGTGGGAAACCAACTTGCTAAGTTCAACCATGTTAAAAAAGTCTAGTTACAGTTGCCTGTAGATGGGCGCCTGTCGAAGCATGTCGTGGCATGTAGACTTCTCTTATGCAATTTACACCACGCCAGTAATTATGGTAATCTTAATGGCATCCACTGGCCTAGATGATCATCGGCTGCCCGTGTTTATATATTCCACATTAAAGTTTAGGCGATTCTTAACATGGGGTTCGCAATAAATTAACAAATGTAAATCCAATGCAGTGTGGATCATGTGCAGCCTTAATGGAACCAAGTTTTCCTTTGAAAATTATTTCTTACTAAGTTTCCCAATCTCTCTTTTCTCTGAGAGTAAGAATATAAGAGTACGGCAGATGTTGTGGCTGTCTAATCACATCCGCTACGCCTCTTTTTAGTATCGGATGGGTCATAAGAAATTTTAGATAGCACAGGCATCTATGCCTTCTAACACAAATCGATTTAAAATCAATTCATAAAACAGTCAGGACCTACATATCTTAAATAACATGATAATGAAATTCCATCCCCAAATAGATTACGATAGCATACTCATATTATATTGTATAAGGTCGATCCATAATAAATAACATTAGTACATATATGCATGACAACGTATTCTATCAATTTGAATTCGAAAATTTATTTCCATATCTTTGGGGGCAGCAAAATCAAACCTCTTGAGAAGCTCTGGAAAAGTGCATGCATTTAATTTAGTGATTCTTGTATTAATCACATTTCAAATAGTAAATGCACTTATTATGTGTAGGTAATGACACCCTAAGGGTATATTTGTGGATTTAGCGTGCAGTAAGTTGCAACATTAATTACGTCATACAAAGATGTCAAGCTTGTTAATCTGGTATGGCGACAAAGAAATGAACAAAATATTGTCATAAAAAGCTGTTTTACGCATGAGAAACTATCGACAATGTAGCGAATTATACACAGATATTCTTGGCTCTCGATACTAAATAAATCTGAAAAATACAACGTCATCTTACTGACAAAAACGCTACGAAGGATATACTAATCCGCACATGCGCAGAGTGTGTGTGTGTGACCGTATATGTTGGGTGAATTTTAAAGCACACACTATCTCTCTTTAGCTATATCTGCGAGTCGTTTACATCAAGCGTATGGAGCGAACGCTTGCTGTTGGCAGACCACCACCGGTTCAATAATTCATATTAAACAAATAAAAAATAGCGTCGGGTGGTCGAGTGATCAACGTCGTTGGCTTCAGTCAGGCTGCTCACGGGTTTGAATCCGAGTACGGACAGTTTTACAGTTGATTTATCAATCAATTTATTGATTTTGAATGAAGGGATGAATATCTGCGATACCTAAAATTCACTCCCACGCATCCAATACTTTAGCGTTAACCTAACCAATAGCACAGTCTTATATTTCTATCCCTATTCTCTTCGAAAAAGACAGGTTGAGAAACTGAGTAACAAGCAGTTGTCGTAGAAAACTTCTGTTGAAATAAAATTCATTATGGGTCCATATGCTCCACATTGAGAGCGAACATGTTAAAAAAAAACAAATAAAAACAAAACAAGAAATATAATATCGTCGCTGTTTTGGAAGAAAACACTAAATCGAAAAAACGACATATTGAGTTAGATACACCAAAACGCTCCTTATTTCGAACTCTACCGTATAAAAGAACACACTTATTTTTATAAATTAAACGTTTACTTAAAAACAGTATTGAACAAACAAACTAAATGAAAAAGGTATAGCATTTCAAATATTTGACAAACGTCGAAGTTCAATTACTCAAAACTAGTATGTTTTCAGTTAGTGTCTTCTTCCAAAACAACGACAATATAATGATTATATTATTGACTCTTAATAAGTCAAATCGATCAGAGTTGAACCCCGGATTGTAGATAGGAATCAAGCATCTTTACTACTTGTATATTATTTATTTACGGGCTATTTGAATAAGACTTGATAAAATATCGCCGTTGCGACACGCGGATACATAGATGTTTGTAAAAATATTAAAGTTGTAATCAATTAAACAAATCCATTAATTTTAGTTCAGAATATACATCACTTATTACTTAAGCACTTGCTAATCAAGTCAACGGATTCTGAAGTGCTTATCAGTAGTAATAAGTATATTTGCATTTCAAACTGTCACAACACTAGGAAACTTTTATCTTAAAATGAAACCAGATCATATTGAAAAGAATATTTCTCTAGAACAGGAGTCGCCAAGCCGCAGTTCTGTATAACAAATTGATAAATGTATTTACAATAGTAATCCTAATTAACCTTTTGATAATTAAGGCTCTAATCCGGCTTTGGTTGCCAAAGTTGCTCTTATTAATGATTATTGATTGTTTAATCGATTTAGACATTTTTGCGCAAAGGTACATCTACTTTTAAAAACTGGGTGCAGAAAGATAGATAATTTTTTTACTAATCCATTCCTCTCACACTTTCCGTAAAAGATAGGTTCAAAAAGAAGGTGATGTAATAAAAACCAGTTCTCGTAGAACAACTTCTGTTGAGATGCTATATAAGCAGTCGATATCCTCCATATTTGAAGCAGAAATGATTAAATAATTAACGGTGCAGTTTTTTGACAGTGTCATCTATAAACGAGAGAATTAAGTCATTGCAACTTTTACAGATATAAGTTTAATTGAAAAAAGTTAACTTGTGTTATTTTCTGATTATTTAGGTTTTAAGGCGAATAAGTAAGTTTTTCTGTCATTTCGCAAAAATCGTTAATGAAACCTCGAAATATTTTTTTTCTTTTAATAATTGCACTCCCAAAGTATTTGTTTACAATACTGCATTAAAAAAAATAGTAAAGTTTTTAAGACTGTCTAGCAAAAAGTTGACACCTGTTTTTCAGAAATGCGTTTATTTGCTTTACGCCATGACTAGATTAGTCTGTTATCGAGATGTGATGTCTGAGACAAAATCATATAACGAAGAATTTTTAAGAAAGTGATCGTGACGGAATTTATAATTTATTAATTATAACGATTCTATAAAAAAAAATTAAATGTACCAAAAATCTCGTTTTCTCGCACTCTTTCTGACTGATACTTAAAGTAGAATTATACGAAATATATATTTTTTTTTTAAATTGAGCAACAAGAAATTCCATTACACACTTTCTTTTAACAAAAAAATTTTCAAAAAAAATATTAAGAGTTATAAATAGTTATCATTTTTCGGGGAAATTTTTTTATTACCTTCCATTGTGATTAATTCAGAGTCCGTCGTCTACCTCGACACCACACTCGTTATTTCTTAGGATTATATTTAAATAGTTATTAGGCGCTATTTTTGGACATGTGATAAAAAATTTCATCGCTGCTATCGATGAATCGGGATCAATTTCAATTTTTCGGATAATTAATTCAGTTATGGAAAAAAATACCTTAGTTTCAAAGTGTATAATTAGTCAAAACAAATGCTAAGAATCCCGACATCTACCAGTTCCAAAAAGTGACAAGTGGTTACCAATGGTTATTTTAGAATGGCAATAGTAATTATTACTTTAGATCCAAACTGTAACAACTTTGAAAATCCTGTGGAAACATATTTCATTTCTGCGATGAACTCGGCGCTAACTTTGTGGAAATTCATTATTAATGCAAAATTAAAATTGATAACTTAGTTGTTCCACTGGCTGTGTTACTAAATGTGTTATCTCCTCCCGACGTCTAGTAGAAGGAAATAAACCAACACAACCCTTTATTTTTAGGTCGAAAAATAGATTCATTGTTTAAGTTAGAAATAAATAACTTTGGGATATAGTTAGCCCGAAGATGCTTGTTTAATAAGCAAATAGCGTGTCACAACTTGGAACATAGCCAGTGGAATAACTGTGTTATCAATTTTAATTTTGCATGATAAATATATTTTTTAGATAATCGTAGAATTTCATTTAAATCTATAAAGACTTATCCTGCACAAAAACTTGTTTCCCAATTATCTTACAGCTTTACTTTTTCAGTTGTTGCTTAGTGAATTCTGTACGCTCGTCATCTTAAAATCTCCCGAATATTTTTCCAGCCAATTCTCTCTATCATAATAATATTTAGTGCTCGTAAATCAATTAATTTCAGGTCAATAATTCTTCGCAACGAGCAAACGTTGTCTGAGAGACTTCTCTAAAAAAACACCTTTTATGCTATGTAGGTGTCGATGGCATATAAATTATTTTAATCAGTGATTGATCAAGATTGACTGAACACCGTATTAAAATAACGAAAACATGTTCTTGCCAGAGTATCTAATGCAAATGTGGCAAGTCAAAAAAAAAAATTGGCTCAAGATTACAAATATAATGTAAATTATTTTTTTTCAATTCGTTTTAATTAAATATTTAGTGTCTTTACAAAAAAAAAATCAGATATTTGTTTTGTAAATCTTTAAATATCATCATTAATCATTTTTAAACCAATAAAAAGATGTGTCATTACAGCTATACTGCACTGCTTGGTAAAAATATATTAATTACAGAAAAGTCAAAATTAAAGTAAGTATGATAAAGTGGAGAATTTTGAATATTTTACGCAAGAAAAACCACAGTAAAATATACATTTTGTACCAAAAAAAAGTCAAAATGTTTTTGTAATTATTGAAAATTAATTTGAATTTGTAAGTAAAAGCAGTTTTTCAGTCCTTTTTGTGAGAACACTGTGTTTTTACTTACAATTATATACATAACATCTTTTTACGTTATCCCAAAAAAACACTATCCAGATATAAATATTACTAAAAGGCAAAACATGTAATCACTGTGTTTTTACTTGGTAAAGCAGTATAGCTAAAGCACACCTGTAAATCAATTAGTCTCGATGATGATTTTTGATGCCATTGAGATCAAATGGAGGCGAAAAATCATCAATTACATCCATATCAAAGATCTCACATTTGAATTCTAAAAACCGAAATTTTGTATTGACCTTGACAGGACTTGAACATAGACTTCTGAATGCTAGAGTGAAGCTCTTACCGTGAGACTACAGTCAGTTGCATAACCTATGTTTTTTCGAATAAGGTAGATTTAGAAGGATAAGGTTAGAACAGGATAAGTAGTTTTATAATCGCATTTTTAAGCCCCGTTTCGAGGATCGCATGGCTGGGAAGGTATTTTAGATATAAGAAACATCTATGCCTTCTAACACAAATCTATAAATCCTGATGATTACTACAACATAAGCCAGTGACGTTGACCACTCAGCTAAAGGCCCGGCATGATGCTATGTACTGATAATTAGTTTAGTTATTTAGATAGTTTTTTTTTTAACTAGCGAGTACCTGACATGCGTTGCAATGCCACTCAAAGAAAGAAAGTGTGTTTCTGTTTATTGAAGTAATTTTGGATACACAAAATTTGTTGTGTTCCTCTCTGGAGTGTACACGAATAAATCAAAAGGTTTTCAGAGATGTCGCTGTTTGTACGTATTTAATTCTTTTTTTTAGATTTTAGATATTGTCAGAAACTTTCACGAGTGTGCGCACAACAGCTCACTAAAATTTCATTAAAATCGAATGAATGGTATGGGAACGCATATAGGATAAACAAACAAACATTCATTTTTATATATATGATAGTGTACGATAAATTGCAAATGACATGTGCCGTTTGTCTTTTGTTTTCCAATTGTCTATGGAACGACACGCGCGCCACCGTAAAGCCACGTAAGTTAATTGTACTATGCCTATAACCTTAGCGCAAGTGCAAGCAAAATATGAACGCACATGAAAAAACATACAAACATTGATTTTTATATATTAGAAGAACTAGTGTAAATTAATTGTACTATGCCTAGAGCAGTCGCGCAAGTGCAAGCAATAACTTGACAAAGTTTTATCGGAATCGGATGAACGGTACGGCAGTGCATAAGATACGAACAAACACACATTGATTTTTATATAGAAGATTGATTAGAAATGTATTTTGTTAGTTAATGATACGTGAAATGAACAACAACTATTCTAAACAAAATAAACATTATTTAATCTTGTTTTTTTTAATAAATTTATTATTATTTCTCAATGTTAAAAAACATTAAGAATTGTTATATATGTACAAATATAAATTTAATTCCCACTACAAATAATTAAGTGCGAGTTACGTTACGTAGTACATTTTTTATAATTCAAATTAAAATATAAACTAGTTATAAAAAAATCTGCATAGCTCTAATATGTGTGCAATGTTTTTACTTTTACCTCACATCAATTTAGTAGGCAGACAGCCGATGTGATGAATTACTTAATAGCATGTTTGTTTTCAAAGTTTCATTTCAAAATTTAAAATGAATAATTCACTCGATTTTTTGTAGACTTTACTCGTGGCGATTTGACGTATGAAACAATAGACTGGCGCGTTGGTATTGTGAAGAAATAAAGCAGATTTAAAAAGCAAACAGTGCGTTATAATTGAATCAATTTATTTAGAAATCTCGCTTGTCGGCACAGCTTTGTTCTGAAATAGATAAAGTAATCGATTTTGTTTTGCACACTAACCACCTGGCATCCGATCCAAATGTAGAGAATTTGGACTCCTAATGAAGTATTTCAACAGAAGGCTATATAAAAACAAAATTTATTCCATTTTTAGAAAAGGGAAAGGTAAGTTACGGAAATGTTTTAAAAAAATTAAAACACAATTTGTTTGTACTACTTCCACATGTTTATAATGATCAGGACCGATTTCGCTCATCACGAGCATTATCAACTGATGAATCAGAGTAAGAAAATGTATTAAGTTGTGGAAATAAAAATTCGTATTAGTTGATTAAGAAGTGTGAAATAATTGAAGAAACTAATGCATTTGGATACTTAATAAATACAAAGCTATTGAAAAGTCAAATATCCCAGGGATTCCCAAGTTAATTGTGGTTGCGGGTGCATTCGAGATTGATAAAAGTGGTGACGATCGAAAGCCAGGTTTAAAAATAATAACCAAATTGATGCATCATGTATTGTTTTACATCTTATATATAATAGCCCAGACCGTTCTGTAGATGTTTTATTATTGTCACATATCACCTGTATTTAGGTATGAAATTTTCTCATTACCTAAGCGTTCGTACTAGTTACTTTAGACATTCAGTATTTCAATTTCAATACCTTCATCTATGTCGAGTATCGTAATATTATTTCATTATAATATAATTACTGAATTGTTGTAAAACATCATGCATTAAAAGACTTCTGAGGGCATTTACAAAAAACACTTTTGGATTCAACTGTGTTTTTTTTTATTTCATGATTTGTAATGGGCGCGTAGAAATAGTTCCGCAGACATAGGGTTGGAAAACCTCCTAAGGGTGGTTGGGCCTGGGCAATGAATGGCCTGCGGGCCACATGCCGCTCAACGGGTGCTTTTGTGTGACCCGTTCATCTAATTAACTTGTTGGAAATTGGAGTAACACTTAGTTTTTTTATGTTGAAATTCTTTTTCATTATGATTAATAATTTACATCTAAAGATAAATACTATTATGCTTTGCGGCCCACCGTTCATCTTGAATTCATAATGCGGTTCTTCAGAGGAAAAGTTTACCCAGGCCTGCCCTAGAGTATAGGTGGCTAACGTGTTTAAAGAATCTTTTATGTAATTTAAGACATCGACTGAGGGTGCTTGATGGAATTTCAATATTAAACTTGGATTATTGAGATTCTGTACACTTCCATGTATTTTGTCACTAACGACCCGGGTTTCGCCTTTCGGCATCTTCAGGCATTCGAGCACACGAATGGACTCGAACTGAGAGACAGTAAACAGTGTCTAACGCTTATATAGAAGATACAAATGCGACAAATATCATTAACGAGGCAATACATTATACGTCTGAGAGCCACACCGATACCTGAGTTAAAATTTCGGAAATCGCCCTAATCCTTATTTTGTAAACACCATATTACCAGAGTGGCGAATTGCCGAAGGCGTTGCCGCTTTTCAACTTCTTTTAGAAATACCAGTGATTTTACAATTATAATGGTATTGTGGGTTTTGACGGGATGTAATTCGACGAATGGGTAAATATATACAATCATTCCACATTTAGTGAAATCTGTTAGGTGTTTCAACGTATCGGATATAATAGCGGAGAATTAGGAAGGTTCAGCTGCTCATTCAAGATTGGTAAGGAGTTTAACTGGCCTCTATTAATTTCTAAAATTTCCTGATAAAATAATTTATGATCCCCCATGTTTTTATGCAACAGTTTAACCCCATCATCCGCATTAAACGTATGGTTCTCCATTAGCAAGTGATTTGCGAATGTCGAAGTTTAAAAGTCGCAGTATAGACAGTTTAATAAATTTATTTCTGTTCAAATGTCCGTGAAGTCTAAAATTATCTCGCACCGATTCGATCCTGAAAACGGGGCATAGCGAGAGCGATCAGCTGACCTCTAGTCCTGTCTCAGCCTAATCTTCTGTCCATTCTTTCCAGAAAAACTGAGGTTCAGCAACTGAGTAACAAGTAGTTTTCGAAGAAAAACGTCTGTTAAGATGTCTTCATTAAATATCCATTCGCTCCTCGTTGGTAGCGAATATGGCTAAAAAAACATGTTAAATGAATTACTTTGAGTTAGTGTCTTTTAGATTTTTTTAAACCATATCCGCTCCATACCCCAAGCATATTGACATTAAAGGATTCCTTCATGATTCTCTGTCCCCCGCCAGTCCTATAGCGTCCCGTCGAGTACATCCTATAGATCAGGGTTGGCCAAACGTTTGACCACTACGATCGACTATTTTTTAAATTATAGGCGGCGGTCTACCAACATCGTATGTGTTAGGTGATCATAAGAAAAATAGTAATTTAAAGCCAAAAATTAGTTTAAATTTAAAATAAACATAAATAATAATATAACACACCCTGGTTTTTGTTAAGCATAAGTGTCATTAATGTCCAGAACTGAAATCACCCAGCGGCAAAAGCAATATTTCGCAGAATAGGCTCTTTCTTGTTGCCAGGCGTTCAATAGCCGCCGGCTACGTCCGCTGGACGAGTCCATTTTTACAGAAAGGGGTAGCTCCGACTTTGCAGGGAGTTTTGTTAATTATTTGTAGACAGTCGATTACGATCTGCCGAGCGGGACGAGCTGCGCTCTCGTGGCGGAGGTGACGTGGCGATGTGAATTGTTTGTTTTTTTTTTGATTTGCATTGGACTTAATTTAAAATCGTTGTGTCATTTGTATTATAACTTAAAGTAAATTCAGTTGCTAAGTAAATGTAAATGTAGAATCAATTTTATGTGTTATAACTGGGCTCTATTGATTTCCTTTATTTGACTATGTAAACGTTAGACACTGTTTACTGTCTGTCAGTTCGAGTCCATTCGTGTGCTCGAATGCCTGAAGATGCCGAAAGGCAAAACTCGGGTCGTTAGTGACAAAATACACGGAAGTGTACAAAATCTCAATAATCCAAATTTGATATTGAAATTCCATCAAGCACCCTCAGTCGATGTCTTAAATTATAAAAGACTCTTGTTTTACCCGTCGGGTTTTAGAGAGAGACTGTCGTCGATAATCGGTTAACTTAGAGATTGTAGACCGTTGTCTCTGTCGCACGACTTGTCTCAACAGGTGTGTGGGACGGCCGTCAGAGATGTGTACATATCGACAAGCGGGCGACTAAATTGTTACACTCGATCGACCAGTCGACCGCGGTCTACTCTTTGGCCACCCTTTGGTTATAGATGGTCATCAACGGTTTTCTAGGGTAACAGAATCCATCCGAGACAGGCAGGATTCAGGCTATTTTACAATACAAAATGATAAAATACTTATGTACAGGCCATATTCGAATCAAAACATTGCGAGCTACAATTGTATGCGATTCTTCAGCGTTGCACCTCTATTACAAGATTGCAACTTTTCGGTTGTTTTTTCGTATTAAATATGTCCATAAATTAGAATGCTGGCGGATACCTTAATTATTTTTCAAAAATAATGACTAAACACGATTCATTCATTAAAATAAATAATCATCGTAGTAATCTAGTTACTCGAATAATTAAATATTAATTTATTCTTACTAAAGCTGCTTTGCAATAATAATCATCCATAAAGGCTTATTTTAAGATTTATAATGAAAAGCAAGTGGCGTCGCAAAACATAAACTTCATTTAATTAAGAACTTAATTATACAGAATAATTATGTAACCTACATGGTAATTATGTCGTAAATTTTAGTCTAACTCTACTGTTGATATCGCTATATAAGAACCGGGTCCATGGTCGAGTGGAAGAGGTCCGTTGCCTTCAATAATATAATAATATCTTACACTTTATTTGAAGTTCTTCATTTAAAAACATTGACTCATTGATGGAATTTATAGAATTGTTTTATGTTAGCGCTACCGTGGATTCTCGATATACGTACACAAATGATACTTAATAGCGATTCAACTAAGTGGCTGAGAGAGTTACCTTTTTTTCTTTCTTGGTAGAGTTAGTCTGAAGATGCCACTCAAAGAGCTAAAAGTACCACAACTAGCAACACAACCTGTGTAATAATAATGCTATCAATTTTAATTTGATATTAAAAGTGAACTTTCACAAAGATACACCCGAATTAGCGATAGCAACTATTCGTCATTATCAACGTTTCTGAAGAATGAAAATAATATGAAAAATTTCATCTGAATAATTAATAACATAACATTATAATAAAATACAATAAAATCTCATTTACAATAAAAGTCTTTTTCACAAGATACAAATACGATCTTCTATATAAACCTTAGACTCTGTTTACTGTCTATCAGTTCGAGTCCATTCGTGCGCTCGAATGCCTGAAGATGCCGAAAGGCGAAACCCGGGTCGTTCGTGACAAAATGAATGGAATTGTACAAAATCTCAATAATTCAAACTTGATATTGAAATTCCATCAAGTACCCTCAGTCGATGTCTTAAATTATAATATCACTTTTATTCAAATTTTATATCACTGATATACACACAATAATTTAGGACTAAGTCTTTTCCCACTTCTGTCAAATCCCAGTTAAAGACAATATAAATACACATTCCAACACCGTTTCATTATATTACAATATTTAAAATTTGCAGCTGCGTCGGATAAATCCAACGGTATTTATTTATATTATTGCAATTACGGCATGTTGAAAGACTTTTTTTTAGCCCCAAGTCACTCGTCAAACTTAAGTATTATCAAATTTGGATTATTGAGATTTTGTACACTTCCATGTATTTTGTCACTAACGACCCGGGTTTCGCCTTTCGTCATCTTCAGGCATCCGTGTGCTCGAATGCCTGAAGATGCCGAAAGGCGAAACCCGGGTCGTTAGTGACAAAATACATGGAAGTGTACAAAATCTCAATAATCCAAATTTGATATTGAAATTCCATCAAGCACCCTCAGTCGATGTCTTAAATTAAGTATTATGATTTATGATAAGATACAAAAAGCGCCCGAGTTAGGTGAAGACAAAAAAAAACATTGTCAGGAGTATTAATTGGTGTTCTTCAAATCTGGAGAAATTGTGATGTTATCTTTCGTCGATTTCGTAAAATAGTGCTGTCTTCTTCATATTTCTCTATCCCTACTCTAAGTATTATGGTAAAGCATTGAAAGCACCCGAGTTATTTGAAGACGAAAAAAACCTCTAGCTAGGGAGGACATTCGTTACCCCTTTTGAAATCTAGAAAAATTGTGATGTGATTTTTTCCGTCGTTTTGTAAAATATTTCATTTAAAATCATTACGAATACTATTCAAATGGTTATTCAAGTATTCGAATATCGAATAGTTAAAATTCGGTCAAACATATTCGGATATTGAAGATTCGAATATTTGAGTTTAAATCCCTAATTCGAAAATATTTGATACAATTCTTTGTTTGTTGAAGTATGTATAAGGTAAAACCTACGCCCGGACTTGATCGTATTGCCTTACGCATTGAATCTAAAGATTATACATTTATTCAGAACAGAAGCACGCATATCGACGGCTAAGTGAATTCGTTTAGCATACATTCTTAATGTTTCCGCTGGTCGTAAATTAAGCGGGCAATGGGTGGCTCTCGCGGCAGCATTAGCGACCGTTTCATGTCAAGGGACCATTCATTCATGGATTCCTCGAAGACGCTCGGGAATCCGGAGCGAGGAGCCATCAGATCGGAGGCTCTGCAGCGCGGAAGCGACGCAGCCTTCTGGGGAACCGGTCGAAGGCTATATTTTGTAGTAACTGGGCTGTAAGCTTTGATTTATCTTTATAATGACGGGCGACTAAATATTGAATGGAATGGTAGCCATAAATTGCTACAATTTGAACTCTTAATCCACTGAGTATTTAATTGTTTTTGAAAAGTTCTTTTATTCAGTCAACTAATTCAGTATTTACAAGATATTTCGATTATTTAAAACACATGTATATTTAATTGTAATTTTTACACTTAAATAAGAACGATAATTCTGACTTCTGACGCCTGTACGATGCCGAAATAATTATAAAGTGATATAATCAACTGATAATACTTGCGATGAGCAAAACCGTTCCTGAACTTTTGAAAAAATTGGAAGCAATAGAAAACTTTGTGCTTTAATTAAAACAATACAATATAACGTCTTTTTGGCTAGAATTGACAGTTAACAAAAAAAACCGTAAACCTCAGTTACGTCAATATTATTTTCTGTTAATAAATAAAGTAAATGATATCAAAATTATATTTCAGATTGTTTTTTTAACCATGCCCGCTCCCAATGTAGAGCATATAAACTCTTAATGGAGTCTAGATGTTTTACTACGGGAACTGCTTGTTACTCAGTTGGGCAACATTTATTTTTCGAAGAGTAGGAATAGAAGAATAGGGCTAGGATAGTACAAGTGGTTAACCAATCGCTGTCGATGCGGTCCGTTTTTATGATATTTTGTCATATTAATAAAAAATGTAGAACATTTTTTTGCATAATTAACATAAGTTTTGATCAATATCGACGATTGGTATTTCTGCTGAGATGACTTGATCAATTTGATCTGGTGTGACTTTTTCAATCAACCAAATCAAAATGTGTTTATGTGGCAATCCTCTTTTTTTCATTCAATGGAATACATCCAACAGCGTGTTTCTTCAAAAACATGATGCCTGACAATGAAATCCATTAAATATTTCAATTTTTGTTATGCAATGTTATGTTATGCAAAACTTGTCATATAAATGATAAATCTAATATGACTTTTTCCATAGTGTCGTGGAGCACAAGTTAAAACACACTGATTTGATCGCAGCGAAAATTCTAAAGCAATGCCACTTGACCACGGTGATTAGTTATAATATTGAGTATTGTAAATATATATTAACAATGCTCAACAATATTATAAATTTACGATCGAAATCGTTTCATGGTAAAGCTTCATGCTCAAAATCTCTCATCTATAATATTAACACTCATCAGAATCCTGTTTGAAGAGCAAGCTACTTGTAAGGTGACTTCTCCCTATCGACTACTAAGACGAGTCACTCGGCCTCATCACTGGCTGAATTTAAATCTCCAATTTAAAGATGGCGGTTTATTCAGCAGCGTGCTCAAGGTCAACGATCGACGCTGCCGTTGGAATCGATGGGGACGAATAGATCAACCGAAACATGAATGAGTTTTTCTCCAACCACTTTTACCTTATTAAGATATTGTTTTTTGAAGTATCATACATATCTTCAAATGATTCACTAAACATCAAGTAAAAGTTGTAAAATTACATTGAAAAGCGATTACTCAACCCAATTTAAAAACTACATAGATTCAGAAGATGCAGGTTTACTCTTGGCAAGGCCAAATAATAGATATATATTTGAACCCGATGAACGCGTTGGACATGTTTATATGTTCAAGACTTTATTTCGTATTTCCGGCTAAACTGAAAGGAAACGCTTGTAGATATATATATGCTTTGAAATATAGTTCAAACCTTTAGGTAGAGAAATTAAGTAGAAACAGATCATGAAAATGTCTAAGAGAACACAAGGAAATAAATTTTTGAAAAGAGATCTCGATATTCAGTCTTTCTTATTTCATCTTTAAGCTCTACGTTTTACACATAATTATGCGGCTTGGTTGTATGCGTGTTCGTCTGTATATGAAGACTGCTTCTTAATTTTCTTCGATTCATTTTAGCGAGAATGCGATGGGCTTAGTTTACTTCTTGATGTATTTGAAATAACTCAATATTTCATATAATTTTCTGTTGAAATCGATCTATTTTTAGCCAAAGTGAGCTTTTTAACAGACCAATTGGCTAAAAATAAATTCTGTAAGAGTTAATTTAATAGTAATAAACAATCTTCACATCTAACATAAATCGGCTTCTGTGTTCTAGTCATAAATAAGGACTGTACCCTAGCAATTAGATAGGTTTCAGTCAAGTCCTGGCAAGGTCAATATTTAATGATAAAACTATATATACATTTGAGATCTTGGGTATGGGTGTTTGTGACGCCATTTCTCTTCGATAATTTCTCACCGATTTCGTGTAGCGATAAAAGTTCCAGGTTCAATTATTTATCGGGTCAAATATTGAATATTTAAATTTTCAATTCTGATTAGAGGTTATAGGGATTTGACATTTTGAATATTTGTTGTCTTCCAAACGATTTTAAACGATTTCATCATCATAGAAAAAGATTGAATATATGCTTTTTTTAAATGAATTGGTAGCACGCCAATTTATAAAACACCTCAATAAGAAAAGTATTAGATTGTAAAAGAATAATTTATACCAGCATTTATTGTGTCAGAAACAATTTCAATCTTTTGTCAGTTCATTCGATAAATGGTCAGTATCCATTGATCACGTGGTCAGTTAATAAAATAAACGGTCAGTATTTTAAGTCAAACGTAACGTAACCATTTCGCAATTATTTACTGATATTTTATTATTTCTTACTGGAATATATTTACCAAATAATTAGTTGCCAATAACATATAATAATATTCATCTTTACACTATTGTTAGAACTATGTTTAAACTGATTTTTATATATCATATAACTATATCACCTTATCTATTCTTACAAATTTTTTCCTTAGAATTATTGTGTTCTTCAATGTGAATGGCAATTCAATCAATTAGAGTACTTATATTACATATTTAGAAACAATTGTGATTTAGAATAGCTTGTTTTTATCATGTCAACTGATAATTCTTGGTAGAAACATATAAAAGGGTGCTTGTTCCTAATGTCAGCCGTCGCCAGTAGTCGGCTTTTTGACCTTAAAACTTAAATAATAGTGGATATATTTAAAAAACAGATTTTTTTTAAATTCGTGTGGGTAGTTTTGCCACTTGCCAATCTATATCTGCACTATACTGACCTATATTATGCAATACGCAATTAAAAAAAGCACAGTTTTACTTCGCAAGTTTCGACAAATTCATGTAGTATGGAGCTCGCTAACAAAATATACTTTATATTGTCATGCTTTGCATCATTATGTTTTTTATTGTTAAGTCTACCCTCAGTAAATTCTTTCGCGATATTTATGAAGTTTCATAGTGATGGCCAAACACTGGGCAACGAAAGGCTGACCATTAGACTTTGGGGGCCGACCACTGGAAGAATTGGCATTTTTTTGTAAACTTCTATTATTTTATGCTTGGTAAAATATTAACTATTTTATTTTTAGTTGGTTACATTACTTAATCCCTGTTTAATGGAATAACAGCGAAAGAATATGTATTTATCATTCATTGACTCTAAATCCCTTTTGAAAGTACAATTGTCTCTTAACTGGCTGACCACTGGCAAAATGACCCTATGTACGAAACGAATTTTCATATGCATAACTATCTCTCTTAGATAATAATAATAACATACGATCTAAAAAATTTTATAATGCAGCACAAAAAGGTTTCAATGGAACAAAATTATTTTATAGATAAGGAAACAATGCTACTCTTTAGAAATGATATGTCGATGTATTGAACTATGTTTGCAAAAAAAACACGTATATTCATTTGAATTAGTAGATTATTTCGCGATATTCATGACGTTTCATAGTAAAGGCCGAACACTGGGAAACGAAAGGCCGACCATTGGATTTTGGGGGCCGACCACTGGGACAATTGGCATTTTTTTGTAAACTTCTATTATTTTATGCTTGGTAAAATATTAACTATTTTATTTTTAGTTGGTTACATTACTTAATCCCTGTTTAATGGAATAACAGCGAAAAAATATGTATTTATCATTCATTGGCTCAAAATCCCTTTTGAACGTATACCGTAACTGGTTGAGCACTAGCGAAACGACCCTATTAACAAAAATAAAATGAAAACAAACTGTCATCCATTCGCTCTTTATCCCAACATCGGAAAATGTATTGTGATGGCCTTAGATCAATAAATCTTATCGATAAAATATTAAGTTTATTGCTTGGCGAAATATTTGCAAAATGCTCCTCTTGCTCTGACACTCTTAAAAATAATTGAAATAATACACACTTATCGCTGCTTGTGTTGTATTAGGTTGTATATTTTGGTAAAAAAAAAATATTACAGTAAGATGTGTACCCTCGGTAAGCTCGGTATAATTAATTCTCGTAGAAATACACACCGTTGAAAACTCCGTTGGTTATCTATTTGTCTTGTAAGTCAGTTAGTAAGCGGACACGGTGAAAAAATCTATTATGCATTCAACGACACCTGATAGATAGAACGACACATTTTTTGTTTTGTTTTTGTTTTTGCAATTATAAAAATATAATCAATATATAAGTATAGCATGTAGATTAGTTCTTTTTATTATCTATCCACATGTTATTTATTAATTAAGTTTAATTACTTATAGTGGTTTTTGAATATCATAAACATCCAATTAAATCATAATTTCTCAACCGTGTTCATTAAACAACTTTTAAATCAATGGCTTCTGTTTTTAACTATCATATTTTTAAAATAGTTACTCAAAGATAAAAAGTAATCGCTATTGATCGCTTCGAATACACTTAAAGTTATTTATTGAAGATTTTATGTGAAAACCGGGTGCTACTTTTAAATATTGATAATTTGCATATTACGGCTATTCAAGTAGTTATTTTCATATAATATACTCATACAGTCTTAAACACTGGTAACTCGTTGATAGAGATGCTAACAAGAGTAACGAGTAAATGTGTACTATATTTAATAAGATATTCAGTACTCGATTACCGGTTTTGTTAAATTTCAATGTATTTTTTTTATTACCCAATATCGACGGTGGTTTGGCCAATTGATGAAACAAAATTTAAATTGTTCAGGTGAGAGTAAAAACTGTTGAGAGTAAAAAAAGTGTATTATCGAAAACATTATATGATGAGTTGCGTTATGAATCTTTGAAATACAATCGTATATCCTGGTATCATGTTTGCAGATACGGGATTATACGTAGGGAATTTTGGTATAATAGTAGCTTACAGCAGTAGGGGAGTCAGAATTTTTAAACCTAAAACCAATGTAAAATGATGTTTACCTTCCAAAGATTGGTCAATTTAATTTTCTAATTTACATCATTTGGCCGAGACCTGCTCTGTCGTCTTTAAAATGAGATTCAATCATTTACTGATTTGGGAAAATGTAAAAAATCACGTGAGTGTTGTTTAATATGCAAATGAACCAAGTAAATTTTGATTTATTTAACAAAAATACTTTTTTTAAAAAGCAACCAACTGAAACAAAATAATCACTTAAACAAAAATATTTCAAATATTAATATGAATATAAAAAAAATTGCTTATAATCCAGTTGAAGTGTGTTGCGAAAAAATCATTCAAAATATAATATAACGATTCTCTAGGTATCAATAATGAAATACTCGATAAATTAATCGCTTAGAAGAACATCCCTACAAAACGGTTTATTCAAATTGATAACAAAAATCAATTTTCTTTTTAAGACATGATTGATTCGAGTTGAATTCGTTTAATCCTACAAGTCACACCAGAAAAAGTGTTCTAACTACATATTAGTGTCACATAAACATTAATACGAAGCTCAACTTTTTCAATTCTAGTGATTTCAAAGAAACCATTCTTGATAAAAGTGTACTTTTTGTTTAACCCTTACAACTCCTGTGTCGAGTTTCACACTTTGAAAATGAATTTACGATTTTATTGCGTTTTTTTTCTTTCAAGTACCATTTATTGGTATTGCACAGGATGTGTTTTGTCCAATTGCGACATTAGGTGTAAGAAAATATTATTATTATAATAGTAATAAATAAGAAGAAAATTTATGGAGCAAATACGTCAGCGAATTTCTACAGGTGACACTGACCAGCGCTTTAATGAACGCATCCATTTCATATTATCGCAAAATGAGCTGTATGGTATGTTCATTAAGGAAAATTCCAGTAGAAAAAAAAAGATATTCTTTTGACAGGAAACCTGGCCTTTACCCAGGGGAATGTTTTCAAAAATATCACTCGTTGAAATATTTTGAATATTACTCATTATTTTTTAAATATCGCACTTTGAAATGCTGCATTTTTTTATTTGACAACTTACAACTGAGCAATCATGAAATAATTAAAAAATATTTTTATACTTTATTATTGGATGTGTATCAACCATTTGATTCAATAACGTTCGATTATTAATAAATTTTTTGAATTAATTAAGGAGTGCAGGGGTTAACATTGTGGAGTTGTCAAATAGCAAAAAACAGGAATATGAATAATCAATCAGTAAATTAAAATGCTTAAATTATTATAGTCCTAGTCTGGAACTATATTCTTATTGAACTATGTTGTACAATTCATAATTAAAACGATTTAATTCAAGGCAAGTAATGTTTTTAATTAATTTTAATTAGTTAACACACGGTTAACGGTTTCGATTTACAATGAATTATTATGGAAATGAAACATTTCCTAAGAAACGTAACTCATGTCATGCTTATTTATACAAAAAACCTAATTAACGAAATTATCAATTTTAACTTGATGTATTTTATGCTGCTCCAGTTGTAAAATGAATTACATCCGTTCTCACTTTTGCTTTGCATGAAAACAGCTAAGTAGATAATATTTTAAATTTATTTTGACATTTATTTTAAAAGAATTTACCAACCAAGAGCTTAGTTCCGCAAGATTTATAATATTTAATATATTGTAGTTTTAGTTGTAGCTATTAACAATACATAATTCTTACGATATAATTACATATCTTTATCCAAATTTTTAGAAACATCTTAGTTCAATCGATAAATCTGGAGATATTTCGGAAAAATAAGCACCCTTTATGTGAGTCGTATCGTAACAATAATATATGTAATGAAGAAATCTTAAATCCTTTAATATTGGTCGACAAAGTCCTGTCTTTTTTGACTCAGCATTATGCCATCACAACTCGAATATCGAGGCTATACTGGCAGAACGCATTAAAGTCAGTTTTTAATGGTTTTCTGTTTTAAAATAGTGTCAAAATGTATGCAATTTAATGCTCTGCGTACTGAAATAACGCACGAAGCCATATGATATAACGGCTTTGAAATAGAAACAGTATTAAATGACTATAATTCATCGATACCAAATGTTATGTTTTGTATGCCAAAATGATTATTCTTTATAATGAACCAAACATATTTTTAAATCATAAACATTTTACCGTATTAGAGAGAGAGTACTTCGAACATGAAATAATTTTTTAATGCAACCATCTCTGAACTTTTTTTTACGACTTAAAGCCTTCTGGCAGTATACCCTTGATATGTTCTTCTCGGTATAAGTCACACATACGTTTTTGACGGCGGCATGACGATAAAAAAAATATCTACTCCACCATGTGATATAATTATTGATACTGGTGTATTAAATTTGCTATTTTTAAACTATTTTGTTTATAATTTATAATGTAGACTTAGATTGTTTGGTGTAACTTCAATATCACTTTTGAATAGTTCAAATTTTGTGCACAGTTACCCGGTTCCCGTTTTTCGTTTTCTTCATTCATTAAAATGCACGGACAAAAACTGAATTCAAAACTCTCAAAATTGAAATTGTTCAGAAAAGAGTAAAAACTGTTTTTACCGAAAACATTATATGGTGAGTTGCGTTATGAATCTTTGAAATGTACTCCTGTAAATTCTCATGTTTGCAGATACGGAATTATACGTAGCGAGTGTTGATATAATAGCGGCTTACATCCAGTGGCCGGGTTAGAATTTTTAAACCTAAAACCAATGTCAAAAGGTGGTCAATTTATTTTTTAATATCATTTGACCGAGACCTACTCTGTCGTCTTAAAAATGAGATCCAATCAATCTCATTTTCGTATTTTTTGAGAGTTACATCAATTGGCCAAAACACCGTCGATATACACCTCTATACAAAATTCGATCGATTCAAATGAGATATGGTTTTTTTTTTCCATAAGACGAAAACATTCATATTATAAATATTGACGTTTAGTTTGAGAGCCGCTGTAATAACTAATCTGAATAAATAAATTTGATGCGTTGACACAATAATAACTCGTCTAGGCCAAACCGGAATAAATCATAATTAAAATTAATTTACCGCTGGATTTATGACCGAATCGCCTCGAATTTCGTAAGTCTTTGAGAGCTTTTTTTATGCTCTCTCCAGTACGCCGGTTTGCAAGTTCTGCTCCGAGATAACATCAGCTGTTGTAAATAGTGTTTAATTACACAAGCCGTATCATGAAGGCCAGTTTCATTGGACGGCAAGATTTTACAAAAGTGATGCCCAACCATATTGACGCTGTTGGCAATGTTCCTTCTAAGATGAGAAGTTCTCAAAAGCTGAGCAGGCCAAAGCAACTAATGCGTGGTATATTTTTTTATTTATTAACCCTTTAATATTATATTTAACACTCTCAACACATGTTTCAACGAATTGAAAGAGAATTATATAGATACTTAAGTGAATATACGACATTCGTTAAAACTGCATTAATTTTGAATATGTAATATCTGTGTGCGAAAAGAAAAGGGCGACAATTTGTGTTAGTTGAAAGACGAGTTAAATATTCTAAAATAACTAAAAAACAAACATTCTTTTGGGAAACAACTTGATTGAGCGTTAAGTACTAAGGCGCGTTAGTGTCATAATTCTTTGAGTCTCCTTCATCTCTAATGCTATTTTTTTTTTGTTTCACTACCATCGTTGCAGATAGAAGAGCGTGATCGCTGCAGAGCTAAGCAATCCACAGTAAAGCCAATTTACGTGGGCACCATTTGCATTTATATACATATTCCTCCCCGCATACCGCACCCACACACGTATATATATATATATATATACAAACGCATACACATATGCACATGCAATACATAAGGAAGCATCTCGAGGAAAGTCATTTTTTATTACAAGAGGTCGTGTTTATTCAATTTAAATAAAGAAATACATGCATCTAATATAAAAAGGAAGAATCGAATCAATGCTGCTGAATTGGTAAAATTCATGTTTAAACATCACACTTTTCAACAAACGCTCTCGCAACGCCCTATTTTTAGGATCGAATGGGTGGGAGGGAATTTTAGACGTCACAAAAATACATGCCTAAGGACATAAATAGGTTTAATAATCAATTTATGAGAATGTCCTTACCGAGACTTGAATCCGAGACATTCGTAATCGTAGCCAATAACGTTGATTGCACCACGGACCCGAAAAAAACATTGAAATTGTTACTTCTAATTATTTGACCGATGTATTTGACTGAACAGATTTTACATGTTTGTAGCTAACGACGTTGAACATTGCACCACGCACCAGATAGATATAAGTCATAAGTTGAGTAAACTTTTATTTGCCGACGCTTTCAGATAAAATAGCTATGCCACCATGTTCCCGCAAACCAATGATTACACACCACTCCCCCAGAGCATGATGTCTAAGTCTGACGTTCCAAGTGCCAGTTTAACATTTTTATGCTGATTTTGCATGTTAACTTTTTATAAACGAGCTGTTTTTACAGCCATATTTTCCAATACCCTCAAGGGTTCATTATAGATTACACAATTCTTAGACGACTGCACAGAAAATTGTTACCATTTTTAAAACACACATTATATAAGAATCAATTTCAACTTAAAAATTTAAGACACTATGAAAGTGTCAGATAGATTTATTTAACAAAATAAATACCTTAAGGCAAAAACATGGTATCTGCTTTGGTCAGTTATTGTAATGTTTTCGCCACCAATTTGATTCGATTTTGCTTTGAATATGCTTTTTACTTTGAATATAATAATAGATGTTATCATTTCCTTTCACATAAAACATATGAACAATGTACAAAGTTCATATAGCATTGGAATTTTAGTTGCTATAGTTAAATTAGTTCAAATTGATAAAAAAAGTAGTTATGTATCTAATGTTGAAATATTTTATTGCAAAAGTATAATACCAATAAATTGAAATATAAAAATCGTAATTTCACAAACTCGTATAGTTTGAGGGACATATATATATATTTATAAAATATATATGCCGAGTCTTTGAAGCATTCTCACGGGTTAGAATTCCCAGATTCATAGATTGATTCTTCAATCGACGTATGGATCTATGTCCGAATGCATGGATGTTTGTGATGTCTAAAATTATCTCCCGGCTTAGTGGCACAGTTGGTAACGTCGTTGGCTACGGTTTCGGATCTTACAGATTCGATTCCCAGTCCGGAAAGTTGTATAAATTGATTTTTCAACTTCTGGATCTATGTCCAAAGGAATGGATGTTTGTGATGTCTAAAATTATCTCCCGGCTTAGTGGCACAGTTGGTAACGTCGTTGGCTACGGTTTCGGATCTCTCAGATTCGATTCCCAGTCCGGAAAGTTTTATAAATTGATTTTTCAACTTCTGGATCTATGTCCAAAGGAATGGATGTTTGTGATGTCTAAAATTATCTCCCGGCTTAGTGGCACAGTTGGTAACGTCGTTGGCTACGGTTTCGGATCTCACAGATTCGATTCCCAGTCCGGAAAGTTGTATAAATTGATTTTTCAACTTCTGGATCTATGTCCAAAGGAATGGATTTTTGTGATGTCTAAAATTATCTCCCAACCCGACTGATTATCTTACTACAAGTGGTGTCCTAGCCTTATACTTAAAATGAGAGAATGAGCAACTGATTAAAATGCTGTTCTTGTAGAAAAACTTTCGTTAAGATACCTCTATTATTAATCCATATGCTGGACATAGGAGCAGAGAAAGTTTTAAATATATTTATATAATACTTTTGCATATAACAGCATATTTGAATACACCATAAAAATTATTGTATTCTGTAAATTGTGTTTCCAAAATTTCCTCTTGACCTAAAAGAGTCATGGGATGAAAAAATATTTCAATGTAGCATTGATTATTAATTTTTTTTGAGAGATATGAGTTTCACAATTTCGATTGAAGATATATCGATCTCCAGTTCATTAGTCAGACAACTAGAAAAAAAATTAATTTGAGCAAAATAGACAGTTATTTATATGTAAAACTTTGCGTTCTCTCTGATTGCATACTCAGATAACAGATAAAAAAATGCCACCAAAAAAATACTATGGCAGATAACATTCTAAAGAATTATACAAAATGTTGATATTTCTGAAACAGTAAATGAATATTTCTAAATATTCTCATACTGACTATACTCGGAAGATACCCGATTATTAAAATTTTGTAAAATTGTTAAAACTCGGGAACAAATTAATATGATTTAATTTATATTGACCGTTTGAATACCGCTTTTATCATTATCTTAATATGGGTTATTTGGAGATGTTTGATTAATTATCTGAACGATCGATACATATGTATAATCAGGTAATGAAAAACAACCAAATCACAGTTTTTTGTTTTAATTTTAGATTTTCAGATTAAATTTACATGATTTTAATTTAACGCTATCATATCCGGTAGTTATGCACATTTGTAGCGATGTGTGGTTTATTATATTTTGCATGTATTACAAATTAAAATAACTTAAAATCCTTAAATAGAAAATAACTGTCAACTAAAATATGTTCTTTTGGAACTTAATACTCTTCTGCGTTTTACTTTATTATGTAATAAAAGAATTCTTCTAATTCAATCAATGAATCTATATTTTTTATAGAGAATTTAAACATTATGAATCTAATGTGGGGTTCCGTTTGGGACACGCAGCTGTACACGATTAAATCAAATGCCACCTTGTTCAACGCTTGCATTCTTCCTGTGCTGCTTTACAGTAGAGAATCATGGTACCTGACGAAGTCTCAGAAAAACCGTATTCTGAGCTTTGAGAATAGATACTTGCGTCGGATACTGAGGGTGAAGTGGTTTGACTTTGTGAGAAACTCGGAGATTATGGAACGGACCGGGAAACGCCTTATCACATCGGCGTTTAAGGAGAGACATTGGAACTGTTGGATCAAGTGCTGCGGATACCTACGGAGAGCCTCAAGCCTGCTTGCCTCTTCTTCCAAGCAGTGGAATTCCAGCGTCATGTAAGACCATCAGGTACTATACATAGGATGTACTCGGCTGAGCTGAGGGACGCATGGCATGGGAGGAAACAAAGCGATTGGCGGGTGACAGAGAATCATGAAGACATAGCGTGGTAGCCATATGTGCCGCGAATATAGTGCAGTGAATATAGAAGAAGAAGAATAATGAGGGGTTTTTGGCTTGCTTCTGAATGTGCACTTATTTTTTTATTAAAGAAATTTCAGCATATTAAAGAACATTAAAAATATCGCAGACGCCATAACTTTCGATAAAAATTCATAAAAAACAAATAATCTACATATGCTAATTTGCAGCTGGGGATTCGATCCTCGGAGCGTAGCATGGAAGCCTAGAGCGTTACCATTTAAATCATTATAGACCATAAACATAACTTACGATTTCCATTAAAGCTTCGCTTGATAAATAAATACGTTTGATTCATTGGGTGGCGTAATTGTCAATCATAACGCAGTTTGAGAAAAATATGATCCAGTTAAAATTGCAGTTAATTGGCAGTTTGTGATGATAAATGTGAATTTTATACAAAATTAATTGAATGCACCTGCCGAATTAATTTGAGATTTATTAACACTCTTTTCTAAAATATTCTGATTGAATTTTAAGCAACATTTAACATTTAGCATATTCAAATCTCAATAAAGTGCACTAATAAGAAAATTAATTGAAGTGTATAATTAATATTATACTTGCTTAAATCAAAGAGTTACCGCTCTTTAAAAAAATCTATGTGCATGATAAGAACGTGAACATGCTGCTGTAGAAGTTTTAACGTGTGTTGAACGATGATTTCAACCTTGCAAAACCAGACCCCATCTACACATCACTCATTATTGTTTTTAATAAACTTCATTATTCTTGTGTATGAAATATTATTTTCACATAAACCCTTCCGTACTCACGGTGTAACAATGAGTTAATTCGGCTTATAAACCTTTAAATTATATATAAAATAGGTCGAAGAAAAAATTGAAAATGTTGCTATTTGTAAATAAAATACATTACAGTTTATGTCTTCTTTGTATAATTAATCATAACTTGAAAACCTCGTCAATTTTAACATCGAAAAATACAAAATTATAGTATAGTATAGTAACAATCCGAGATGCATGAAGTACCGTATGCAACCGTTTTGTTTCGAACGGCACCGGACACGTCTTGAGCTTGTTCTGATATGAAGAATTTCGATTCATCCGTCTTTTGATAATTTTGCATAGTTTGATATGTATTTCAGGTTTTACAGACAAAATATGATGCAAAATAATTACTTAAAACTACATAAAACCATATTCCACTTTTTGAAATTGTCATCTCGCTTTATAAATGCGCTTATATGACAAAACCCACACGGTAACAAAATGTGACTGTATGAAATGCGAAGGGATTATTTTAGCATAGAAATGGGAAGGTTAAAAGCGCATAAGGAAAGCCTAATTTACTATTTGAAAGCTTCAGATTCTGTGAATGTGACATCTATATAATGGATTATTAATAAATTCTAACTTGCTAAAATTTCTAAAACATTTTTATTTATTTTCTTACCATGTCCGTTCCCAGTGTGAAGTACATGACCTCCTAATGGAAGCATATCAACAGAAGTTTTCTACGGGAACTACCTGTTACTCAATTGCTCAACCTCTCTTTTTCGAAGAGAGTAGGGATACAAAAATAGGGCTAGGGCAGGACTCGTGGCTAAGTAACCGCTCTCGCTACACCCTGTACTTAGAATCGGATGGGTAGGAGGGAATTTTAGACATCACAAACATTCATGACTACGAACAGAAATCCATAAATCGATTGAAAAATCAATTTATGAAACTGTTCGCACCAGGACTTGAACCTGAGACATCCGTAACCGTAGCCGACGACGTTAGTAAGATATTCATTATACTACTTCTTCACCAAACTTCTACTGTGTAGAGCGAATAAGACGTCATTGGGGTGATTAAGTCATGACCTCTTATTTGTGTCTTAATAAATCTTTTTTTTTTTCATGTCCGCTCCCAATGTGGAGCATATGGTCTCCTAATGGAGGTATCTTGACAGAATTTTTTCTACGAGAACTACTTGTCACTCAATTGCTCAACCTCTCTTTTTTTTCGAAGAGAGTAGGGATAGAAGGATAGGGCTATGACAGGACTAGGGGTTAGCTAATCGCTCTCGCTACGCCCCGTGAGGATGGGATTGGTGGGAGGGAGGACTCAGACTACGAACAGAAATCCATAAATCGATTGAAAGATCAATCTATGAAAACCGTCCGCACCGGGAATTGAACCCGAGACATCCGTAACCGTAGCCAGCGACGAAACCAACTGCGCCACGGACGCCGACAATCTACTCTATAAATCTACTCAAGTAAAATACAGCATTTAATTCTGAAAAGAAAAAGCTTAAAAACACTGATAGTATTTCTAAATTTAACAAAGTTACATGTGAAAGTTCAATTTTGACACTATGTACTGTCGCCTCATGTAAACAAGGTTCCATCTGCCGTGTTTTTACAAAATCATTGTTAAATGCAGTTTTATTCGCATTAAAAATACGGTTCTATGTGCATTTAAAAAAACCCTGCAATTGTCCGTCAATCCATTAAATTTCAAATTAGAAAAATGTTCTATCTGAAAAACATACAAATGTTACAGTGCATCAAGGTTCAATCTGAATACACAATTAGACATACGTGGTCGTCTCTTTCATTCACGTACGTGAATGCGTCAATGTATTTCATTAAAAAAGTTACATTTTCTGAAATCTAAAATTGCTTCTCCTTTTTTGCAGATAGAACCTTGTTTACCCAAGGCGACGGTATTTCTACTCAATGCATAAAAAAATGTATGAGAAACCAGTAATTTTACACCGAAAATACGTCAATTATATGGAATAAACTAATCATTAGTTACTAATGTTAAAAAAATTCGACCTGCGGTTTTCTTTGGACGAATAATCATGTGCACTCATTTGTGTAGTACCAAAATATGTAATTAATTTTTCTAATCGATTTTCAATACCGCTGTTTAATGTATCACAATTTTAAATTGGCGTTACATTAATGATACTTACATTAAAATTATACTTGCAAGCAGATTCACGAAATGGAGATCTCACGCGATGTAATTTACTAGAGAATGTTTAGGTATCATAGAAATTCGATTGAGCATAGCTTCAATACGGATCGCATTACAATGTAGAGAGTCATTTGTTTTGTGGTTGGCCTGTACTTACCTCGTATCAAATATTACGAAACCTACAATTTATAATAACTGAAAAAAACATAGCGTTACTTTGTAATGTGATGGACTGACGTATCGAAGTAGAGTGTACAAACTTTCATTAATATACAAATATAATAATAATATGTCAAGGCTATACTGAAAGAACGCATTAAGTCAGTTTTAGATGATTTTCGGCTTTAAATGTCAAAATCTATGCAGTCAAAGCAACCTTAAGTTACAAGTAGTGCTATAAGAAAATTTGCAATTTACGAGTAGTCCTAGGAGTCCCAGTCTCTACCAACAAATTTTATGGCGGTTGTACGGAGATCATCTTTCAACACCAATTTTTGTCGAATATAACATATATTTGAAAAATTTTCTTGTGAGTTTATTCAGTGTTTCTTTACTATAACCATTATATAATTTACGATTCATCGAAAACCAACATATATGCATGTTAAGTAATAATTAAATCGTCGCAATGAATTATATCGTACAGTCGTCATAATATATGTAGTGAATGGCACGAAATGCGATGTGTGGCAGGCTAGATTTATTTGAATCGTAATTTATCACAAAATAAACACTTTGAATTGTCGATTTATAACAATCATTGATTACAACTAGGCTGTATAATTATACTCTTTCAAAGTAAGTAAACAACTTTATTCCTAATATGAAATTAAAATTGATAAATTAGTTATTCCACTGGTTGTGTAACTAGATGTAACGCTTTTTGCTTTTTAAGAAGCATCTTCAGACCAACTATATCGAACCATAACTAACTATATCACCTCCAAACACTAGTAATTAATTTTATAATTAGTACTATCATCGTTTGGGTTATACCCCCTCCTCACGTCGAGTAGAAGAAAACAAACCCACTTTACTCTTCATTTTTAATTAAGATGCTTCTTAAAGAAGCGAAACGCGTTCCATTTAGTAACACAGTCAGTGGAACAACTAAGTTATCAACCTTAATTTAATATTAAAACACCAAAACTACCGTCGAATCCATCGTAAAAATCTTTATTCCTATTAACATTAATGATATTACATTTAATTACACGCTATATCACATTATTAAAATATGCTAGAATTCATCGTAATTAGTCCAAAATATTGATTTCATCACTCCGCAGTACATGTAACGGACCACTCGTTCCCAAAAATACCTGCTGACGGACCCTACAGCATGGCTTGTAATTATATGGGGCTGTAATGCAGTTTAACGCGCTACGTAATGGTTAAACGTATAAAGTCATAGGCTTTGAAAAAAAACAGTATTAAGACATATAGTTATTTTTTTATTCCAGCAGAAAGCATTTAACTATAATTTATCGATACCAAATCTTATGATTTGTATGCTTAAAAGATTGTTCTTTATAATTTAAAAAAATCTATTAAACAAACAAACAATTGTACTAGGGAGAGAAAATACTTCAATGCGGTGATCAAAACATGTTTGTATGACTTAATGTCTTCTGTCAGTATATCCTCGAAGAATTAAATTATACAACAAATACGTCAACAATAATTGCCAGTACCCAGACCGGTCTGTAGGCATTTTATTATTATCACATGTAGGTATGTTATGCAATACACACACACAACAATAAATTTATTCATTACTACCTACTTTAGACATTTAGTATTTCGTTTTCAATACCGTCATCCACGACGGAATTCCTACTAGTTTGAAATATTACGTGATTTTAAACAAGATGAGATGGATATAAAAACTTTAATTGACAGAGAAATTTTCGCTTCCGAATGGAAAGTTTTGTTTGCATTTTGAATCTTAAAATATTAAACAATGAACTATCTGATATTACCGAACCCATTAAAAACCTTCTACACTGAGCAAGTACTCGCAAGAGCTCGGCTCTAGTTACTCGGCCGACCGATGTTTCATTATCAATTTCCACGGGTCACAATTGCACCTGATTCTGTGACCCCGGTACCGCGCAATCTATTGGAAATCACTACTCTTTGATTTAAGATTATCAGGCCCTCATATTTTGCTTAGAACTGGGCTCCTCGATATGAAAGGCCCTGTTTTAATCACAGGTATTTATATATACGTTTCCTTCAACAATCATTCTCCATTATATCTTTTAAATTAAATTGTAGTCTGTATTAGGCGTATTATCAATTTGAATGCAGCAATTGCAGCAATGCTATTCATGTAAAGTTTAATTTAAATTCCAGATACATTTTTTTCTTATCAACTCAAAGAAGAGCCAAAATTTTTTTTATCCCAATGGCCACTCCCAACGTGGAGCATATGGTCTCCTAATGTAGATATCTTAATAGAATTTTTCTATGAGAAATGCTTGTTACTCAGTTGCACAACCTCTCTTTTTTCGTAGAGTAGGGTTAGAAGGATAGGACAGGACTGGTGGTTAGCTAATCGCTCTCGCTACGCTGCTTGTGAATCGGATGGGTGGGAGGTAGTTTTAGACATCACAAACACTAACAGACTACGAACAGAAATCCATACATCGATTGAAAGATCAATTTATGAAAACCACCCGCACCGGGAATTGAACCCAAAACATCCGTAACCGTTGCCAACGACGTCACCATTTAGACCATTTAGCAATTATTCACTTACCAAAAACAATTATTAACTGACCATTTATGTGTGAAAGATTATTAAAATAATCTGAAATTTTCATGACAAGAAACGTAATAAGATTTATATGATTTTACACTTAGCAATAAATTTTGCTCTAACTTCAAACTAAGTAATAGAATCTGGACTCTTTAGTTTTCCAACTAGACTGGCATGTAAACTGCATAAGTCTAGATTAATAATCTCGCGTGGCAGATGACTATATATTATCAAACGTTTAATAACTACTATCCACCTCCTTTAGGCAAGATAAATTCAGCCTTAACTCTTCAACAGAGACACAAGATAAGTCATATATAGCAAGATAAGTTTTTTCAATAACATCCCAGTTGAGGAGTTTAAAAAATCTATTAAACATATTTTTCTTTTAACAATTCTACAAAAAGTGTTTTATTTGGTAGAAAAAGATTCTATTATTCCTTTTATGTTCCATATCAAAAAAGGGATATCGTGCTATAATAAAATATTACAAATATAATCAAAATTAAAAAAATGAAAACGACGTTTTTCATTATTTACTTTCCATTGATTTTTAAATATTATTTGAGTTGTATAATCTATGTGTATTTAATTTTAACATATAACTGTTTTTTTTATATTTTATTTATTTAATAATTCATAATAACATCGAATTTTTGAAATAAGATTAATATTTTTTATAATCAGGATTTTTGAAAATTTAAATAAAGTTCAAACTCGCTTAAAAAACGTATACTGCGAAATAACTCTTAACGATTAAATTTATACAAGTTGATTGGTACTTTTACCTACGGAATCACGTGGTATCACAAAGTCAAGCGGAACTTCTAATACTCATCATTGGGCAGGTCTTTAGACATCGTATTCCTAACTCGTATAATTACAGAGATTTAAATGTATTAATTTAAGGATAGAGTGGTCGTCGACCTGCCGAAGCCGACGGCCAGTTAGAAAGTATTGTCATCCGTTTCTGCTGACGGTGTGGCGAGTTCTGTCCGTGTGTATTCTTCTTCAGTATTGTTTCGTTCTCTAGACTCTAGGGGTTTGGGTTTTTGGTTGTTACTCCTTGCTAAGCAAGTCGAATTGGAAACTGTAGCCTTCGAAACGTTACTTCAGAATCACTGTCAGATGATTGGAGGTAGATTTATAGTATAAAGAAACACATGAGCTGGGCACACAAGGAGAATCATTTGATATTATTACCATTAGTACACGCTCCTCTAGTTCCTCAGCAGTATGGTCACTGTACCGGCTTTAATTTTGAGTATGTGCTGAGGAATTTCATTTGTTGATAAACTACCTGAGATGAGAAAGTGATATTCCACAGTCAAGTAAGTTATTTTCAGAAACTCACTAACGCGATTAACGTATACTAACGGCTTGGAATAAAATCGGCAATTTTTTTTTAATAAAATATCCTATGACAGGTGATCTAATTTAATGTATCCATCAAAAACGTGTTCAGATATAGAAACCGGAAATATATTGCAGAGGAAGAAGAAATTTTCGTCATAGCGTTTACACAAAGTAAAAAGATTGCTGACCACTAGTCGAGATTGAAAATCATGGAATCTATCATGGCGTAACTATTAACTATCCATCTATCCAGTACGAGGTCTTTAAAACTGTTTAAATGTGCCGAGTGTGGCGATCCACACTCTCAAAGTGCTCCCTGACACGCCACCGCAATCAATTTCGTGTGGACTACACTTCAGCGCCGTGTTCTGGCAACACCATGTTGTTGTTTTTAATAGAATCTGTTGGTATTGATGAATGCTCTACGATAAATGATTACTATTGGTATGCGAGGTGGTATTTTTGATCAAGGATAACTGTAAATATGTTTGCGAATTTGATTATTTTTAATGGAAAAAGCTTCATCTTGTTTTATATTTAAAATGCTGTGGATACCCAAATATTTCATACTTAAGTATTTGAAACTAAAATGGATTTTAATATCGATTTGAACGGTAATTTTTATTTTTTGTTATCCTACAGAAGTGTAAAATGTAGGTCTAGTGAAATATCACGTAATACTTTTCATTTAGCTTAACACTGCTTAAAAATCAGCCGCTCAACTTTTCCTTTAGATAGATTAAGTTAGAAATGAACTTTTAGGACACGTATTCAAATACCCATTGGAAACATTCATAAAATGATTTTTCCCACCCTGGTCTTGAAAAATGACTTATTGTGACAGTGCAAAGCCAAATACCACCTTTTTCTAGCTATATAATTCTTTCCTTATCTTCTGCAGTGATAAAAGTTGTTGACAGATCTACGCTCAGTTATCGTTAAGCAAAATCTGTAAAAGTACCCCATTAGACACCTATATATGCTGGGCATTGTGAGAGGACATTCAAGTTTTAAATAATGTAAAATATCGATTCGAGCCGGGGTCGATTCACTGCTAGATGAAAGCCTCTCCCAGCTCCCTCCACTCTTCCCAGTTCCTTATTTTCACTGCCACGTACATCCACTGAACCTGACAAGTTCATCAATCTAGCAAGTTTTGGGGCGCCCCTGAGGCCGCTTAGTGCCCCTCAGGCACCACTGAATGAATGCATTCATCCAGCAGTTGTCCATTCACTGTGCGATATGTCTGGCTCACCACCATTTCGTTAATTTGGTGACCTCTATCACATTTCTCACTCTTGTTTGCTTCCTTATGCATTGGTTTCTTCTACAGTCCTTACCTATTATGCCCAACATGCATCATTCCATGCCACGTTGCGCCGCTCTCAATTTTTGGACCTCTCGTGTATTGAAAGTCCATGTTTCACACACATTGGTTGAATACTTTAAGCTTCGGGCATAATGGAAGGTCGCTCTTGAGTATGTTGCTTAAGCACCCGAATGCACTCCATGCTAACTTGGCTCTCCGAGCGATCTCGTCATCTATGCCTACATCTACAGAAATTTATAGCTGTTAACATAGCTGTTGACCCTCTCGATTTGATTGCCGTTGATGAAGATCGCTTTCGGGTCAGCGAAGTGTTTTATCATAACTTTTGTCTTTGAGACATTAATTTTTAAGCCTACTTTCAAGCTTTCATTTTCGAGCTCTTACATCATGCCTTGGAGTTCTTATTAAGTTGCCGAGAAGACGACAATGTCGTCTGCAAAGCGCAGATGACTGAGGTATTTCCCGTTGATGAGGGTTCCTCTCCTCTTCCAGTCGATGCGTTTGTATATATATGGTTTAATGTATATGCGTAATTTTCTATCCTTATACTAAGTCTCTTTTGGGAGAGATTGAGTGACTTAATTATAGTCAATCATTTGAAAAAAAAAGCCACTCACACTGTGATGCTTTATTATGAGTGTGGGGGACTAATCAATACGGATGGCAATATAGACAGGAAGCATAGAGCGGCCCAGAACGCGCCTTACCATCAGCAGAAACAAACGTCAATACTTTTATCATTGGCCGTCGGCCGAGGCAGGTCAACGGCAGCTCTATTCCTAACCTTTCCGTATTCATGATGTAATAATGCGTTACTTCGGCATTTAAGCTTTAAATTATCTGTAAAATAGGTCATTCAAAAAATTGAAAATTTTGCTTTTTGTAAATAAAATAGTTTTACATAAAATTAAAAATTAAACACTCATTATAGTTGACGTCTTCTTTGTTTAATTAATCATGATTTGAAAACCTCGAAAACCTTGTCAATTTTACCGTAGAAAAATACAAAATTATTGTATAGTATAGTAACAATCCGAGATTCATGATGTACCATATACAACCATTTTGTTTCAAATGGCACCGAGATACGCCTCGAAGTCTTGTTCTTCTATGATTAATTGCGATTCTTGCGTCTTTCTAAATGTATTATATGGTTAAGACACAAAATATGACGTAAAATAATTACTTAATACTACATAAAACAATATTTCACTTTTTGAAACTGTCATTTCGCTTTCTAAATGCGTTTATATGACAAAACCCACACGGTAACGAAATGCGACTGCATGAGGTCCAAAGGGATTTGTTTAGCATGAAAACAAGAAGGTTAAAGTAATATGTTTAAACCTCTATAATTATACAGGTTAGGAACACGACTCCTTAGGTAGTATACATCCACATTGGAAGTGAACATTTGGATAAATAATTGGACACTATAAATTTTTATGACTTTTGAGTAATGAGTGAATTGTTGATGAATTATATGATATTTAGTTAGTGCTATTTAATGTGAGTTATGATAAGAGCTTCTTAGATTTATCGGTTCTAAAGGAATTTTTAGCTCCGCAAATCCCTTTGCCGCAATTACAAGACATGTAATTATGGTAGCAGTAAAAGTTTTACGATTTTAAGACCAAGAGTAAAAATTTTATCTATTTTACACAGTAATAAGAAATATATTTCAAAAATCATGTAAATAAATGATACAGTTTTATGAATAAGTAATTTTTTATGTAATGATAGTCAAGCTATAATAATTTCGAAGGATACTGTGGCCCAATTCTCTAAATCGGAGATTGTGATGTGTCAACATATTTTCGAAAGCAATTAATTATAGTGTTTACTTTTTTACATTTTCTACCAGCTTATTTTATAGATGTTGTATGGATTAAGACACAATCTAACTAAGGTTTCTAATTTCGGCATCCTAGTCAATTATTCAGACAATCCCGCGATTTTGGGATTCTCTGTAAATGCTAAAAAATAGTACAAATATCAAATTAAAATTAGCCGCAGCGTGTATTTTAGTCAGTTCATGTACATAGTTTGTTTATAATACCTATAAAATTAACAGAAATTTATTTTAGACTCCGTCATTCTCATATTTTGTAAGAGCCATTCTTTTTTTTCCATGTCCGATCCCTACGTGAAGCATATGGCCTCCTAATGAAGGTATCTCAACATAATTTTTCTATGAGAACTTCTTGTTACTCAGTTGATCAACCTCTATTTTTTTTTGAAGAGAGTATGGCTATAAAGATAGGGCTAGGACAGGATTAGTATTTAGCTTATCGCTCTCGCTACTCCCCGTGTGGATCGGATGGGAGGAAGGGAATTTTTTTAGACATCACAAACATTCAGACTACGAACAGAAATCCATAAATCGATTAAAAGATCAATTTATGAAAACCGTCCACACCGGGATTCGAACCCGAGACATCCGTAACCGTAGCCGTAGGCGCTACCAACTACGTCACGGACGCCGACTTAACCAATTTTAAATGGATGACAAATAATGGAATACAATATTTTATAGTCAAATTGAAGGACATATCCTCTTATTAGATACCATTTGGTAAATACCACAATAATACAATAAATAATATAAAATTGTTTTGATCATTACGTTTTTATTTAAAATATTTATCTCTTTTTTTTGTAAATGATTATCTGATTTTAAATCAACAAAGAAAACCCATTCCAAAGCCCAGAAAAATATGTAACCATTTATACATTCCAATTGAAGCAATAATGAACACAAATCAAATTTAACACATGAAATTACGCTTAATAACCAATCCCGGGATCCCGGGATTGAGAAATTCTGAATCCCAAAAGCGTAAAATGAGTCCGGGACTGGATGCCCTAAACCTAGTCTAACTCATATTTGAAATTCGTATCTAGAAAGCTGGTAAATAATTTGATTATTGAAAATCAACAAGTGCCGGCAGCGGCAAATTCAATTTCCGATTTAAAAAAAGATATAAACATCTTTAAATCAATAGTGTAGTGTTTTGAGTTTAGAAAAATGTAGTTGGAAATACTTAATAACTATTTCTACAATAAATTTTTGACTAATGTGATGATTATATGTTTTTTATTATTTCTTTTGCTTATTATACTTTTCTAGAAAGGATTACCAGTAAATAATGTTAAATTGAAATATACCTAATTGTAAAAAATCTACTACAAAACATTTATTATAATGTTAAAGAAACTATTTTACATTGTTTTAGATTGGCACAGCAATAGTTTTCTGTTTTATAAAAGTTAATTATTATCTTAAGTATAAAATACAACGTGTGTCAATATTCCTTTTACAAAGGGCTTTCCCAAAACGGTAAAAGCAGCAGCGTGACATTTGCTCTTAATTCTGACTATATTTGTAGGTGTTACAAGATTCACCAATTCAACATTAGCTAGCACTAAAATAAAGCTTAAGTCTAAATGACATAATTTAAGCGCCGTCTAAACTTCTAGTTTTAATAAAAAGATAAATCTTTACCTTAAAAGAAAACGGAATGCAGCAACTCTCGGTTCCATACTGAAATTTAAAAAAATATGTAAGTCATAATTTTGTCAATTGGAAACCAAATTTTTTTTTTGTTTATCTTCATAATAAAAACACAGTGTTATGTATTTCATAATTAACGATTATTACAATTTACATCAAATATCATGATCTTATAATAAAGTAAAACCAAATTTTTTTACTTTCTCTTATATTGGATTATTAAATTATAGACAACATTTTGACCAACCTTTAGTGAGGTCTGTCTCGGGTACATATTCATAGTGCATTATTGATTGCTTATTCAATTTAAACAAACCAATTTACGGATTGAAACCCAGTAATAACAGTATTAAAGTTTTTTTATTTTTTTTTCAAGCAATTATATCGTCGTTGTTCTGGAATAAGTCACTAACCAAAAATTGCTAGTTTTGAGTAATTGTACTTTGAAGTTTTTCAAATGTTTGAAATGCTGTAACTTTTTCATTTAATTTTTTTTGTACAAAACTGTTTTTAAATAAAAGTGTAATTTGTAAACATACATTCATACGCCAGAGTTCGAAATAAAGAACACTTTTGTATTAATAAAACTAACTGTCGGCGTCCGTGGCGCAGTTGGTAGCGCCGTTGGCTACCGCTACGAATGTCTCGGGTTCAAATCCCGGTGCGGACGGTTTTCATAAATTGATTTTTCAATCGGTTTATGGATTTCTGTTCGTAGTCCGAGTGTTTGTGATGTCTAAAAAATTCGCTTCCACCCATCCAATCCTCACGGGACGTAGCAAGAGCGGTTATCTAACGACTAGTTCTGTCATAGCCCTATCCTTCTATCCCTACTCTCTTCAAAAAAAAAGAGAAGTTGAGCAACTGAGTAACAAACAGTTGTTATAGAAAAATTCTGTTGATATACCTCTATTAGGAGGCCATATGATCCACGTTGGGAGCGGACATGGATAAAAAACTAACGCAATATGTAATTTTTCGGTTTTGATTTTTTTAATTTTAAGTAATGGGCAAAGCAGAACTCTCCAAATGAGACGTAAATGGTGGGTAAAGAGTAAATTTTTGAGCTTCACTCTTCTACGTATCAGCAGCAGATCAGGAGTTTTAGGTCTTGACCGATCGTTAATGTCCTCTATGCGTTTGAAAGTTTTAAATTTTTTTCAACTAACGACGGTAATAATGATTCATTTATCAATAATTATTTACATCGTAGTTTGTTTTCATAAACGGTTTGAAATTTGAAAGCGATATTATTTAGAATTTAAAAAAATCTCAATTATTGTAATCGCAATCGACTAATAAACTTCTTAATAACCTAACTACAAATATAAATGAATCTTTGCATTTAGTCATTGATGCATAAAAAGTCTCCAGTCCCTAAGTAAAGAATTGGCCACTGTAGAAAGAAAGTGAAGATTATTTGAATTTTTGTTTGAGCGCAGGCGAGGTCTGGTTATGAGGAACAGGCTGAACCCACCTAGCGTTGGATTTGATTCTTGGGATTCAATCTAAACTGGGGTTTGTTGTAAAGCACACTACATTGCGATTCTATTGATTTCTTATTATAATAAGTAATTTTAATATACGACAGAATGAATAATAACTCATCTAATTACAATCTCGAATACTAAGATTGAAGGTATTGAGTTTGAATACTTATGTTATCAGAATTGTTCAAATCCAAAATTAGCTTTTTTTTAAATCTGAGTATGCAGTGTGAAACTCTCGTATACCATTTACAGAAATAATTTGACAAACTTGAACAAACCTAACATTATATTTTAAAAAATAAAACACAATTCATTTGTACTACTTCCACATACTTATAATGATCAGGACCGGTTTCGCTCATCACGAGCATAACATACAAACATAACAGGCTTATTTTTATAAACTTGAGTGAAAAAATGAAGGTATATAAAACTGATGGTTCATGAACTGAGACAAGAAAATACTGATTAGCAAACAAATTATACATATATCAAATAAAAGAGTCTACAATTAAAATGTAATGGACCTCTTGCAAATCATTAAATACTCATCTGAAATCACAAATATAGCTACATTGAAAGTCCATTTAGATGAACAAAATTTTTTAATGACGTTACTAATGTAATATACAATAATAAATCAGGAAAATTATAAGAAAAAATTAGTGAACCATTTAAAAATAATCAAATATCTAACATTATTTAATCAAAAACAACTAAAAATATTTTATTAACAACAAATTTAGTCAAATATTAGTCGGCCAACTACATTCACCAACAATGTCACATGGCAGAAATGTTTAAATCTAAAATTAAATCATTTATAATACAAAAATTACTTAATATAAGTTCATTTTTTTTTATAATTTAAGACATCCACTGAGGGTGCTTGATGGAATTTCAATATCAAATTTGGATTATTGAGATTTTGTACACTTCCATGTATTTTGTCACTAATGATCCGGGTTTCGCCTTTCGGAATATTCAGGCATTCGAGCACACGAATGGACTCGAACTGACAGACAGTAAACAGTGTCTAACGTTTATATAGAAGATACAAATACGACAAATATTATTTACGAAAAAAAATATTATACGTCTGAGAGCCACACTGATACCTGAGTTAACATTTCAAGAATCGCTTTAATCCTTATTTTGTAAACAACACATTAACAGAGTGGCGAATTGCCGCTTTCCAACTTCTTTTAGAATTACCAGTGATTTTACAATTATAATAGCATTGTGGGTTTCGACGGGATGCAATTCGACGAAAGGGTAAATATATACAATCATTCCACGTTTAGTAACATCTGTTAGGTGTTTCAACGTATAGGATATAATAACGGAGAATTAGGAAGGTTTAGCTGCTCATTCAGAATTGGCAAGGAACACTGTTTACTGTCTGGCGTTAGTGACAAAATACATGGAAGTGTACAAAATCTCAATAATCCAAATTTAATGTTAGTTCATTATACGTATAGATAATAGTTTCTTTATTTTAAATGTCGAAAACTACATCTTTTAAAACTTGCATTAATCTATAAAACGTTTTTTATATTTATCTCATTTTTTCTACAAAGGGATTTGACCACTTTTGATACCAGACAACACACTTATCCCATGTACTCTCGATGACATTATCATGCTTGGCAACTGTTCTCAGATGATACCTGTACAAGTTATTATTATATTTTCATCCTTAAGACTCACGGCGACATTGCCTGTCAGGCGATAAATAATAATGGCGTATCCCACCATCTTCCGATACCCACGCTATCGGGTTTCATAGAATTTCAGTCATTATTTAATATTACATTACCTATGTCAATGAATGAATGATTTTTTCGATTATTAATTTCACATAGCGCTAAAATTTGTGTCATATTTGATAACAAGAAAAAATGATTATATTTAATTTACGGATACAGTACTGTTCTTGATGTGTAGCATATTGATGGTGTGAAATTGACTGCTTGTAACCAAGTTTCGTATTAAAGATGACAACTCATAACAATTTTTTTTTTTTTTCAAAAATGGACTTAGTACGCTAAATTGTCAATAGTTTCTATATTTAAATATATACATTTCTATAATTAATAAAATTGAAGACATCGACTGAGGGTGCTTGATTTAATTTCAATATCAAATTTGAATTGTTGAAATTCGTGTTCATTCGTATGCTTCATTGCCTGAAGTTAGTGATGAAATACATGGAAATGTACAAAATCTCAACAATTAAAATTTAATATATTTCTATTTTACAATAATGAAACAGATTGTTTCACTGTTTCAACAAATTGTATATTTTATGATTTGCAATATTACTTTTTATTAAAATTTAATTTTAACCCTGTAACGTAATGCAAATGGTGTTTAATGCAATTTTTTTACCATCGATATGAACTCCTAACAGAGGCATACCAACAGAAAATGTTCGAAACAAATTTCTTGCTATTCAGTTATTTCTCTTCGCTATTTTTTGAAGTATTAAAGATAGAAATATGAAAAACCGACAGAAATAATATTTAGCTTATTAATGTAGCTATAATCCGTTTTTAGAATCGGGTGCGTGAGAGTTAATAATATATAGATATCACTAAAGTAAATGTCATGCTGCGGTGAATAGATCTATACAGATAACGCTACATTATTTTTTAAACGAAGAACAATCAGCATACTAAAGTGCAGGGCGCCGAGTCTTGGGCAAAACCAAAAATCAATTTACGAAAGTGTCTGTATTGGAATATGAACCTCGCGGACAACTCATCGGCTACAGACCTAACAAAATTGTTAGGATGTTCATTAAACATAATTAAATAGAAACTGTTTGTTAACACAGCGTGTGTTAAGCCGTCAAGTCTAAAGGATAATAAAATAGAATCATTTACGATGAAGTTTTTACGGAATCCATTTATTATTTCTGTGACTCGAAATACTTTTGATTTAATTTATGTCCTTAACGTTAAACAAGTCAAGGTAACTTGTTGGCAATGCTGAGAGGTTACAGATATGCTTTAATTAAAGTGAGGCGTTATATGCTGTGGTTTAAGTGCGTTTTTATGACATAAACATTTAGAAATTAAAATAACTATCTGACAATCGTAAACCTGTCTAAGCACGCCATCTAGAAAGTGGCGACTTAATACACTATTAAAACAAAATTAATACCAAGACTTATTCCATTATTAATTAATGACGAGCATCGCTATTAATTTATGATTTTAATCGTTATCTATATATAAAATAAATGTTTGTTTGTTTGTCCAGTATGCGTTCCTATACCATTCATCCGATCACGATGAAACTTTGGTGCGTTGTTGTGCGCACACCCGCAAAGGTTTCTGAAAAAAAAATCTTAAATGTAAAAAAACAAAATCAAGTAGGTACAGGTAATCAAAACATTTCAGTTCGTGTATGACGTAACAAGTGGAGTTAATTGTTAATCTCCAATTGCTGGTATTAAATGCTAAATTTAAAGGAGAAGATGCACTATTGCCACGCACCCTAATGGTTCCGACAAATATGCCAGTCAAATTCAGACGTCTACAGTTTCTAGTGTGACTCGCATTTGCAATGACCACCAATAAAGCACAAGGAAAATCGGTACAAGTGTGTGCACTTAATTTGGAAAATCCATGCTTCTCACATGGACAAGTGTATGTGGCCTGCTCATGCGTCGGAAAACCTTCTGATTTATTCGTGTGTGCACCAGACGGAAAAAAAGAATATTGTGTATCCAAAAGAACCTCGGCTTCCATGGTGCAATTGGTATCGTCATTGGCTACGGTTACGGTTGTCTCGGGTTCAATTTCCGATGCGGACAGTTTTCATAAATTGATCTTTCTATCGATTTATGAATTTCTGTTCGTAGTCTGAGTGTTTGTGATGCCTTAAACTCCCTCCCACCCATCCAATCCTCACGGAGCGTAACGAGAGCGATAAGCTAACCACTAGTCCTGTCCTAGCCTTATCTTTCTATCCCTACTCTCTTCGAAAAACGAGAGGTTGAGCAACTGAGTAACAAGCAGCTCTCATAAAAAAAATCTGTTGAGATACCTCCATTAGGAGACAATATGCTTCACTTTGGGAGCGGACATGGAAAAAAAAACTTCAGGATAGAGAATTAAAACACAAAAACTTTCTTTCTTTGAGTGGCATTTCAACGCATGCCAAGTACTCGCAAGTTTTAATTAAAACTCAATTTGATTTTTACTGATCAGGACAGGTTCATAATTCATTATAGTTAAAAAATATATAGAAGAACTTCTCAGTCATCCCATGAAGAATTGACAGTTAATAGCATAAAAGAGATACGATTATATTTATCGCATTGGCCAGCTTAGTGGAGAGATTAAAGCAGGGGCCTCACCTCGCACCAACTGTCAAAGCTAAGAAAATAAATAAATTTAAGATGCAACTCAAAGTCTTCAAAAACCTCGTCAAGATTATTTCACAATCCTTATGCTCCCCCTTACCCTTCTTTAACAGGAAATTCTTCTTTGGCGGAGAAGGACGTGGAAGTAGCCGACAGTCACGCCGGTGTTTATTTATTCGCCCTATGATATAATTCTTAAATTAAACGAGCCAGACTCGTATATTCAATTAGAGACTGGGCATGTCTAATATAAGATTAGTATACTCTTCCAACATTACGAGAAATTCTTGGTAAGAATTGAACTTTTGTTAACGATTATTTAATAATCGTTTCTAATGTAACTGGGTTATTACCGAGATTTAGCCTGTGAATAGATCTGCCACGGACCTACCGCAGTCGAGAGCCAGTTAAGTAGTATTGTTGTCCGTATTGTTTGTTGCGCGTACTGCCGGTGTCTCTACTCCCTATCAGTTTTGGCAGATGGTCTGTGTTGCCATTCGTATTTATTCGTTCTCCACAATACAAAGACAATCATTTCTCCACACAAACCTTTCAGCTAACAGAATCTTTCTAGATAGCAGTACACAAAATTCTCTTTTCGCGCCGGTTTTTTTGCACAAATTCGAAATAACGCAGACAAGAAAAAGAACCGGTATTTTTTTTCAAATTATTTTTTTCGCTTTAACACGGTTTTAAAACAAAGAAAAAATCACGTATTACACTACATAATGTGCAGCTGTGCAATTCCAACCTGATTTGAAAATGACTATGACACGATTTAAAGAATCATATAAACAACTTAAAAAAATGAAATCACAGTATATGATAACCAAATTTTTATTTAAATTCAATAAAACAGAAGGCGAAAATTTTTTTCAAGATACGCTTGTAGATAAATCGCCGCTGAAAATTTCAAGTGACGAAAGTCATTTTTCACCACAAAAAAACAACAGAAAACAGGCACGTTGATTAGCTAGTAGTGATACTGAATGACAAAATTATGTTTTATGATATAATAAATGTTAAATATATATTTTTAAACAATATGTAATATGATTGGAATAGAATTTGGTGTGCTTAGTTATCTTACGTGCGATGAAGGGATGTAAAGACTTAGTCTGTACCTACCCAAGCACTTACTTTAGTCAGGAAACTAAAAAAAATCATGCCATTCATCGTTGGATGTATTTATACTTATGACAGCAGCGCAACACAAAATGATGAATATAACGCGTTATTATTAACAATTTAACTTTTAGTTATATTAGATGATCTTTTAACAAGCTCTTATTTAATATCCATCATTAAATAATAATACTATTAAAATGTTTTCATTGTAAAAGTTAAGAGGTCAGTGCGAGCGTGTGGCGGGCTTCTTCACCGCACGGTCGGATTCCTAACAGGTGTTTGGCCACTTCCAAATGTGGTGAAAAAATAATCAATTAAAAATGTTCTTCTTACTTATCAGTAAACCTTACATGTTAGTTGAACGAATTCATTATTACTACATGAACCAAGATATTAACGATTATGAACATTTCGTTATTATTTTAATTAGAATTTAAAGGTACACTAAACTCTTTTTGTACACAGTTTTAAAATAAAATTGTCCCAAAAACGAATGAATACACTATTTTTTCTTACACGATTCCAAGATATTAAATATTTTCTTGCGACGATGGAATTATTACTTTTCTTGGATATAATATAATTCAACGGTGTTTTGTAACCCTTAAAATTGAAATTATTCAGTAAACTATAAAAACTGTTTATATCGAAAACATTATATGGTCAGTTGCGCTATGAATCTTTGAAATGCATTTCTACAAGTTCACATGTTTGCAGATACAGGAATAAACAGGAGTGTTGATATAATAGCGGCTTACATCAGGTGGGGGGAGTCACAATTTTTAAACCTGAAACCAATGTAAAATGATGTTTCCCTTCCAACAATTGAATTTGGCCAAAAACTGCTCTCTCGTCTTTAAAATAATATCCAATCATAAAATAATTTTCTTATTTTTTTATGGTTACATCAATTGGCCGAAACTCAGTCAATATGTTTCAATATCGACACTCCTTACCTATAATCCTGTGTGTATCTGCAAACATGACATTTTACAGCAGAGCGTCTCAAAGATTCAAACGCAGTTGCAAATTAACGGTTGCATCTATCTTCTTCAAAATTGGGACAGTCTGTTATTTTAAATCTAATTTCTTATTTTAAAAGTTTTACTGAAAAGTTAATGGTTTTTGAAATATTATAGATACGACATTGGATTTTAGATAAATATTGACTAGTTACGTGTTTTCGCAATGTTGTTTGATGCCTACCTATAGAACTAAGTAAGTAGACAACGAAAATGTAAAAGACGTATAATCACTTACGAGATTATACAAAGGGAGTATCGATATATCTAATATGGTGGTTGTAGATGAATTGTGAATTAAATAATGATAATACTAAAGAATCATAGAACTAACTCACTAGAAATCTTTTCAAATATATGTTATATTCGATGAAAAAAGGAGTTGAGAGTCGATCTACGTACAACCGCCATACAATTTCTTTGTAGAGATTGGGACTTTTAGGACTACTCATTAATTGTGAATTCTCTTATAGCACTGCTTGTAACTTAAGGTTGCTTTGCTAATGATTACTTTATCGCTTTCCCTACGTCCTGATTTCAGAATCAATTGTTTGTAAATGAAAGCGTCACAGCCTCCCATGCTTTCAAACACAGACACATAAACTGATTGTAGATCATTTTGCAAAATTGTCGCTTTGTGAATTCAAATCTTTGGACACGAATTTATTTTCAGTCAATTGAACTATTACTATTAAAACGCTCACTATGACTAAAAATAAATCAATATCAACAGTAAAAAATAGAGAATTATGTGAAATACATATTAGCTATCCCAGAAGTACACTAAACTCGTCGTATTCTCACTAAAATAAATCTAAAAAAATGAAGAAGCTTAAAAACATTAAATTAAACTTGATATTGAAATTCCATCAAGCACCCTCAGTCGATGTCTTAAATTAAAAACATTTAATCTACAGCAAAATTGCTGTGGCCAGTCTTCATATACACCGCAAACACGCACACAAGCAGACGCGTAGCAGCATACGTATGTGTCATACATAGGGCTGACGATTAATGCTACGTATCGGCAGTTCAAAGCTGAAATTTGAAAGACTGAATATCGAGAGCTCTTTTCAAAATTATATTTCCTTCTGTTCTACTTGTCGTTGTCCTGATCTGTTGCGTAACTTCTCTACCTAAAGGTTCGAACTATTTTTAAAGCATATATCTACAAGTATTTCATTCTAGTTTAGCTGGAAATGCGAGATCAAGTCTTCAGTGCGTTCATCGGGTTTATGGAAAGTGAAATGTTGAGATTTTGAGACAGTGACATGAATAATAATATAACAGGAACTTTATTTTGGAATCCTTTTCTACGTCCGTCAGCCACCGAAGTTGTGGTCTCGCTGTGTGATTCTATATAAAATACGTATAATCATAAAATTGAAACTTTAATATTGTTAAATGAACCGATAAATAAATAATGTGGCACACTTTTATCATTTGAGCTTTTTAAATTAGATTCGTTTGTCGGCATAAAGTTGCGTTTATTGGAAAACATTTTTTCGCATAGTTCCGATTACTATCAATATCGACAAACAATAATGAAGCGGACCAAAGCACGACACAAAAAATAACATCAGTCACTATTGCTAAGTCGAGCTTCGCAATTTTCTTTGCGCAATTTATAGAGCAACTCATGAAAGTTGATCCATACACTTTCTGTTGAGAGCGAATTATTTCTTCTTATAATTTGAGGTAATTTAAGACATTGACTGATATCAAATTTGAATTGTTGAGATTTTGTACATTTCCATGTATTTTGTCACTAAAGACTCGGTTTCCACCTTTCGGCATCTTCAACTTAAACAGAATTTCTTCTTAGACTATACTATCAGCTCCCTATACGAAGTGCCAAAAGAGTGTCTTTGGGATGTCTTTAACTTCAGCAAGAAGTTCTACTGAGATAAGCTTCATAACGATTTCACTTGCTTCAGATAGGGAGTGGACAAGGTTAAAAAAGAGTGGATTCAATCGAAGTAAAATTTTCCAATGCTTTTTTAGGCTATTTACGTGTAGGCAAGGCATTCAAAATTATTCCATAACTTTTTTAATGCGTAAGATGACTACTGTAATTGCAAGTCTTTTAAATAAATTAATCCAATTTTTTGCTACAAAGATTATTGGAATCAAATTTAAATACATGTTGACAGAAAGTAATTGTTTCTTTGCGTTTAATTTGGCAAAAAAATGCCACTTAAAACTATCTTTAGTATAAAGTATCTTATTAATTAGCACTATTTGATATCATGAAACTCTTTACGCCTTCATGCATGTAATTTTCTTAGGAAACATCTCAACAAACTTGTTTAACTGTGACTATTTGTATTTAAGTCGATCAACCAATCTTTTCGAAATGGTCTGGGCTTAAAAAATGACTCGTTGTTAATCAAAGTGTAATGAAAACATCACAAGCATTTATAAATTATTTATTGATTGTGGATTTTGAATACGAAGCCAGAATGTGAATACCACTCGGCAATGCTACTGAGAAAACCTGACGAAACCAGTAGTGCAGTTTATCGTGATTCCGAAAAAAAATATTTATAGTTAAAATTAATTTTCAGTTTTATCCAAACATTACTGATATTAATGCCGAGATACAGCTCAGGTTATGGAGAGCAATCTAAAATGTAGCGGTGTGATCAAAAAGTTTCGACAACTTGACCTGCTTATGAGTACATACCTTCGTATTTTTTTTGTAAATATTTATTGAACGATACTAATTTATTGTATAACCATTGGTCATTTTCTTTTCGACCTCTGGATTTTTTGAATATACATACATGCTCACGTCATTTTTTAAATTTACAACTGAAAAAAATATCCCCACTAACAAAACTTATATAACAGAATCTTCAATAAATGATTCTTCAAAAATAAATACCAATTTATCTCAAAAATTGCTATACTTCATTCCCTTCAATATTTTGAATGACAATCTTTTACTTTGATAGATTTTGAATTTATAAAAATAAAACGTTGTTTTTTCTTTCACTTGTATTTCCAGTTCTATAAACCATTTAGCAGAAACAAAGATTCCTATGTAACTTGCACTGCTCTGTTTCAAGAATGTTTTTCACGGCGGTGGTGAGTGGCAACAGAATTAATTAAATTAGCAATCATAATGTGACACACCCTGGTTTTTGTTAAGTATAAGTTTCACTAGTGTCCAGAACTGAAATCACCCAGCGGCAGCGGCAATTATTCGCAGAATCGGCCCAAAACTTGTTACCATGTCGTCAATAGCCGTCGGGTACGCTGGACGAGTCCATTTTTACGGAAAAGGGTAGCTCCGACGATGCAAGGAGTTTTTTTGATTGTATTTGTAGACAGTCGATTACGATCTGTCGAGCCGGACGAGTGAGGTCTCGTCGCGGCGGAAGTAACGTGACGATGTGAATTGTTTTTTTTTTATTATTTGCATTGGACTTAATTTAAAATCGTTTGTCGTGTCATTTGTATTATAACTTAAAGTAAATTAAGTTGCCAAGTGAATGTAAATGTAGAATCAATTTTATGTGTTAGGATTTATATATTTTTGTAATGTAACCCACTGCATATTTTATGGAAAAATAAATAAGTTTTGAACCGGATTTGAAATGGTGTTTGTCTGAGATCACAGCCCTTCCAGGACTCTGGATTACCAGCCGTTCGCTTCTCTTCGATCCGGGGTCTTCTCAAATGTTAAGAAAGTATTCTAGAAGATATTAAGAATTGATTGTGTATGAAGCCATATGATAAGACATCTATGTCGAGCGCTTGCATTGTCATCACAACCGTCAAGTCAAAGTAAACTCTTTAAACTAAAAACCATATAACTGTGGGGAGCAAATCAATACAGCTGAAAACCCAGAAGATATGGCAATACCAGAAAAGAAGCATAGACAGACGAACAGAACGCGAAATTCCGTCAGAGAAGCCAGATAACAATATTTTTTCACTGGCCGTCGATCGTAGTAGGTCGGTAGCAGAGCTATCCTTACAATAAATCTCTGTAATAACACATTTACATAATGAACGTGACACACTCTCGTTTTTTTGTTAAGTTTAAGTTTTATTAAGGTCCATAACTGACAGCGCCCAGCGTTAATGGAAATGATTCGTAGTATTCCAACTGATTGTTGGCGTTGAAAGCCATCGGTTGCTAACCGCAGTCCAAAAATGGACTTGTCCGCTGGACGGGTCCATTTTTTGACAAAAAGGGGAGAACCTACAGTGGCTGAATGTTAATGTTATTTTTGGCGACAGTCGGCTGTCGGAGCCTTTCGGCTAGAGAGTCGGCCGACTTCGCAAGTAATTATAAAGTGTTTTTGTTTGTTTTGAAATTGGCCTTAATCTAAAATCGTTTTTCGTGTCACTTGCATTATAACTTCAAAGTAAATTCATGTGTTAAGTTAATGTAAATGTAGACTCTTCGATTAAAATAAATAAGAGTTGAACTTGATTTGAAATGGTGTTTGCTTGAGATCCCAGACCTTCCACGCCGCTGATAACCAACTATTCGCCTCTTCTCAAACGATTTCTAAATAACGAACAATTTAAGATATAAAATAAACATTTATTTGAAGCCATGGAGGTATCTCAACAAAAGTTTTTGACATTAGAGATAGAAGACAAGGTTAGAACAAAGCTAGTGGCTGGCTAATTAGTGGATCTAATGAGTGGGAAGGTATTTTGAACGTCACAAACATCCATCCTCTCGAACAGAAGTTCATAAATCGGTTTTAAAATCAATTTGAGATACTGTCCGTACTGGAACTCGATAGCATAGAGTTCGTAACTGAAACCAACAACGTTGACCATCAAACCACAGATCCGGCAAAGAATCGGTAGACGATGAGACTCTTCATTGAGCATACACAAATATTACGGGTTTTGTAATATTTATAGTAACATTCAAATTCGTAAAGTAGCCGAATTTTCAGGTTGGCAGTACGTTTGTAGTTCGAAAATATACGGGGAATATATACATAGCTGTTTTGAGATATAGCCGATCAAAGTTTTGGCTCATCCAAACTGACTCGTAAAAAGTTTTGGCTTATTATTTGTATAACGTTTTTATTCAAATAGGTGGTCAATAGTTTATAATTTTAGGATTAAAGGTTGTTTCTTTATGGAACGCCACGATTCACAAAAATGTACTTAAACAATAAGTATGTATTTGAAACTGAGAAATTATTTAGTTTTTCTGATTTATTGTTTATTTATTGTAAATTAAAAAAAAATGAAATGCATGGCATTACAGCTGACGCCAATGCGCTATGCATTTCACAAACATAATAACAGTAACAACAATAATAATAATTATTGAAAACAGTACTACTAATAAAAACAATAATGAAAATAAAAACATTTTTTTTAAATTATTAAATAAAAAAAAGACATTATTAATTTAAAAGGAAAAAATATTTAGTGAACAATATTCATAGTTTAGTGTTGAAAATATCCAGCTCTCTAGGCAGTGCATTAATCATCCGTACGGCTCTCGCAACTGGTGACTCGAATGACCGACGCGAAGAACAAGTTTTAAGAATAAAAATTGTCTAGATATGGTTTCGGTCACGTAGATAACAATTAGGAGCATGCAAATTAATAGACATAAGAATTTCAGGATTATAAACTCGTCCCTGAAGAAGAAGAGAGAAATGCTTTAGAATCGAAAACGATATTCGTGCTTCAAGAGAGTGAAAAGAAAGCATTCCTAAAAGAAATTTAGTTGGGCAGTACTCTTTTAGGGAACTATTAAAAGGAAAATATTTAAATTTTTTGAAATAGAAATATCGTAGAAATTTCTTATGAACTCGCTCCAATTTCAACTTGTAGGAATTTTCATATGGACTCCAGATAATAGATCCATATTCAAGCGTACTGAGAACCAAGGAAATGTATAGAGTGCGAAACACAGTTGGGTTTTCGAATGTATTTCGAATGAATTTCTATATGTAAATATCTGCCTTTTGAGAGAAAAGCAATATATTTTACAAGCTGTACTTTTGTGGAACTGTGGAAGAGCGGTGTTCGAATATAATAACTAACATTACTCAAAAGATCAAATTTTTGACTAATCGTCTTATGGAACTGGGCCATCAATATGAAATCATGCAGTTTTGTAATTTTGCCAAGAGACTTATGTGGTGATAGGCTGAAGCAACTCCAGTTGCTAGACAAATCCAGTTCTACCCTCGGGGCACCAAATAATCTCGGGGATGGCCTAGCTTAATGACAGATATTAAAATATTTCGCTAGTCCATATATGTCATACTTGAAAGTGCACGTGGTCAAAAAAGGTTAATAGCTGATACACCAGACTCGAGAAGCATAATTATTGTAACATAGTGATACATCTCAAAAAAATGCTCTAATTTTTATTTCGAAATATCAAATCAATATACATGTAAGGTTGCAAGCACAGCGTTTACAAAAATTACCATACGCTTTATAATTTGTACATCGAGAATTATTTTTTTACACGACCTGTAATATAATTTCAAAACCGCACCGGCTAATATACGTTTTACATTTTATTTATAATCACTAAGTTTTCCGGGGGCTAAAAGCCTTGACCGAATCTGATAAGTGTACAGATACTATGCAAAGATAAAATTGTATTTAACATTTTTTTGTTGCATTAAAATATTACACGTTACTATTTGTTACTATTCAAAATAGCATTCAGAAATATTTTAGTTTCCTTAATAATAAATTTGCAACGTGGTACAGCTGGATCACAGGACATATCCGAGTTATTGTTAATCAAAGTCCAACTGGAAACTGTACCCTTTGGAAATGTATTTAGAATTCACACACAAATTTCTGAATGCTATTTCATATAAGAAAAGCCACGAAGAGCATCGTTTGTATTATCTATTCCCGTATACCAAGTCTGCATGTACTAAAGTAACTTAATATGAGATTTTTTAATTTCGTCATAACAGCGCAAACTATGCTGAAGTCACATTGTTCGTTGGCATAGCAATTCAAAATAGAATATAAATGTCACATTTTTTTTAACATGTCTGCTACCAATGTGGATCACATGGCTACACATGGCACATTTCTACAAGAGGTATCTCAACAGAAGTTTTTCTACGATAACTGCTTGTTACTCGGTAGATTAACCTCTCTCGACCAGACTAGTGGTTAGGTAATAGGATAGGAGGGAGGGGAATTCTAGACATCACAAACATCTAAGCCTACGAACGGAAAACCATAAATCGATTGAAAGATCAATTTATGAAACTGTCCGTATTGGAAATTGAGCCCGAGACATCCGTAACCGTAGCCAACGACGTTGTCCACTGCACCACAGACCCAACAGATAAATGCCTCAAATAAATAATAAAAAATCTTACTAAATAAATTTCAAATTTTGTAAGAATTGTTGTATTCATAATTGAATCAAGTTACTGTTTTCCTCGATTCAAAATAAAAGGCAGAAAATTATCTTTTATTTGAAATAATAAAATAAAACACCTCTTACGATTTTTATATACGACGGTGTTTTAACCAATTGATGTAACCCTCAAAAAATACGAAAATGAGATGAGATGAATGCAAAACACCGTCGATATAATAATGTTTTGAGACCAAATCATGGAGGCAACGATGAGTAAAATATTTCTTAATTTACAATAGCGCTTTTAAAAAGAGGTATATAATTAGAAATGAAATATCTCTTCGCTTAATAAAAATATTCGCACATAATATTTATCAATTTATTTACATAATGGACGGCTAGCGTAGCGAATTTCCATGTCATTCTATAAATCCGCATTGGCAAGTTATATTTTTCTTTTTTTTTCATTCGTTGATATTCTCGAAACGGTAATATAAAAAGAATTGTATGTATACAGTAATTATCCGTAATAAATTCATTTAAATCGCAGAAAATGACTTACTCAACTGTAGTGGTCCACAACCATTTTTACACGGACCGATTTATGTCCGAAATTTTTTTTTTATAATTTCTTGCGAGTCAATCTTTTTTAATCGTGCTTTGTTAAGTTTTCATTTATTAGCAATGTGACAAATATTTAGAAAACTCCTATAAATAATCTTAAGATGCTTCTAATGAGGCGCAACATGTGTCAAATTTAGTGATACAGCTAGGAATAACAAAGTTTTTAACATGAATTTTATATTAAAAATGAATTCCCACAAAGTTATCGCAAAATCCATCGAAAATATCGACTTTATAAACGCAAAAGAACGTAACCCACACATAAAATATTGTGTATAACTCACACAAGCGTGAGGTTTTTGGTGTGGGTAACGTGCTTTTGCCTATAGTTGTCCTACAGTCGATATATTATATATTTAAATATAAATATAGTGCAGTAGCATATTTTTGTGAGTTATACGCAATATTTTTCGGTGTGGGTAGCGTCCTTTTTCCTTTCCATAGTCGATATATAATATCGATGGTGTTTTGGGCAATTGGTCTAGCCCTCAAAAAATACAAAAACTAGTTAATGATTGGATCTCATTAAAAAAACGACATATCACGTCTCGGCCAAATGATTAGTGAATTAGAAAAGTAAATTTACCACTTTTTGGAACGAAAACATAATTTTAAAACGACTTTAGTTTTAAAATTCTCACCCGGCCACTTGATGTAAACCACTATTATATCGACACTCTCTACGTATAAATCCTTATCTGCAATGAGAATTTATACCAGTGCATTTCAAAGATTCACCATATTTCAGTTTTTACTTTCTTCTAAACAATTTCAATTTTGAGGATTAAATCAATTGACCAAAACACCGTCGATATATCGACTGTAGAAAGTAAAAAGGACATTTCCCTAAGTTTTTCCAATTTTTTTTTCGATTTTCATAATATTTTTGTGTGGGTTACACTTTTTACAGTCGATACGAATGAAATGCGTTACGTGAAAATATTCTTTTTTTAACATTTTATAGTACGATAAAGTAGGATGTGGTATATATACTTTTAAACGGTTTCATAGCCCTGGTAAAAAAACATATTATATTATTAAAGAACTCAGAAGCTTTGAAGGAGCATATTTGAAGCTTTTTTGCATACGTACGTACGAATAACGAGTTGTTAAGTATTTTTATTGTTGAATTTCTATGCGCCAGGCTTCTGAAAACAAACAAAAAAAACTACATTTCCACGAAGCTTGTTACACTCAACACGAAAGAGGACGGTGTAATTATAATATTATAAATGTATAATTATTACTTAATAAGTAGCGCTTGCACACACCACGGGAATGTTAAAAGGCGGCTCAGATCCTATAAGATTGTTTACTTTACGAACGCGTGTTGCGTCGGAGTTAGGGTTGGGCAAAGTCCCGGTGGTTTACAATAGCCAATCTACAATCCTGGCAATCAACAGTTGCAATAAATAGGTCTGCAAATGTGTCTGTCAAACTCTAATTGTTATTATTTATATCTTAAATACATTACAATTGTTTTGATTATTGAATAAAAAACTGATTAATGTCGACTGTGGAAAGGAAGAAGGACGTAACCTACACCAAAAATATTGTGTATAACTCACACAAAACGTACTAATACACAATATTTATATATAAATATATATTATATTGACTGTAGAAAGGCAAAAGGACATATCCATCTATCTTTTCCAAATATTTTTTTTCGTTAATCATAATATATACACGTTTTGTTTGGGATATAATTTTTTTTTGTGTGTGGGTTAACATTCTTTTTCCTTTCCACAGCCGATATGTATAGATTGATTATATCTAATAAATGAATTGCATAAGTTTACTTAATACACTTAGTAGTCATTAAATATCAATATCTTGTTTTTTTTCGATATCTATAAATATATATATCGCATTTCTGAGCTACGAAAATGGTTGAATTTGTAATTTTTCCTAATTAATATGAAATATGTTCATATCTTAAACTTGAATTGCATCAAAGAAAAAGCACTCTATCCACTTGACCACATTAAAAAAAACAATGAAATAAACGGTGAATTTGATAGTAATAATATCTCTATTAATATTTATTTTTAAAGAAAACTAAAACTTCATTTGTCAAGAGACGATAGTTTACATATTATATATGCAATTCTTTTGTATTGCTAGTGATTTTGAAAACTTTAAATGGCTCATCTGCAAAACGTAAAATTAAAAAATACACTGCTGTATTTTACTAGGTGTGCGATATGTTAATAGGGTTGAATGGTATGACTCTTAATTTTGCATATTGTGGTATTTCAGTGATAAATTTTCTTACTGATGCAGTTTCAGAATAACGGATTTAAGCCCCAAGCTTGTTTCCAACTCTCATGTCAATCGATTGATGAATTTGTCTTAAAAATGTGTAAATTTCTATGATAACCTTTATCTATATTTACATCTCTCATCGCTCAAAACAATTGCTTGTAAAATATGCATCGCGATCAGATACAAATTAAATAAATAATTCCCGGGATATTTACTGACGGGATTTCAATTGTGTCCCTGCTGCAACATAATGTAAACACAATTCTACACACAGAGAAAACTTTTCTGAGAAATCATATTATCACAAATATATTATTCATTGTCAGTTTAGTTGATGTAAAACGTCAGATTTTTTTAATAGTGCTTCTTTATGAATAAATTGAAGTAGCCATGTATTTTTTGGATAAAGAGATTTGTTTGTTTTGTATCTCAAAATTGATATAACGGACGGTAGCTAAATGTACTGTTCAAAGAACTGTAGGCATTTCGCTATTATCACATGTAGGTATGTTATTCAATGGATACACAAACTCCCAACAATACACACAGTTCCGGAAAGGGGTGCACTGCTCTCGAATAACTAAAAATTCCGTATGAAAATTGAATGCGCGACACAACCGACGTCACGAAAATCCAAAGTTCCATACGAAATCCCTTATACTCAGGGAGAGCTATACGGAAAATGCACCTCCTCACCGTAAGCAGACTTACACAAAAGTATCATTATTATTACTGTTTTGTCGCGGGACACGTTCGCTTAAGCATTTTTGTGAATCATCGCTTCGTTCAATATTTCTTTATCAGGAACACGTGGGCAAATTTAAAAGTAGTGAATTGGTATGTTTGTACAGAATCGCTTATTAGTTGAATAAATATGTACATGGGAGTACACTGCACCCTTTGCTCATTTACAAGAGCCGTCCCTGATTTAACATATCACTCTTGTATGGTAGTGAAGGGAGTTTTAACATCACAGGCATTCATGATTTAATGAATATAAAATCATAAATCGATCAAAAATTCAATCTCTGAAACTCAACCTGTCAACACCGCAGCCGCAATGGATGGACAAACGATCATTAACTACTCGGTTACAATAATACTTAATAGTATTTAGTTAAAATGTAGGCACAATAAATGTTTTAAGCGACGTTTTTTGCGCATTAATTCTTTATTAATATATTTTATTTACTTTGTAAGTAAAAGCTTGATAGGTTCTGTCAGTTACTTCTTGTCTGTTATCTAGCGATATAGAATATACTTGCATGTCCCATCTTTTTGCTTAGGTCGATTATAGGCTTGTAATTCGTAGATACTCTGCGGTAGATAATGTCTAATAACACGTATTATGGTAGTATAAAACGATGTATTGTGGGTTTATTAGAAGTGCTCATGAAGAGGGTATGAATTATAAATGTTATTTCCCTTTTATTGTGTTTAAACGGTTCATAATATGTAAATAAATAATGCCAAGTACCGTTAGCTTAAAATACTAAATAATCGTTTTACTTAACATTTCACTTTAATTGAAATTTGACGAAATGAGTAATAATTTTGCCCTATTGGTAGAGCTTTATTATCATAATTAGTATAGCTTTTACTCCGTCAAGAATTATGTTATATATAGTGTATAACCTTTCTGCCATCAAGCTGCCGTTATTAATTTATATAATTTTGTGATATAGCATCATCATTTATCTCGTAAATAATATTTGTCGTGTTTGTGTCTTCTATATAAACGTTAGACACTGTTTACTGTCTGTCAATTCGAGTCCATTCGTGCGCTCGAATTCCCGAAGATGCCGATGGGCGAAGCCCGGGTTGTTAGTGACAAAATATATGGAAGTGTTAACTGTCAATTCCTGGTGGAAAGACATTTTATTTAAAAAAAATAAAACACAATTCATTTGTACTACTTCCACATATTTATAATGATCAGGACCGCTTCGCTCATTACGGGCATTATCAACTGATAAAAATACAAACATAACAGGATTATTTATATAAAATTGAGTGTAATAATGAAGGTATATAAAACTGATGGTCCATTTGTTTCTGAATAAACATACGTTTGACATAACAGAAAATTTCAAAATCCTGCACTTAAATAACAAATCTTTAAACTTAGATAAACAAGAGATTTTAGAAATAAATAGATATAAATTTTTGCCCAATTCAAATTTATTGAATGAGCAAACTGTCTTTGCATCTTCTCCTTTGTTATATCCGATTCATTAATTTGTATTATAAAAACTATAAGAAAATAAAAATACATTACCTTGAATTTTCAAGGCAGACTACGTGATACATTTCTTATTTTGCACAGACGTTTCCAAATACGTCTAATAACTAATTCTATGTAAAATATTTGATTTTGAATGTTAACATCAACGGTCAATAATTTAGGCAATTTAAAGTACACTGTTATATTAACGAATAAACATATAATTTGAACGTTGTTCGAGAATTTGTATCGAGAATAATCGCACAGTTTTTTTTTATTTTTATTCAAAATTATACTTTTGATCATTTTATCGAGTCTGAAAAATTTCATTAAAAAAATGCAAGCGAGGAATGCTGCTTGCTCCATTTTATAATTGGTCGAATTTTATTCTTCGATGAAGAGGCGATTTTTTAGTACGTACTCCACCTACCTCATAAAAACAAATAAAAAAATCGAGTAGTCTTTGAGACCAGATCACTTATATAATATATTTCATAGCCTTTCGAGCGATGGCTTTAGACAAGCGCTCGCACACAAAACTATCAATTATCTACATCTCCATTTGGTTAAATCATTTATCTTTTTTTACGACAAAATATCATAGAGTAACGCACAAAAAATGAGGGATGAATAAGCTTAGCAACTTATCAGCTATTATATGGTCAGTTGCGTTATGAATCTTTGAAATACACTTTTATAAATTCTCATGTTTTCAGATACGCGATTATACGTAGGAAGTTAAGTAGGATAAGTAGGATAATAGTGACTTACATCAAGTGGCGGGGTCAGAATTTTTAAAACTAAAACCAATGTAAAATGTACCCCTTCCAAAAAGCGGTCAATTTTTTTTTTAAATTACATCATTTGACTGAGACCTGCTCTGTCGTCTTTAAAATGAGATCCAATCATTAACTCATTTTCGTATTTTTACAGGGTTACATCAATTAGCCAAAAAACCGTTTTTTTCAATTTTTCCCCAAAAAAAAATTTAGATTCGCCCATATTGCAATGACTATTCGGTGCAGTGATCGACGTCGTTGGCTTATTAGGTTATGGATGTCTCGGGTTAAAGTGCTGATACGAACAGTTTCAAAAATTGATTTGTGATGGCTAGAATTCCCTCCCATCCATCCGATCCTAAAAACGAAGCGTAGCGAGAGCGGTTAACTTACCACTAGTCCTGTACTATCCCAATTCTCTCTTAGAATAGAAAAATAGAGGTTGAGCAACTGAGTAACAAGGAGTTCTCATAGAAAAACTTATGTTGAGATACCTCAATAAGGAGGCCAAATGCTCCACATTGGGAGCCGACATAGTAAAAAACAATAGGAATATCAAAAATCGTTCACGTTTCCGCAATTCGATTCTAAAATAAAATAAATGTTGGTAAAACGGGACTACCTAACTGGATTACAGCCACACATTTTTTCTGGTAACATTTGCATTGAAATAGCATTATTTGTTCCTCCGACATTTATATGTAGTGTGTGTGTGGTAAGGAGTTCTACCATTTCGTACGAAATTACATGTTTAGTACGATGAATATTTTGTTCAATGCGCCCGACGCTTATCAGCGTCCTTGAGTCAGGAACGAGTTAATTTCGGTCAGTCATTATTCAGACTCAAATTGCTCTTACATCGACTGCCTACCTCTCTACCTGCTTCCATTTAAACTTGTTTAAAAGAATATAAAATTTAGAACGCATTATAAATTAGTTACATTTAAGTGGACTTTCATTTAATGTTTTGGCTATTAAAATTAAAAATCCATTCAGTTCGCAATTATTCTTTAATATTTAATAACTGTGTTTATAAATCGAAGCAAATACCAAATTCTTTCCATATCTTTTATAATGCATATGAATTATATTCGGTTTTATCTAAATGTCAGCATATATTTAGTTGAATAATTTTGGAGTGCCTTCTCGAATATCAGAGCTATTTGGATATATTTTTTTACGTTATAGTATTAAGAAAAACAGCTTATAAATACCAATACGTCAAATATATTTTTGATGATATAAACCAGCGGTCACCAAACTATGGTTAGCCAAATATTTTCGTACGGCCCTTCAAAAATTCCCTATTTTTGTATGTAAATTGTCCATTCGTGTAGGTAGTCTTGTAACTTGCCAGTGTAATCTGTGCTATACTGACCTATATGATACAATACGCAATTAAAAAAAAGCACATTTTTACATCGCAAGTTTCGACAAATTCATGTTGTATGAAGACCGCTAACAAAATATACTTTATTTTGTCATGCTTTGCATCATTAAGTTTTTTACTGTTCTGACTACTCTCAGTAAATTAGTTTGCGATATTTATGAAGTTTTATAGTGATGGCCGAACACTGTGAAACGAAAGGCGACCATTGGATTTTGGGGCCGACTACTGACAGAATTGGCATTTTTTTGTATACTTCTATTATTTTATGCTTGGTACAATATTAACTATTTTATTTTTAGTATGTTACATTACTAAATCCCTGTTTAATGGAATAACAGCGAAAAAAGTATGAATTTATAATTCATTGATTCAAAATACCCCTTTGAAAGTACACCTGTCGCTTAACTGGCCGACCACTGGCGAAACGACCATATAGGTAATATTAATTTTATAAAATTGCATGATATGGTTATGAAGTCACGACAACTGTTAATTTTAAATCATTAATTGGGGTAAGACTATTAGGTAGTGGACCCAAAGTGAAAGACGTTATTCATAAAATGTTGGAAGCGACCATATGTTCGCTTACTTGAAATTTTCTCGGATATTCTCATTTATTGAAATACTAAGAATGCAGTGCAGGCAAAATAGAACAATAGAAAAGTCCAAATAATACCCCAAACGAAAATATTCAGTTGTATTTTAAAGTTTGCAGAGTACACATCGCTTAATTTTTTTATTGAATTGGCATTGACTTAATAAGAAAAATTACATCAGTTCTTAAGTTTCATAAGACTTACAAAATAAAGTTGATATTTATTCCGGCATCACATCATCTTCATAAATAATATTTCTGTTTATATAATTATTGTTTTAACTAAATTAAACTTATTACAAGCATTTTTTAGAAAATCTTTCATCACTAAAAACGTGTTACCCGCCATGTGTTGGTGGACAGTTTTTCTTGTAATTATTGCGCAATTTTATCACAAGCATTTTCAACTGATCATTAAATATAAAAATGCGGAAAAACTACAAAAAATGTTTAATTTTGTCACTATTTGTCACAGAATAGGATTAAATAATACTTAATAGTATTCCCCGTGGTGATTGTAATCCTTTTTTTAAATTTTATAAAATGATCGTATATGTTGCAATAACATTTCTCGAATACTTTTATAATTACGTAGTTTCTGGTTCAAACATTCTATAACCAGTCTGTCAAAGAACTGTCATTTTATTATTATGATAAGTACTTTTGTAGAACTAAATACTTTGTCATTTTATCCTATTTTAATGGAGTTCTACCAAGTAAATGCCAATTCAATCAATAAACTTTGATCACATTGAAATAGAAATTAAAGTTTGATATAATACCCTTAGGCCAAAATACTGTGTGACATTACTTGTATATAAATTATAATAATACACGAAGCTCTGGATGATAATTCGTTTAATCATCCAAATTGTCTTTAGTTTTAAAAAACGTTTACAATTGATGTAACAAAAAAACGATTTAAACCATTTACGCCTAAGGATGAAAACAAACAAGTCGAGAGTAATTTATCATAATAAGGTAATATTATGATATTAAAGAGCATGTTGAAATTGATTTTAAAAACTTCGCAATTACATATCCAGAGATTGATCGATAGTTTTTTTCTGAGTGAATAACGCTATTAATAAAAGGACTTTTTAACGAAGCGGTGAGTCAATTAAAATTCGTAAATAAGCCATTTTTGAGAACCAAAACGCATCTGTTAAATGCCGCGCCGCCGTGATGAGGATTTTAATCGATTTTTTGGGCAATTTCTTAAAAGTACTTCCCTGTTCATTTTTTACTGTATCCGAGAAGAAAGTATCTTGTCATGTTGAATTGATGCGTCTGTTTTGTACTGAATTTTGACTTCCTGAATTCTTATTTGAAAATCGCGATGGTCTTATTGGACATTCAGATTAAGTTTCGTCTCTTAAAAAGTCAAAAAAATCAATTAAAAAAGGTGAACGTGTCAACTAGAAAAGGTTGTAACTTGTAACTAACAAAATGATCCAAGTTAACTTTACAACGAAAAATCGTTTAATAGAATAAAAGGGTTTTTTAATATGTCCGCTCCCAACGTGAAGCATATGGCCTCCTAATGCAGGTATCTCAACAGAAGTTTTATATTTAACTGTTTGTTACACAGTTGCTCAACCTCTCTTTTTTGGATGGGAGTAGGGATAGAGGGATAGGGCTAATACATATTTAGTTGTTAGCTGCTCGCTCTCGCTACGCCCCGTTTTTGAGGATCGGATGGGTGCGAGGGAGAAGTATAGACATCACAAACATTCATGACCACAAACAGAAATCCATAAATCGATTGAAAGATCAATTTATGAAACTGTTCGCACCGGGAATTGAACCTGAGACATCCGTAACCGTAGCCAACGACGTTACCAACTGCGCCACGTAGCCGATGGGTTAATAATAAAATAATAAGTATTTAGTTCTTAAAATATTTATTGCTTATTTGATAGCTATTTTGGTTTAACATCATCGTCAGAACTATGTTTAAATTTATTTTAAATTAGCGATATATACTGTTTAGAAGAGGTAGACAATATTATCATCTCACATCTCAAATATCATAATCTGTATTTTAAATTAAAATATTTTACGTACTAATTGTGTGTTTGGAAAAAGAGTATTAAGAGAGAGTTGTATTATTAATTTTCTCGTTTAAGTAAATGCATTGAAATTTTATTGATTACGCGTAATAGCGCGAGCTTCTTATAAAGGATGAATAAATGTTTGTTTGGTCATTAAGGAGATTATTGGCTTGATTATATAATATCTATTAATTTCCATTTTTTCTAATAAATTCAGCCTAAAGCCCTTATTATACAAATGTAAGCGGCATACCGGGTATGAATTAGAAGATATTTTGAGTGATTTTTAAGAACTGGTTCGCGAATTGAGAATCTGTTTTTTTTTATTAAAATAGTTTCACTGGTAAAAGGATATGTTTTAATATATTATTTATATGATAAAGCAGCGATAAAAATTCAATATAACTATAATATACAAGAGATGAACAGCAATTATAGGTCGTTGTGGGACACGTTATGACCAACTTGTATTCCCTTTTCAGTATCAGAGTTGACGTAAATAATTTCACACATTAACTGTGTCTCGCGTCTCGTAGCTACTAGTATTGTGGACCGGACCAAGTCGCATGAAGATAACGAGAGAAAAATCACTCGAGTCGTTTCAAAACATTTGCGCTATTAATCAACTAGACTTGGGCCATTTTGGTTTGTGATAAACATATTTAGATCGCTGAGATGCCTTGTTTGGAATAAGTCATATTTTACGGGGGAGCTGTTTTCATTTGTATGAAACATACGATCATTACAGATAGAAACAATGCTTGAGTAATTATTTAAATAATCTGTTTAATTTATGAGTTAAAGTTTTTCAAACGTTGTTAAAGTAACAATATTTCATTTATAACAAACTAAATATTATGTTACAGTAAGAACTTTGATCAATTCTGTATTTTTTCTATACACTTGGGTTTCGTATAACATCGTAATTGTGACATATTTTTCTACGACACGCTTTATATAACACGGTTTAAGCATTTTTTTATTGAAAATGATCCTATAATGGAAAGAAGTTTGAAGTTCAAGAAGGAATTACAACAAATCTTAGCCCCCAATCACGAAATACATAAAGATTTATACGCTAGAAGCAAGCAATCGCTTATTACAGAATTTTTTAAGTCCTCTGATAATGAAAACTCTCATCCGATCTCAAAAAATAAAGAATTGTAAGTGATAGCGATGCTGAATGAATGATCTTCTATATTTATGTTATACTAGTGAGTACCCGGCATGCGTTGCAATGCCACTCAAAGAAAAAAAGGGTTTGTGTTTTAATTCTGTTTATTGAACTGCTTTTGGATTAGAGGTCTGCACAGGCCGAAATTTCATAGACTTACCTGGTTCGAGCCCATCATCTTCAGGTCTGTCCCGACCCGAACCCGGGTTTCAATATCACACTTGTTTTAACACAATATTTTGTTTTTCATCTGGTGCGTACACGAATAAATCAGAAGGTTTTTCCTAGATGTCGCTGTATGTACGTATTTGATTCTTTTTTTCAATTTTAAATTTTCAATTTTTTTTCTTCAGAACCCTTCACGGGTGTGTGCACAACAACTCACCGAAGTTTCATCGAAATAGTATGAATGGTAAAGGAACGCGTAAAGGACAAACAAACATATATTTTATATAATATTTCCCGGCATGATGACAATAAGTTCTTCCTGAAAGTTTCGTGGCGATCGGTTGAGTAGTTTAGGAGCCTATAAGATCCGGACAAACCAACAAACCAACAAACAGACATTCATTTTTATATATATAGATGAAATATGTAAATGTATATTTTTTAGATTGTTTGTTAAAAAAATCAAAGAATATTAACAAATTACGATATTTTTTGGAATGCGTACCCTAATTTTGCATAACTTTATATCCCGTATGCCACAGATTTGTATTACACCTCGGTTTTGTGGAACCATGTGATCGTATTATATGACCGAAAGAAACTTTGCTTTCAGACAGATTTCAAATTTGTCACAATCGTGACACCTATGTATGGCGTGAGGTTTGTATTTATTTTATTTCTATCATTAACATTTTTTTTATCAATTACCGTGGCCGATTAGTAACGATCAAGTCAAGATTATCTTCCGTCCTAACTTGTTTAGCAATCAATGATTTTGCGTATCTTTGAAATTTTCATACATTATATTTTAAACGGACTTACGATTTCTATTCAAAACCAGAGTCTGTGTACTGAAAGACATTGTATAAAAGAATAACGATTATCTAACAACAGATCCCTTTTTAATTTCAATCCTGTACTCTTTCCTTATATGATAATAATTGTATTTCAACGACTCACTAAAAACCAATTTAAGATGCTCAAATAGTGGTCCATATTCTCCACGTTAGAAGTAGGTATGATTCAGTCTATATATCGTCGTTGTTCTGGAAGAAGACGCTAACTGAAAAATACTGGCTCTGAGTAATTCGACTTTGAAGTTTGTCAAATCTTTCAAATGATATACCTTTGCCATTTTGTTTGTTTATTTTTAAGTAAAAGTATGATTTATAAAAAAGTGGGTTCTTACGGTAGAGTTTAAAATAAGCCTCATTTTAGTATAGGTAACTCAACATATCGACGGCGTTTTGGCCAATTGATGTAAACCTCAAAATTGAAATTGTTCAGAAGACGGTAACAACTGTTTTAATCGAAAACATTATACGATGCGTTGCGTTATGCATCTTTGAAATGCACTCAAATTCTCATGATTGTCGATGTAATAGTGGCTTACATCAAGTGGCCGGGTAAGAATTTTTAAACTTAAAACCAATGTAAAATGATTTAGTCGGCGTCCGTGGCGCAGTTGGTAGCGTCGCTGGCTACGGTTACGGATGTCTCGGGTTATATTCCCGCTGCGGACGGTTTTCATAGATTGATCTTTTAATCGATTTATGGATTTCTGTTCGTAGTCTGAGTCCTCCCTCCCTCCCACCGATCCCATCCTCACGGGGCGTAGCGAGAGCGATCACTAGTTCTCTCATAGCGTTATCCTTCAATCCCTACTCTCTTTGAAAAAAAAGAGAGGTTGGGCAACTGAGTAACAAGCAGTTCTCGTAGAAAAAGTCTGTTAAGATACCTCCATTAGGAGACCATATGCTCCACATTGGGAGCGGACATGAAAAAAAAAATAAAATGAAATTTTCCTTCCAAAATGTAGTCAATTCAATTTTCTCATTTACATCATTTGGCCAAGACCTGCTCTGCCGTCTTTAAAATGAGATTCAATCACTAACTCATTTTCGTATTTTTGAAGGTTACATCAATTGGTCAAAACACTATCGATACTATTTTTTTCGATTTAATGTTTTTTTTTAGAACAGCGACGATAATATATAGTATTAATATAACAGTATCGAATCAATTGATAAATAATTGTGATGTTTAACTGGTCCTTTCTTTAGAAACAGACCTGCTCTCTTAATATCGTTAAAAATCAAATAATTATACATTTCAGGCATAATATGTCAGTTAATATCCACCACAAGCACACTTCTTGTTTGCATAAATCAGTTTTACGGTTCATATTATATTACAATAGGGTTATGTCAGCAAATCTGTTGAATTTTGAAATAAAACAGTTGAACGATCTGATCAGGCAAACCGAAGAATTCAAATATCTCAACATATCGAGCGAGTTAAATATTTCATTCTCAAACCGGCGAACAAAGAATGTTTCATCACTTTGTTTCAAAAGTCACTGACAGTTAAATAATAATATCAAATGCAGTCAACGAACATGGCAAACCAAAAATGGATTGACCTTATGTCAAATATTTCAAACAAAAATACAACAGCATAAATAATTATTTACACACACCAAATTCATGATGAATTTTAGTGTTTCGAATCGAAATAAAAATATGAATTTTCGATGGATTAAACATTTACATTGTGAAAATTCAAAGTGTTGGAAAAAAACAGGTATTACAATTTAGTTAGTATTGATAATATTCGTCGGCTCCGTTGTGTAGTGGTCAACGTTGTTGGCTTCGGTAACGGATGTCTCCGGTTCAAATCAGTTCCATATATTATTTTTTCAATCGATTTGTGGATTTCTGTTCGTAGACATGGATGTTTGTGATGCCTACAATTCCCTTCCACCCATTCAATCATAAAAACTGCGAAAGCGATTAGCTAACCACTAGTCCTGCCTTAGTCACATCATTCTATTCCTACTCTTTTCAAAAAAAAAAAAATGATAGGTTGAGTATCAAGCAGTTATTTAGTACCTCGACCAAACCACGAAGTGCTTTAAAAAATGACACTTTTTTAATAAGCACATACCATCAATATTATTAAGGGGTTTAATATAGCTGACAGTGCTTATAATTCGTGAGAACTGACTCAGTTCGAGTCCATTCGTGTGCTCGAATGCCTGAAGATGCCGAAAGGCGAAACCCGGGTCGTTAGTGACAAAATACATGGAAGTGTGCAAAATCTCAATAATCCAAAAATTAAAATTATTACTTTGTTATTTCACTGTTTCAGGTGTGACCCGTGTCTTGTCTCTTTAAGAAGCATCCTCAGACCAATAACGTAGACATCGTTTCTTATTCTGTTCTTACAATATGTGAGAAATTATGTAAGAGTGGGATTAAGGGAGTTTCTGAGGTTGAAACCACAGTTTACTTCTCATTACTAATTGCTTTGCCGTTAATTTTATTTCTTTTTATAACATCAGTATTGTAAAATATATATTATTGTAATATATTTTTCCATTGTTGCAACGTTTTATTCGATGGACAGATTATTTTCTGACTATTTTGCAATAACATTACAATTTAAAAAATACTCTATCTACCAAAGGAAATGTTTAATGGCAAAAATAAGTGGCCGCAATGAAGAAATTTGTCATATATTTACAAATTAAATATGTATTGGCGCAATTTATTTGTAAATATTAATGGCAAATACGAGTATCTCGTCTAAAAAACCAGATAACATTAATAAATACAATTAAGGGTGTACGATACTCGAGAACAATCAAGAATATCTGATAAAAAATATGATAGATAGCCTTTAACGTAAGCTCATACAAGATATCCACATTGTTGCAGGAATTGGACGCAGTGATTGTAAACTTGCAATTATGAGGATGGTTTTATTGGCCGCTTTTTTTTAAATATAAATGCAGCTTGGTAACTCCATTTTCAGATGGTAAAAATAACATTTGTTGTCAATACGTGGTCAAGTGGCTAACGTTGGCGGTTACGCTGCCCAACAAAAATTTTTAATCGATGTTTGTGATGGTTAAAATTCACTCTCGTTGGCCCCGCGGTGCAGTGGCTTAGGTTGTTGGCTACAGTTACGGATATCTCGCGTTCAAGTCCCGGTGTGGACAGTTTCATAAATTGATTTTTGAATCGGTTTCTGTTCGTAGGCTTGAATGGTTGCGATGTCTTAAATTCCCTCCCATCCATCCGATCATAATAACGGAGCATAGCTAGAGCTACAACCAACCCTCTAGTTCTGTCCTGACAATGTCCTCTTCGAAAAATAGAGGTTGAGCTACTGAATAATAAGTAGTTCTCGTAAAAAACTTCTGTTGAGATACCTCCATTAAGAGACTATATGCTCCACACTGGGAGAAAACATGGTAAATAAATCCCTCCCACTCATCCGATCCTAAAAGCGAGAGCGATTAGTTAACCATTGTACTGGCATAGTCATATGATTCTATCTTTACTCTTTTTGAAAACAGGTTCGGAATAACAAGCAGTTCTCGTAGAAAATCTTATGTTGAGATACCCCTCCATCAGGAGGCCATATTCTCCGAATCGAGAACGGACATGGTTTTAATAAAAAAAAAAATCCATGTAACTTCCCAATGTGGAGCATATGGTCCCCTAATGGAGGTATCTTGACAGAATTTTTTATGAGAACTGCTTGTTACTCAGTTGCTCAACCTTCCTTTTTTTGAAGAGAGTAGGTATAGAAGGATAGAGCTACAACAGGACTAGTAGTTAGCTAATCGCTCTCGCAACGCCCCGTGAGGATCGGAAGGGTGGGAGAGAGTTTTTTAGACATCGCAAACACTCAGACTAAAAAAATCTATAAATCGATTGAGAGATCAATTTATGAAAACCACCCGCACCGGGAATTGAACCCGAGACATCCGTCATCGTTGCCAACGACGCTACCAACTGCGCCACGGACGCCGACATTGGACTATTTTCTTTTATAATAATTATAAGATATGGTCGAAAGCAGCGGGGTGCTGTGGAGTTATTTCTATCTCTATCGTACAATCTTACTTGTATATGATCAAGTAGGATACAAGAGCATGCGCCCGCATGCCCATGTATTTCACTCGCAACCTCCACTTTACATGTAATTGAGCGAGAAAAAGAGAACGGCTCGGCACGCGCCTGGTCGATAACTATTTGAGCATCACACAATCGTCATAACTATGTTTAAATGGATTCTGATCATCTCATATTATATTATTAGTTATGGTAGAAAGTAGCAAGATATTCTGTGTCATATCTCATGAAATCACATCGATTGACTTTATGATATGCCATTCATAAGCAACCTGAAAGGTTTGTCATGACTCCCGTACTTTTTCAAGAACGAGAAGCGTCAAAACACATCGTAGTTATGTGATCAGAACATGAAGTGCTCGCTCAGACTGCAGGACAATTAAATTAATTGCCTTGCGCGGGATATGAACGCTGCCCTGCTACCAACAAAGCTTTTGCCAACAGGTGAACGCAACTTTATGTTTTGGCCAATCGATATAAAACCCTCAAAAGTGAAAGTGTTCAGCAGAGAGTAGAAACTGTTTTTATCGAAACATTAAATGGTGAAATTTGGATTATTGAGATTTTGTACACTTCCATGTATTTTGTCACTAACTTATATTATATTAAATGGTGAGTTGCGTCATGAATCTTTGAAATGTACTCCTGTAAAATTTCACACTCGCAGATACGGGATTAAACGTTGATAGTGTCGATATAATAGTGACTTACATCAAGTGGGGGGTCAGAGTTTTTAAACCTAAAACCAAAGTTAATTGATGTTTCGCTTTCAAAAAATGGTCAACTTATTTTTCTAATTTACATCATTTGGCCGAGACCTGCTCTGTGGTCTTTAAGATGAGATTCAATCATTTAGTCATTTTCTTATTTTTTTAGGGTTACATCAATTGGCCAAAACACCGTCGATATTACAGTAACTTCTCGACTTAAGTAAACGGAGGCAGATATGTTTGATTCAATCGCTCACTCGTGTTTCAGCAGAGCCTCCCAATACTTAAAATATGAAAACGCTCCACAGATTTTTAAAAGGCTTACAATTATATGCCCTTTTTAATTTGTGCATAGTTTAGATCATATTCACTCTCATAAAGATAGTTTTCACTTATAACTAAAACATTCCACAAAAAACAAATTCTTTCACTAAAAATAAAGTGATCCCACATAGTAAAATATATCTTTACATTGAAGAAATACATTACAAATACGAAAAAATATTTTCATATAGATAAAATATTTTTCACTCAATATAAATACTCACACTTTAAAATCGATAGTTGCACGAATCTGTAATGAAATATCACTTATCCTTCTACCCTATATTAGGTCGCCAATATTGCCTTTGCTCCACACATTAGAATACATTACACAAAACAAATCAGACCAATCCTAACATATCCTACTATAACTTAACTCACTTTTCTAAAAAAACTAAGTGGAAAATATTAACATTTGCAAAGTTTGAGTGTACTGAGTCAATACTATCTCATCCAAAGTGCAAACTATCAAAATAAAAGTTCAAGTGTATCAAGTGAATACTATCTAACACAAAGTGCAATTATTTAAAACCCTTTTTAAAAGCTCATGATGAATGTGTTTACGCCTCCATTAAAAAACGCTGCTTAAATTCATTTCAAATCTACCCAATATTGGGTCGCTTGCAATATTGACAAGGAATTCGATACTTTAGGTTGTAGTGTTAGAAGTAAATAGGAGAGTTGGATAAAAATTGAAAGTCGCCAATTTTAAATTTGTTGACGTCGTTGAGTACTTATTGAATTTCAATCTACTATATCTACAAAAGTATTTGGTACAATAAAATTTGGTTCCTCTAAGTGACGTCACATATTTTACAAAAACAACTATCCAGCTCGTCATACTTCTTTCACAATGACTTCAGGTAAATGCACTTAAAAAGAAAGTAAAGAATATCTAGCTAATCGCCCTCGCTACGTCCCGTTTTCTTAAGATCAAATGGATGCGAGGGAATTAAATACATCACAAATATTCATGCCTTCGAACAGGAATATACAAATTGATTGAAAAATCAATTTATAAAACTGTCCGTACATGGATTCAAACCCGTGAGTACAGCAACCGAAACCAACGACGTTGGCCACTTTACCACGGACTCAACAAATTTAATATCACAATAATAACAATTCCTTATAACACTATTTCTTACTGAACAGCCACAACTTTTGTAGGGGGTTTTTTATTGTTTTCCCCATGCAAAGCCTTCAGTTGACATAATTTTTGATTAAACCATTATTTAGCTAAAGTACATGTGGGATAGGGATATAAAAACTAAAAAGTACCAACCTTGTAAGTAAAATAGTAAGGATTTTAAGTCCCACTTCGCAAGCTCTACATATTTTTAGTATGTTAATGTTATAAGAAAAAATCAAAAAACGGGATTTAGATATCGCCAAGTAAGTCTGTTGCAATACAGTCAACCTGGTATGTTAATTGTAAAACTATTCATATTGGTATCAAGTACATTTACTTAGAAACTATCGTTTTAAGACAGCTGGTGATAACCTTTATTATTTAACGATTTAAGAAATAGTTCTCGTAAACACAAACGTCACATTGTTTTATCACAACACATTATTCCTCACGTCTCGGAGATAGTCTACCCCTCATCATCAATGATCAGTTGGAATAATTGAATTCCAGTAATCACACCAGCTGAACAAGCCATCTATTCAAGTCTACTCCACTAATGATACTTGTATTTGAGAAATGTGAACAAATCCAAAATGCTAAGATAATAAGCTTGAGTGAAAACAATGTTCATTGAATCTTTGCTTGCTAGGCCATTATTGCTCTTAATTCGATATTGGTGTTGGATGTAAGCCCAAATTTCATGTGTTAAAATACTTACCGGTCATAATGATGTAGATACAAGCTTTGACGCAAAGAGGGTTCAATGGGTTAATTAGATAATTATATCTCAGTTCATATTTTAAACACATGAGAATGCCCAGTTGAAGAGGGGCAAATGCTTGGTTAACACCATGCAGGAAGTATAGGTTTGCAATCAAAACGCCACTTCATTTGGTTAATCTCTTATTTATTGAAGATGCAGTGTTTTAATACACAATAATTATCAGTACAACATGAAATGAAGTCTACGTTTACTTAACACATGAATTTACCTTTAAGTCATAACACAGTTGACACAACAAACGATTTTAAGTTTAACATTAAATACAATTCAAAAAAAAAGATAACGAGCAAAACGTCACCGCGTCCGACGCCATCTTCGTCGGTCGCGCGGCTTCTCGTGACCGACTGCCTGCCTATCAAATAATAATTACAAATTTCAAAAATTGCAGGCCCCCTCCCTTTTTTCAAAAGCTACCGACTGTTGTCAGGTAGATGAGGCAATTAATCGGTCGGATACCGGCCACTTTCTCTTTAACGACCCTAAAATGGTCAGGCCTGGAATGGCGATATTAAAAATGTTCGAATGCCGTTCTGGATCATTCCAACCTTCAAGAAACAAATAAATGTTCGTAAAAATATCAGGGTGTGTTACACAGTATATACAATATTCAAAGACGAATGAAAATGATTCAATTTAAAAGTTTGTCCCATAACTCAGTATTCAGCGTATTCCTCTTTGGTGACAGTGTCCACGGCCTCAAATCCCACAATAACAATCATTTTTTAATCGATTAATGGATTTGTGTTCTCTTCAAAGACATCCGACTCATCCTATCCTTAAAAAAAATCTTATAGTCCTGTTTTAATCCCAAACCTCTATCCCATTACTGTCCTCGAAAAACGGAAGTTGGGCGGCAGAATAACAAGCAGCTCCCTAGAACAACTTTTGTTTAGATTTGTGAAATTAAGAGTCCATATTATGCAGCGAATTAGGAGCAAGCATTGTAAAAATAACAAACTATCCTGTGTAAAGTGTGAGTTAAAATTATAAACGGGTTTTTATTAATAATTATCACATTGCCCAATTTTACTTGAAATGTATTTGGTATGGAAATGGACAAGAAATTTACTCTGTGTGTAAATAATTTATTTTTAAATCGGTCGAATATTTTTTTAAATAAATTATTGCGTGAGATTTGAGCTTGCAAATTTATTTAAAGCCCTGCACTTTTTTCAAAATTGACGTCTATAGATTCGACAGCTTTTTTAAGGTTTAGATGTTGTGAACAAACTTCTTAATAATCATTTTTTTTACATCTCGATGCATTTCTTTAGTTTATATCTCAACATGATCATTGGTAGTGTCTTTCAAGTCTTCTTCTTGACACATGTTCACTACCTATGTTAAGCATTTGACCACCACGCTTCCCCGTGGTTTCGCCACCAATTGTTTCGCTTCGTTTCGTTTTATTATATTCCAACATGATTCAGTTCTGCCAAGAAAATTCTATGAATAGTACGTGACAATCATCCAGGACGGCGGAATCCCACTGGTTGGAAAAAAGACAAGAGAGTTTGAGACTCCCCGGAGGCATCTGCAGCACGTGACCCAATCAGTTTAAAAATCTATCAACAACCACTGACGTAACAGGGGGTTGCCAGTACGTTCCTTAATCTCTCGCGTAACATGTATGTTTGATTCGTTCTATGTTTATCATAACATTCTTAGTCATTGGTCGTAAGTATACTATACCTCGTGTATTGCACTGACATAATACAATACACTTTAATAATGAGTCCCGTGTCTATCTACAAAACTGGGTGGCCGAAAGCTACATCGACGATTTCTGTAGTAACTTATAATAATAATAAGGTCTCCAAAAGTCAGGAGGCAACGTTATCGTTTCACTTAGGCCATCCATCATTCTACAATTTTACTTTACTGCTTGCGGAAGAAATAATTTTGGTACTAGTTAAATGCACCGGTTGTAACTCACTAAGAACCAGCAATACACGATTCGAAAAGAATATGTATCTTGACTTGGACACTTTTGATCATGGCCCTCATATCCTGAAGACCTCCAATCGAGAGTCTTTGGTAGGACGTATCGCAAAGTTTATGGGCTGCTCTACGTATTCAGTAGACGATAATTGATGTTCAATGAGTACCCAAAGCTCACTTTTAGAATGATTAATTATTAAAAAATTAAATATGTATATATCATAAGCGTGCGGTGGAATTGTCACCATCTCTATCGCACAACTTAATTTGAATATGAGCAAGAAGGATACAATAGCATGCACCGCATGCCCTTGCATCTCGCTTGCACCTTCACTTTTCATGTGATTGAGCGTAAAAGAGATAAAACCACCGCACGCGCCTGGTATGTATGTACATTTATGAAAATATTTTACTTTTTATTCTAATTTAGTTATTTTAAATATATTTTTGGCATGTAAATCTGTGCGAAATTGTCAATTTACGTGACTTATGTGTCAGTTTCAATCGGTTATGTTATGTTCGTGTGCACATTTGTCGTGTGTGCGTTTGTTATACTATACTTAGTTCTGACGAGAAATAGTTGTCAATTATATTGAAATGATGCGTAGGAGCATTTCCAACTGATAATTGTGTGTGTAAAAGGAGAAGCGCGTTATGTCTAAAATAGGTACTTTTCGGGAAAACCAGTACAAGATTTGCATTTGTATTAAATTTGATGAAAAATGTGATGTTTTAACATGAATTTTACTTATTAAGCAGTACTGATTTGACTAGTGTTTTTTCTCTATATACACAGTACTTACTTTGGCATATTCACTTCATTTTGAAATTCAATTTGTCAACTAAATCACTCTTAAACGTTTTATTTGTTCACGTTACTTAATATTTTTTTGGTATATCGGACTTATAAAAGCAGTTTGGTCAATGAGTGGTTAAATAGCGATAAAATTATGTATACTTCGATACAGATTTAGATTCTTTTGATACCTCGCTTGTAACGTGTTATCCATTGTGGAATGCCACCTTTGGCTTTTCAATTATTATGTTTATTATTGCCGGGAAGTAGATTACCGACTCCGCTCTTGTATGGGAAGGCGTAAGTAATAATAATTTCCGAACCGGTGGTCAAAATATCAAAGCTTTATCGTATTTTCGATACACAAACATCCAAACACAACGATATCCTCTATTCAATAGTGATAGATGAATCAAAATTAAAGACAAAGTAAGCTGTAAATATGGGATATTTTTTTTATTTCAGTGTGGCAATACAGAGCCAGTTCATAAATGGCTTGCTTAGAAAATTCTATAATGTAACGTTGGGAATTGTGTAATTATCATCAAGATAAATTTAAAACAAGATAAAAACTGATTAAGTGCTGTATAAGAGACCGTAAATGTAAAAAAAAAAACAATTAATTAAATGCAATGGACTTAGTAGAGTTAAACACATTTCCCTACCATTTGGCTCAAATTAAGATACTTAGCTATTTGTTTAAGTTAATGGCCTGTATTTATTTGGTTAGTATTTAATCAAAAAAGTCAGTAATTAATTCGATAAAAGGTCAGTTATTTATATAAAATGGTTAGTTATTAAATTAAAACTAAGCAAAACATTATTGTTTATTAAAATCCTAAATAAAATAAACATTTATTCATGTACAACTTTAAAACAGTTTAATTGTTTACCACTCAAAATGGTTTAATGAAATTTGCACGTATATAACCTAAACCAGATTTATTATTTAATCTTTTTTATTTAGTTAACCTAACCTAACCTTCCTTTAATATTTACTGACCGTACCTTTTACTTACCATTTTTATTTTTCTATTTCTTTAATACCGTTTCTTTAATATTTACTGACCAAATGACTAGTTGTCAAGTGACAATATAAAAGTGTTCTTTTTCTCATTTTTACTAAAGAATGAAAAAGTAACAAGTCCTACCAAAGTGGATGAGTAGTAATTATTGACTGCTATTCATGTAAATATATCTTGTGATCTAAGTCTCATGAAATTCCCATATGGCATTTTTTATAATAATATGTAAAGAAAAAATTGGGCTGACTAGCGTGGTTGTCTGTGGTGCTTAAAAATGTTACTAAATTTCAATTTAAACAAGCTATACAATTATCCTATTAGTCAATACTCTTAAAAGATTTTAAATCCACATCTTTATTATTGTATATATTCAAAAAAGAGATTATGCGACTAATTAAGACCGCGAAAAATACTAAATCGTTTAATTGTTAAAATAGGATTTTTTAAACGGGAAAGTATTGTTTTGTTCATATACTTGATACCCTTCGTCCAGAATTTATGAGTTCGCGAATATTTATTGTTGTTATTAGTGCTACTAAAATTATCCTTCTTACAAGCTTACATAATAATTCTTTTTTTTTAGTGCGATGAACCGGAGATCATGTCTCCTCAATGATACATTAAGTCCACAATAAATATTTATAATATATGTAACAATAAGAAATAATAATAATGTAACATTTAAAGGGATATTATGAGTACACAATAATTATATTAAAGTCATCAACTATCAATTAATTTAAATACACAAAACTTTATATGGTGATGCAAAAATTAAGGATTAAATGGTGAGGGACAGAAAAGCTTAACTTTTTCTCCAAAGGAGGCGGCAAATTTTTTGAACTGATAAAAGTTCTCTGGGGAAGAAACCAGATCGTGAGGTCCAACAGGACCATCGCGACTATTTCTGCAGGACAAATACAGAATATCTCTTTCAATGGACATAATTGGGCAATCCCAAAGAATATGTTCAGAATCTTGATTTTTATCACCACAAGGACAATATGGGTGTGGCTTAATTTTAAACTCATATAATTTGGCATTAAACGCACCATGACCAGTGATAAATTGGGAGATCCAGTGATCTGGAGAAAACCATGTTGCATTGTGACGAAAGAGAATATCTGAGAAGAATAGATGCGTAGTTCTAACCCGAGGAGGAGACATTGACCACCGTTTTTGCCAAGTCATTAGAACAGTTAGTGAGCAGAGTTTTTTCACTTTAGCTTTGAGAAACTGTTTCACTTTGGCTGAAGAATTGTGTTGCCGATTTGAGCTGGTTTCCCGAGCAATAAAAGATGAATTGCAGCTCTTCTTTGGAATTCTAAATCAAGAGGAATAAGTCCTATCATAATAATTCTATAAAATACTTTTCTATAATATCAAATAATATATCAATGACGATAGAAACGTCAGTGATATGTGATTACAATATTTAGTTACGCTGCTGGTTGCTTAACAATTATCCTGCTCCTTTGAGAAGCTAGAGAACGAACTATTAAAAGAATCATATACATCCCTTTGGATAGATTGTCGATGCTTATTTAAAATCACAATTAAAGCAATGCTAACAACATAGCGATCGGCCCATTTGTACGCTAAATTATAAACAACATTAATATCACAATAATTTATTATAAATGAGTTTTTTGTGACTAGCTGAAATAGAAATAATGCAATTTGAAGCGCTTTAATCCCGTTAAGTTTAATATTAAACGCTTCGCATCAATAAAATAAGCCAATGTCATCGTTAATATGTAACTCAAACTAATTTACTCCCAGCGGGAAGTTCTGTTCGGCTATGAAAAAAAAGCAATTGAATAATATGTTGGAAGAAATTAGTTACGGGCGCAATTACGAACACGCTCGCAAAGAGAGCGTACGTCATCTGTCAGTGGTACCAATCGTCAAAACGAAACACGAAATTAAACATTTACCCACTTGGCAACACTTTTAAGTTATTTTTAATCTCGGTTTGGTGTGTCGAGCGTTTTTTGTAATTTGAATTAGGAAGTGTTATACTTTTAACAAGCATGTATCATGTTAATCAAATATAATAATAATAATATTATTATTTATTTGAGTACGCAGACGGTAAACGACATATTTACCAAGAATTCCAATTTATAACGTTTCACTTAACATTATAATGCCTTTTAGAATTCGTTTAAAAAAGAAGATTTTTTGCAAAAGCTATGTACATTAAATCAATACATATCCAAGGTACGGGTGTTTTTAAAAGTTTTTACGCTGTTGTTTAACCTTGAAATTAGGGAGAGGGCTTATAACCTCATTATTTTACTCTCATACACCAGTGTTCCTTAACCGGTGGTCCGTGGACCAGTACCGGGCCGTAGTATGCCAAATTTCAAGAAATAAGCCATGCAAAAATATCGGTGAACAGAAAAAACCGTACAGGCAAAAAAGCGAACAGAAAAAAGCGAGAGTGGAAGATGTGTATCCATCTTTAAGCTGTAAAGCTATAAATTTATTAATGTCATTTTCAACAACCTGTTTATGCGAAAAAGCATTTTCGTCCAAGTCCTCAATAAAATCGAAACAAACGAATAGACTGGTGACAACGGCTTAGCAAGGGTTGGGGGAGGGCCGGCATATTTTAGTGGGCGGAATATTAGATGAATAGAAAATTTCGACGGAAAAAAATTAATATTTTTTTATATTTACATAATCAATGCAAGTAATATTATATTCATCACGTTTTCTTCTGTCTAATTTGTGACTCGCTGACAAAATATGCCTTCCTACTGAATATCTTGTTCTTAATCGATTCACAATTTTTAATTCGTTATGTAGAATATATCGTCGTTGTTCTGGAAGAAGACACTGACTGAAAAATACTAGTTTTGAGTAATTTAACTTTGAAGTTTGTCAAATGTTTGAAATGTCATACCTTTTTCATTTTGTTTGTTTGTACAAAAATATTTTTAAGTAAAAGGTTAATTTATAAAAATATGTTTGTTACTACATACGATAGAGTTTAAAATAAGGAACATTTTAATATTACATATTACATAAAATTTACACTATTTTTTTACACAAAATATTACATAAAAAAACATTTTTATTTCAGTATTAGTGGTCCGCGAAAACTTTTTCCTTTTTTTTACCTGTCAACATGTGTAAAAAGGTTGGGGAACACTGTCCTAGAATATTATCAATTACATTTGATTTATTATAAACAAAACAAAAAATCGGTTCTTAGGAAAAGAATGGTTAAGAGACAAACCTGTCGTTGAAATATTTCAGATGTAGCTGTTATACCTCAAACTAGAATGGTCAAGATTTGGTATTATGCCAGGGACCGGTATTATCTAGCACTCGGAAGCAAAAAATTGCTTTATTTCAATATGCATAAATAAAACACACGTGGACTGCAAACGGAGTAACTATTTTTACGAGAGACGATTGATAATTTTTTTTTATTTTTAAAAGTATTTTGAAATACAATGTCGTTTAAGGGATTTATTAAAAACTACTTTAGGCCACGTTTTCAAGTATTTTAAGTAGGTTAGGAAGAATTGAAAGCATTATGGATTTATAGTATTTAAGAATTTGATTAATAAAAAATAAAAGAACGATGCTTGGTCACCTCGTTTAATAGCAATAAAATTTATATCAAAGGAATAAAAAAAAACTTTTATGCACGTAGCCCACGTGTGCATTAAGCCATCACATCAGTTTATAATATTAAAGCAGTATATTTTTTGCAACATTTCGAACAAAAATGATTGATTAAATGAATTCATTCGGCTCTAATTGAATTAAAGTTACAACAACACTTAGATATAAAAAAGTATTTTTTGTGATTAAAATTGATCTGTTTTTTTACGCTTGTGTCAAATTAAGCGCATCAATGGTAATCTGATTGGTCAGGTATTCTATTACAAGAGCGCTCATTGGTTGACTCCAAGGGTCAACTCGATTAATCTTACAACCACACTCTCATCTACATATTTCAATATGTTTTCATTGCCTTATTTGATTCTAGATTTATTTAAATATGATTTCACCGTTACGGATTGAAACTAAAAATCAAACAACTTGCTATATATTTATTTTTATTCCTCATTTGATCCAACAAAAAAAAAAGCAAAAACTTCAGTTTTTTTAGGTTAGGGATGTCAACACCGGTATTACCGAAACCGAGATCCCGGGTTTTCGTCTTTGAACATGAAAAATATCGGTATTTTAGTAATACAATTATTACACTCTAGATATTTACCTGCTATTCCTTCAACAAATATTGAACATGAGAAAGTTTTTCTCCAGCTGGACTTTAGTGGACGAAGATCAGATCAAGATTAACCGATTCCAACATTTATGAAATAGCCTTTAAGGTTAAACTTTAAATTAAAGGTATTAATGAAAATCAGCCATTTATGCTTAAAATAAGGGTATCGGTTTTTTATATGAAACATTGAAATTCCTGTGTAATTTTATGTGTTGTGTATCGCGATCTCAATTGGCCCTAAACTTTGTTTTTTGCACATTTTTGTAATACATAATACATATTTATTTTTACAAACATTCGTGTTGGAAGTAAAATTATGCTAGGATTTTGAAAACACTGATTTCAAATATTTGCTTATAAATATTACTGAAAATTATTTCTTTCCAATATTTTAGTTCAGGGCTATCAAACCTTAGGTAGTTTGAAGGCCGCATTAACAATAAAAAAGTTTCCGAGAGTAAGAACCTTTGTATACTTTACATGATGTTCCATCAAAGTTTTTCATCTCTTCAAAATGTTTACAATTCGTAAAAAGTAAAATATCATAATCCAATGTTGATTTAAAGAGCTTCGATTTACTTTTAAAACCATTAAAATGACCTGACAAGCTGGCAGTACTTTGTCGTTTGCTCATTCAAATGTTTGGCAATATCTGTTACAAATGCAAGATCTGATACAAATTTTATTTTCAAGTTGTCTTGTGTTTGACTTGATATCCTTTTAAAAAAATATCGATTCGTAGGCCTCGCAGAATCGTACCGCGGGCCTCGTCTGGACGTCTCTGTATTAGCCAGTCTTAATCAAAACGCATTATTTCATATTAAAGACTATTTATATTTATTAAATATTCTAGAATTGAAATATAAATAGGTTATCTCCATCGTCTAGGAGACATAAAAATTATCAATATGTTCTCAAGGAAAACGATAACCAAAATTTCGTGTACATGAATAATATTATATTTATTAAGCATTTTTATGTGCCACTAGTGAGTACCCGGCATGCGTTGCAATGACACTCAAAGAAAAAAAGTGTTTGTGTTTTAATTCTGTTTATTGAAGTTCTTTTGGACATACAATATTTTTATTTTTCTGTCTGGTGCGTTCACGAATAAATCAGGTTTTCCGAGATGATTGTGAGATTGATTTTTATATATAATAAGACCTACTGTAAGTTAAAAATGAAAAAGTTGAGTGTCGGGTTCGGGTCAGACCGGCCAGAATTGTTTTATGCCTATATCTTTTGCGCAAGTGCGAGCAATAACTTGACAAAGTTTTATCGGAATCGGATCAACGCTATGGCAGGGCATAAGATACGAACAAAACCACATTTATGTTTATATATTAGATTGTCGTTTGACGTATAGGTTTTACAAAACCGATTATAATGATGACGAAAAATCGTAATGCCATAATGGAGTTCTACAAATAAATGCCAATTCAAACAATAATGTTTTTTTCCGAATAAAGCAACAATAATTCATAATATAATTCATGAGACCTATATCCAATTATTTACACATTTTTCATTTCTTACACAATTTTTCTTACACATTTCCCTTTCTTTCTTTGAGTAGCATTGCAACGCATGCCGGGTACTCACTAGTTGTTTTATAATAAACAATTGAAAATATATACATTTACGTATTTATTAAAAAAAAATAAACATATAACAGATCATTCATTCATCATAGCTATCACTTACAATTCTATATGCTCGATACTTTTTCGAGATCGGTTGTGAGTTTGTATTATCGGAGGACTCTGGAGTATTTTTGGATTTAGCGTTTAAAAATTGTGTAATAAGCGATTGTTTGCTTTTAGCGGATAAATCTTTACGTATTTCGTGATAAGGGCCCAAGATCTGTTTTAATTCTTTCTTGAACTTCAAACTTCTTTACATTATAGGATAATTTTCTATAAAAAATTCTGAAAGCGTGTTGTACAAAAATATGTTATACGAGGCCCAGATGTATTAAGCATTTCAAACTCGATGCAAACGCTTGCGCATGTCGCAGAGAACATAAGTCATACGTCACAAATGTAAGTAACGTGAACATATCTAAATATTTCACAACCCGTCAAAGGTGTTCAGAATAACACAGCTGATGTTATGGTGGAGATTTTGCCAGGAATAGGTGTCCGATACACGGAAGATTAGCCCAGCCGGTCTATGAGAAGGTGGCCGCAATATGCCCACCGAAGACCGCTTCACATGTCCAGAGATTGCCATCGCAACTGCCGTGTATAGATTAGAGCGCCTCCTACGTTAATTAAGTCTACATACAATAATTTACATTTTCCACTCATTTCCTCTTATCTCCTCGTATAAGATGTTTTGTCTCACGCCTTCTGGCAAACTCCGCGGAAAGCCTACACATGCTCCTCGAGCATTGCTGTATTTTTATTGTATTTAACCCTTATAGGGCCGATCCATCGGCGCAAACTTAGATGAAGACACGATCAATAAATTAAACGAATTTACTCCTTATATTCTTGGCTCAATGCAGAGCTGCACCAGACCTCACCTCAACACTCACTGTAATAGTGCTTAAGAAAAGAAAATATAGAAAGAACAAAAGATCAAAACGATAATGCATGTTTGTTATATAATTGACATAAATATTTGCGCTGATAGATAGGCTATATAAGACTTGTCAGCACTGTCTAGGCACTCTGAGGCTTAAAGGAATTACTTAACAGGGGTTCACAGTGTTGAAAAGCCATAATTATCCCTATTATTTAATAAATTAATCCATATTTTCGATGCACTCGACGGTAAATTTGTGGAAATTCATTTTAATATAAAATTAAAGTTGAAAATTTCGTTATTTCACTTGCTGTGTTACAATCCCACTCCAGTCTTAATTTTTATGTTGAGAATTACAATCACTGCTTAGAAATAAATAACTTTGTGACATAGTTTACCTGAAGATGCTTCTTAAAAAAGAAAAACACGTTTCACATTTATTAAAACAGCCAGTGGAATAACAAAGCTATTAAATTAAATTGTATTTTTTAGTTTTAATTTAGTTTTTACAAAACTTTATTGAGAGTTTTAATTTATAATAATTATTTATCGAAAGAAAAATTAAAGATGGACAGACAGACTCTTTTTTTTCTCATCATGAGCATAAAATCAATCTTGACAGGTGGCACTACCATCGGATATTTATAATACAAGTACTGTAATATTTACGATATAACGTCGGCGTTCGTGGCGCAGTTGGTTTCGTCGCTGGCTACGGTTACGGATGTCTCGGGTTCAATTCCCGGTGCGGACGGTTTTCATAGATTGATCTTTCAATCGATTTATGGATTTCTGTTCGTAGTCCTGTCATAGCCCTATCCTTCTATCCCTACTCTCTTCGAAAAAGAAAAGAGAGGTTGAGCAACTGAGTGACAAGCAGTTCTCGTAGAAAAAATTCTGTCAAGATACCTCCATTTGGAGACCATATGCTTCACATTGGGAGCGGACATGGAAAAAAAAAAATCATTAAATAAAATTTCAAATAGATTTTAAATGTTAAAAATGATTTGTTGAACATTACAATTCTTGTAATGTTTGCATGGCTTGGGAGGAAGCAAATCAATTAGCGGGTGACACGGAATCACGGAGGCTTCGCGTGGTGGCCATACGCTCCACATATGGAGCGAATCAGATCAAAGAATCTAATAGATGGCCTCAACAATAACCCGATAATTTTCAGTTGTTGCGCCTTAAATAAAATGTTTTATATTTAAAAGACTAAGTAAAATTTAATGACCCCTGTGGCTTATTTTGCAATTTATGAAGACCGATTTGAATAGAGTTTGTGGTGCGCCACTATTAATACCGCAGCAATTACGATTACCACAGATATCATCGCTTTTTTTAATCGATCTATTTCATCTTCAGAACGACTAACTGCGCTATGCTTTACTAAACTCGTCTCTGTTTAGCGTAAAGACGATAACTTATTCTAGGATGACACCTTGATTATAATTTAATCGACGATGACATCGCAACCACCTATCGTTCTTTGTCTCTTACAAAGAGCCAACTGCAAAAGAGATTGATGTCGAATAATAATTTTGAGAGATTGAGTTACTAACTAGGGCTTCCAATCCCGGGATCACGGTCAATTATTCAATCCCGAAATTCCGCGATTTATATTTTGACAATTCCTGTATTTCGGGATTCATTGTAAATGTTAAAAAATAATCTCTACTGTATAGCACAAAATACATGTATGTTGGTCACAACAATTCCTCCCAAACGGCACACATTGGCGGCGTGAAATTTTCACACGTCATTTTAGTTGCAATTGGTAGTTCAACTGCGCTATTTTCAACTCTCAACTCTCAACATTTAACTTTTAACCTAAAACTAAAAACGCGATATTTTTGACGTTTAATGTGGGATGAATAATAACAGTCGCTTAGCAACAGCTCAATACTAATATATTCTGCAAGTGACAGTTGAGATAGTAACGCGAACGTAAATATTTGTGTTAAATATTGAGTTTCGTGTTTGCGATTTGGCAGAAAGTGAGTTTGGTAAATTCGTACAGCTTTGTGTGCATCTGGAATAATCGTCATCAAGACTTAGCGTATGACTCTGATCGTATGTTTAATTTGTGGAGCTGCAGGAACCATTATTAAGTGCAGATCAACAAGCTGTCTATCGAGAAGCTCTGCGGCACCATAATAAGAGTGCAGGTGGCAAAATTGTCATCTTTTATTTTAGCTGGTTTCAACTCTTAACATTATTTATCGAATTTCAAACATTAGCTAGCCAACGTCTAAATTTAATAATCTAATATGAGCGTCCTCTCCTTGGGCGAAGCCGAGTAAAAAATACTAGTCCATGTATAAAATTAAAACTTCCTGATTAACTACAGCGTGTACCTCGGGTTGTTCATGTATATATTTAGTTTTTCCCTCCCAATATTTCGTAACAGCTGTTTTGAACTCATTTGAAATAGAGGACAAAGGAGGAACACTTTTTAAATATATGTAGGACAATGAAAACATGAATGTCTGTGATGTCCAAAATTCCATATCACCCATCCGATCCTACCTAGAAACTTATCATATCCTAACACTATTCTTCACTCTTCTAAAAATAGAGTTTGAGTAGTTTAGTAACAAGAAGCTATTGTAGAACACCATATTTTGAGATAAACTGCATTAGATGTCCATATACTCTACGTTGGGAGCGAATATGATTTAAAATAATGAGGCAGAAAAGCATCAAATATAATAAAATAAGACAATTTGATTTATCCAATTTTTTTATAACGCGAATTTTATCTTCCAGTTGGAACAACATATTTTGATATAAACTGCATTATGAGTACATATCCTCTATGTTTGGAGCGGTTATGATTTAAAATATCTTACTTTTATGGCGAAAAGACATTAAATACTTTTTAAAAATAAAAGGGGACGAGTTTATAATCCTGAAATTCTCATGACTATTAATTTACATGCTCCCAATTGTTATCTACGTGGCCGAAACCATATCCAGACCATTTTTATTCTTAAAATTTGTTCTTTGCGTCTGTCATTAGAGTCACCAGTTGCAAGAGCCGTTCGGATGATTAATGCACTGCCTAGAGAGCTGGATATTTTCAGCACTAAACTCTGGGTATTGTTCCTTGTAAATTAATAATGTCTTGTTTTTTTTGTATTTAATAATTTAAGAAAAATGCTTTTATTTTCATTATTGTTTTTATTAGTATTATTGTTTTCAATAATTATTATTATTGTTACTGTTATTATGTTTGTGAAATGCATGGCGCATTGGCGTCAGCTGTAATGCCATGTAAACAAAATAAATAAATCAAATATAAGACAATTCGATTTGAACTGCTTCCATTTTTTTTTACAACGCAAACATTATCATATTATGATAAAACTCGTTATGAGCGAAACCGGTCCTGATCGTATTATAAAATGTGTTAGTATTAAGAATTAAATTGTGTTTTTTTAATTTGAATCGTTGAAATTTTGAGTATTTCGCCTTTCGGCATCTTCTTCGTATTTTTATATTATATATATACGATAGACACTATTTACCGTCTGTAAGTTCGAGTTCACTAGTGTGCTTGAACGCCTGAAGATGCCGAAAGGCGAAACCCGGATCGTTCGTGACGAAACAATATTAAAATGTACAAAATCGCAACAATTCATATTTGATGTTGAAATTCCATCAAACACACTCAGTCGATGTCTCAAATTGTGCTTTGTTTAAAAAAAATAATATCATGTCACAAAATGACAGGTCTCCAACCAAACAAATCGATATTATTTCTGTATCAGTTTATGATGTATCTAATAACCGACGACGCATTATAATATCCACGTAGATTATTCAAGAGCGAACGAATTAGCATGCCTGCCGTGATCGTGTGCTGTCAGGTAGATAGTGAGTGGATACACGAACCTGGTATCTTCGCCGGGCAAGATTGGACGCTGATGCTATCTAAGTCTTCGGAGATTAGATAGGAGATACGCGGCGAAGGCAGGACGACCAGTTTCAGAAAGATACCGGAACATTCCTCAGATAGAGTATGCAAATATGTTTTAACCCCTCTCCGTAAAGCATCTAGAATATAGAATATCTAGATCTTTGTTACCTAACGAAAGTTAACTAAGATTCGTTCTAAGGTCCTGTTTATGACATCTTATCAGCCCATTATCACATTGTTTTATTTCGATATAGTATATCAAAAGATCGTCCGTGACGTACTTGTTAGTGTCGTGGGCTACAGCTACGGATGTCTCGGGTTCGATTACGTTCGTAGTCCGAGTGTTTGTTTTGTCAAAAACTCCTTCCTCACCCACCCATCCGATCCTCACGGAGCGTAGAGAGGGCAATTAGCAAACCACTAGTCCTGTCCTAGCCCTATCTTTCTATCCCTACTCTCTTCGATAAAGAAAGGTTGAGCAAGTGACTAACAAACAGTTCTCATAGAAAAATTCTATGAGAACTTGTTTGAGATACTTCCATTAGGAAATCATATGCTCCACGTTGGGAGCGGACATGAAAAACAGAAAATAAAATAATCATATATATTTGTTTATGACATTCCTGTGAAGAAATACATATTCAATAACGAAAATAACATCAAGATTGGCTCTAGGATTAGAGGCTCTTGAATATTTTAAATTTAAGAAATGTTAATTTTCAGCTAATCAATCAATAGAAAATTAACTTTAATGATGATTTAAACATTTTACTGTTCGTCAGTTTGACGTGACTCGAGCTTGATGGATTGTAATAAATGTAAAAAAATATGGCGAAGATTTTCAATTTATTGCTCATACATAATATTAAACTAATAACTGTTGTATGTATTATTTTTCAGCAGTTAAAAATACCCGTTATAGTTGAAACCGGCCCTGGTTGTTTCATGAAATTGTGAAATTGGTACAAAAGGTGTTGCTAGATTTTTTAAATATGTTAACTTTCAACCAAGAATAAATTCGTCAAAAATTTAATTTATTATGTATTCTCATTTCAAATATTATAATATTTATTACTTATTTAAGAAAATCTAATATTTTTTTATTGTTCACTTTGTTAGTCTCCTCGTTAGTCTATTTCCACGCATTATATTATGTATTTAATATATAAAGTTTAAGTTCAGTTATGGGTTTCTATAAACCACATTAACAACGAACACGATTAATTTAAATATTTTGAGAATTGTACCATCTTCCTTGCCTAACATAACACATCGTTTTACATGCCATATAAATTTAAGGTTATTGTTATAATTGCCTTAAATAGGAATACTACATTCAGATGTAGAGACGACATGCTTAAAAAACGTTAAATATTTTAATAATATTAAATGTATTCAATATATTTTATATCAATATGTATTCAATATATTTTATTTTTAAAGGGTAAGTGACGGATTAAAATTGCATAATCATTATTCATTCTCTGGTTTCTATACAGACTACAGTCTACTTTCTTTTAGTGTGCCTTGAGACACAATATCCAATACTCTGCCCACGAATTAGAATTAACGTATGTATTTATCAAATAAAAAACACAACGCGTTTTAATGTCGTTCACCTTTTTTAATCAATGGTGTGCCCTGGAAATCTGGGGAAAACTTCGGTGTGCCGTGGGAAAGAAAAGGTTACGGAGCACTGTTTCAGACGGATACATTTCAAAATAATGTTGCTCCTCGTGTTATTATTATAATTTTGGTTTACGATACCTAATCAATGTCAAAATGTACTCAATCTTTTGTGGCAAGGTAACCACTTGAAACTCAAATGACGTAATTTAATATTTTTCTTACAATCGTCGCTGAATATAAGCGACGACATGTCATTCACTTACCCTGTTGAGTGACAGGGGAGTTCTGCCGTAATGGGATTCATCTCGATATGTTTTATTCATAAAACATGCGTTTGAGGTTGTATATATTTATTTGAAACTACTTATTTACCTGTCGTTGGACAGTACTAAGTAAGCCATGCAAAGCGTCGGGACGAAATCGACAGCATTTGAATAATGAGGCAGACGGGTATCTGTCAACGTCTGTGAAAATCAAAAGAACATGTTATTCTTTAAGTTGTTTAAATGTGAGAACTCAAAGATTGAGAACCGGTTGTTTGATACATTTAATATTTTTAATGGACTTGTTTTGAAAGAAAATATCAGTGTTAAATAGAAAAACGGTCGTAAAGTTACTAACCACCAACAATAAAGTAACACAAACATAATATATTGATTTTTTGTTCAATGAAAATTTTTAACATTGAAAGGTTATCGTAATTAATCAGATATTTTAAAATGCACTTACTGAATTAGTCCTTTCATACTTTAATCCACCAGGTTCAGATCCCTTAGTGGCAACTTTCATTTATATTGATTATTCAATCAAATTTTTCTTTTCTTTCCCACCCACTACCTGATAAACTTACCACTAACTTGCCCTTTACCAACCCCATCCTTGTTTCCATTCCCTCTCTGGAAAAGCATAATATTATGATTTTTTTATAATAAAATCTACTTTCCAAATGAAAGGTACTGAATCTATATGATACATTTTTTAACTGATGCTCACAGTAAAATATCATATACAAATGTACAGACTTTGCTTATTTTAACCTCGTAGTAACATATTTTTTTACAGTCACGTGTAAATTTGTATTCTATCAAATTATTTAAAAACTGAAGATATTTTACAACTGAAGACCTTGGCCTAAAAACAGCGAATTTCACAAAACTCATTTTGCATAATATCTTGGTTGTAAAAGACCTTTACTGTTTCCATACAAAATAGCCTGGAGCCTGGACTATTGTATGTTTTAAGAATAGCGGCATATTTTTTAGAGCTCATTTGAAGGACTTTTTTAAATGACAAAAAAACGGTTTTCAAATTGTTCTGTTTAGTCCGGTTACCCTTTAATTATTCCTACTGTTTTTTCGACAACTGCATTAGGTATAACAGTTTTATCAAAGAACATATTATTATTATTGTATTTTATCAATTTGATTTGTCGAATTTATTAATTAACAATACTTTGTTTCCTCTTTGTTTCAGGTATGCCTTGTGTATCCTTCTCCGGACTTTTTACAACAAACAACAATTTGAATCAGTCAAACATCGAATGATTAAGCCAAAAATTAAACAAATATAGGTGGGTTCATTATTATCGTCATTTTGCTACCAAACTACCAACGCAAACAGAAACGTCGTTGCAATTCAGATTTTTTTTATCATGTGCGCTCTCAACGTGGAGAGTATGGCTTCCTAATTGAGGTTTTCTATGAGAACCGCTTGCTACTCAGTTGCTCAACCTTTTTTTTTTTGAATTGATAAGGGATAGAAGAATATAACTAGAACAGGACTAGTAGTTAGCTAATCGCTCTCGCCATGTCCCGTTTTTGAGGATCGGATGACTGGGAGGGAGTTTTTAAACATCACAAACATTCATGACTACGAACAGAAATCCATAAATCGATTGAAAGATCATTTAATGAGACGGGACGTTATCAACCACGCCACGACAAAATCTTAGACTAATTTAATTATTACTTTCAACTGAAGATTGTTGACACACATCTATTTCAGATTTTAATTTATAATAAGTACGAAAAATTCAATTATCACTAGACTTAAAGAATCAAATTAAATCCAAACTTTATCTGGAAACTAATTATTTTTTATACGGATGCCCACCCAGCGTTTTATTATTTTCAATACATTGTAGTTAATTATTATTCAAATCAGTTCTGAAATATCAACTTCCATAATAATGTATGTAGATGACAAAAGAGATTACAATAACATTGTTGTATATTTATATTTTAATATATCTTATTTATAAATTTAATACGCTGTCTATTCTATACGGTTAGTTGAGTGGATCGATGGAGAAGCGTGAAAATGGACTAGCTTAAATTTTAGTCAATCTAATAAACTTTATGTAACAAAATAAATATTTCTAGGTCGTAGCCGAGTTATCAATGTCGTTATCATTATTAGTTTACAATCGATTTATACATTTATGTTTGAAGGTGTGATGTCTCAATTACATCTAAGGATTCCATCTATTCGAATATATACAAATATTTGATTAGTTTCTGAAGTATGAAAATACTAATAAAAGTTCAATTTGAATAATTAAAAATATAACGTTATATAAAACATATTCCAACACCGTTCTATTGCATTACAATATTTAAAATTTGCAGCTGCGTCGGATTACTACAACAGTATTTTTTTATTACTGAAATTACGACATGTTTCAAGGATTTTTTTCACCCGAGTCATTCGTCAAACTCAAGTAATCATCATTTTCAGCCGGGGTCGATCCACTGCTGGATGAAGGTCTCCCCCAGCAACCTCCACTCTTCTTGGTTCCAAGCTTTACGCTGCCACGTACTTCCACCGAACCTGACAATTTCGTCAAACCAGCGGGTTTTGGGACACCCCTGAGGCCGCTTAGTGCCTCTCGTGTACCACTGAATGACTGCATTTGTCCAGCGGTTGTTATGTCCGGTCCAATCAATTTTGTGACCTCTATTACATCTCTCACTCTTACTTACTTCCTTATCCATTCGTTTCTTTTGCGGTCCTTACGCGTTATGCCCAACATGCACTATTCCATGCCACGTTGCACCACTCTTAGTTTTTGTACCTCTCGTGTATTGAGAGTCCATGTTTCGCAGGCATACATAAACACTGGTAGCACACGTTGGTTGAACACATTACGTTTCAGGCAAACTTAAGTTTTATGAAAACGCCCGTGTTGGGTGAAGGCAAAAATAGCCACTACCTGGGGAAGAAGTCGTGATGTGATCTTTCGTCGATTTGTAAAATATTTCATTAAAAATTATAACGAATACTATTCATACATTTGCTCAAATATTCGAATATGAAATAGTTGAAAAAGGGCCGAATATATTCGAATAATCTAGCTGCAATCTGTAATTTCATGCCATCCAGACGAGTCTAAAAACGGAGCGTAGCAAAAGCGATTTGCTAACTACGAATCCTGTCTTAACCCCTTATTTGTATACCCTTACTCTCTCCGAAAAATTGAGGTTGGGCGACTGAACATCATGCCGTTATTTTAATAATTTGAGATAAGCACAATTAAGTTTGCATATGGTCTATATTGGGAGCGGTTAAAAAATGTTATTTCTTAAATTCAATTCAGTTAGCTATGGAACCGTGCAACAGAATAGAATAAGCTAAAATGTTACAAATCTGTAAGTAACGTGCTTTGTTTCGGTGCTCAAAATACCTTTTTTGTTGTTAGTTGACTTTACGACGATAACATAAGATGGTGGTAAAAAACAGAACCATTTTTGACTCCTCGACGGCTCAACTATAATATCGAAAGTGTTTTGACTAATTGATGTAACCCTCAAAAAATACGAAAATGAGTTAATGACTGGTTCTCATTTTAAGGACGACAGAGCAGGTCTCGGTCAAATGTCGTTAATTATAAAAATAAATTGACCACTTTAAAAATTCCGACCCAGCCACTTTATGTAAGCCACTATTATTATATCGACAGTCCCTACGTATAATTGCGTATCTGCAAACAAAATAATTTACAGGAGTGCATTTCAAACATTCATAACGCAACAAGAGCAATGAGTTAACCAATAGTCTTGTCCTAACCCTATCCTTTTATTCCTACTCTCTTCGAAAAACGAGAGGTTGAGCAACTGAGTAACAAGAAGTTCCCATAGAAAGCTTCTATTGAGATACCTCCACTATGAGGCCATATGTTTCACGTTGGGAGCAGGCATAATAGTATATATAATTAGACTGACTGCTTTTCAGAGATGTGAAATTCGTATCAGAACTAGCTTAACAACGGCTTATAATTAAATGCACTTTTGTTTAGATCATAATTAATCTCATAAAGATAGTTGTCACTTATAACAAATACATTCCACAAAAACAAATTTTTTCACTAAAATAAAATGATCCCACATAATAAAATATAGTTTAACACTGAAGAAATATATTACACTTACGAAAAAATATTTTCCCATGGATAAAATAGTTTTCACTCAATATAAATACTCGCACTTTGAAATCAATAGTTGCACGAAGCTGTAATGAAATGTCACTTATTCTTCTACCCTATATTCGGCCGTCTATATTGTCTTTGCTCCACGCATTAGAATACATCACACAAACCAAACGAAATCAACCCTAATATAACCTACTACAACTTGACTCACTTTGTTAAAAGAATCCGTGACTAAGTGGAAACTATTAAAATCCGAATTTAAATGTACTCAGTTAATACTATCTAACCCAAAGTGAAAGCTATCGAATTGCATTTATTTATAGTCCTTTAACAACCAATAGATACCAAAGTTATAAACTTTAATTTAAAAGGCTAATGTCCGTTGTATCATATATCTGACGACGGTATGACACTGAGCTTATTTTTTCTATGTTGCAAAATTTGAAAAGCATTAGTTTCAATATCGTAAGTGTTGTAATGTAAAAATATTAGTTTAAAAAAATAGTTGTCTGTGCTCGATGATTTATTCAAACATTTTTGCTTAGGCTCTTTTATTAATAACTGCATATTGAGGTGAATAAAAATATCGTCTTGATTTTAAATAATAATGTATTCACACCTAGAAAATGTTCCACTAATCAGCCGATCGAAGTGTTTTTTATCTGTAGCGTGTTAAAATATAATAATATAATGTAGTTTTTTTTTTATCTTGATGAACGATTATGATAATTTAAGTATGTTTTCTAGATAATGAAGAAATAAGAATAACCTTTCGGTAAATTTTATGGCTTCACAGACGCCCGTGGTTATAACAATATGGAATAATATTATGTTAAAAATAATTATGTTGTATGAAAGTATGTCTTAAGAATGATTTATGACGTTTTATGTTGAGAATTCTGGTTTCTCTCGGTATAAAAAATGTAATATTTAACTATAGTATATTACCCTCTTTAGCACAATAATGTATAATATAATTAAGTTCTTCCTGACATTTATGTTTCATTTTAAGCCCAGCATTACTTGGTACATTTAAAATACGCACGTTTTATTTTTTCTGGCACTGAATGGCTAATCAAATCATCAATCACGTCATTCTGCGTTTTTAAATGCTTTTTCTGATTAGAACAAATATATTTATTGATAGTGTATAATATATTTTTATAAATAAATATTTTAAAAAATAGAACACATAATCCACCCAGAATTGACAGTTTAACACCTTAAAAGTGACATATGTAATATACAAATATTTTTTCAATTAAATTATAATAAACGATTTATATATATTTACATATCTACATGGTTCTGGAAGAAGACACTAACTGAAAAATACTAGTTTTGAGTAATTGGACTTCGAAGTTAAATGTTTGAAATACTATACATTTTTCATTTTCTTTGTTTGTTTGTACAAAACTGTTTTTAAGTAAAAGATTAATTTATAAAAATAAATGTGTTCTTTCATACGATAGAGTTTGAATTAAGGAACACTTTGTTGTAACTAGCTTAATATGTCAATTTTTCGATTTAATGTTTTCTTCCAGAACAGCGACGATATTATAAACTGACTTTTCTCAAAAAATTAATTTAACTTAGAGCCGTATCTTTTACATTTCCTTCTATATTTTAAGTTTTATATGAATAAGAAATATTTTAATTATAATTATTGAATAAAATAGAAGTAACCTTGTGAATGATAATACTTTAAAACAGCATAAAATATCAGTAGCTGGAAATATGTATTATTGACCATTCCAATACAAACTCGTTGAGAAAATACGTAGCTATAATATACAGGTACAATAACTATGTCTAACTTATTACATGTGTCCCTTGATAAGTCGTAACATAGAATCCAAATGTCATTCGATCACAGTACCACTGATTACCATAGTAACAGAGTTTGATATGGCTTATGGATATTGCGAAAACAAACCTTGTTTTTGTTTACATGTCGGTTTATATATCGAGCTCGGTTTCGCTCAGCGAGTGCACCTTTTCAATATATAAAAAGATTATTAATGTAAAGCTAGATTGTTAATAATATAATTAATTAATTTGAATATTAGCATACCATTTTAATGTGCTCTTTCGTCTGTGAATCTGATAACCACACTCAGCGATAACTGAAAAAAAAGTATTTTATTATAAATCACACATTATAATAATTTTATTGCTGTTACCAACTAAAGTTATCATTTACTTTGATCCTTGTTTTTTATTACCTCACTCGCGCTGAAGTTTCAAATGTTCTGCACAAATTTATACTTTTGCACTACGGAAAATTGCAAGTAATGGTTCACATATTTTTGAATTTTATATGACTAGAGAGCATCAACTCAAGTAATAAATAAAAAATCATTTAAAATCAACTCGAGGAGAAAAGATATTGTTGCTAAAACCCATGCAGATATGTTAACTGGAGAATCGAACAAAATAAACGTTCAATATTTGACAAATGATAAATGATCAGTTGAAAATGCTTCTGATCATTAACTCTACTATATAGCACAAAATACATGTAGAAATCTGTATATATTTGTATGTATTTATGTCTGTCGGTCGGTCACAAGAACACCTCCCAAACGGTGTACAGTAGCGACGTTAAATTTTCATATGTCATTCTGGCTGCCATTTCTAAGTCAGCTGTGCTGTTTTTAACTTTCGTCTCTCAAATTTTAACTTTTAATCTTAAACTGAATACGATATATTTTTGACGTCTCAATGAAAAGCAACCGACAAAATAGTGCTTAGCATGCCGCTCCATACTAAAATAATCCATCATGTCGTCATAAGAACTCAATATGTATTGAATTTTCTTAGCGACTATAAATATTTTAGAACATAAATGACGCAAATAATAACTTTTCATGCAAATTGTAAAATTTGTAATAAATCAAAATATTGAACGGAAAATTATTCATAATTTAAAATTATAATACTTTAAACAATAAAATCTTCATTTCGCGGGTTCATTCAAAATGAAAGAAAAGTGTTAAATGAGCTAATATAAACTACCCTTATCTAGGGCGAATCCGAGGAAAATTACTTGTAGTATGTATTTGTAATTAAATTAAATTGTGTAATTAGTACATCCAAATTGTGTTTTATTTATTTTTATGAGTTGTGCTAGGATTTAAGAGCAGTATTATCTTCCTTGAAATCTGTAGGGAGTTCTTTTCACTTATAAGTTACAGAGGCTAAAATCTCAAATGGAAATTCATGAATATGAAACATTCAGAAACAAATTGTTATCGATAAAAAACAGAGATAACGATTTTTAAAATACATTAATTATTATGCTCGCTATTATCTGTCAGTTAGTACTAAAGGCTGTTATTTTTTGATGGAATGTAAATAATGACTTAATTTCAAAAGCCCTTTGTACAAAATTAATGATTTATCTCCACAAGACAAAAACGTGATAGCTTAATCCAAATTCTAAAGCGTGCTATCAAGATAAAATAAGATTTTTTTATGCCAAAATCACACCAGGGTTGCCACAAATAGCTATTTTATAGTTCATTCTTTTATTGATTCGGAAACCGAGCTATCAACGCTCTTAGTCTTACAACTAATCCAAGAAAAACAATACTCATGCATTAACTTTAAATAAATTAATAAATTTGTAACCAAAGGATTTGATGACGGTGTTGTTTTTAACCCTAATCACCCACCCTCTGGTCAATGTTAAAAACAGGGTGTAGAGAGAACGAGCATAAATTTATACTGATTAATTTAAAATTGTTCTTTTTTCACAACTTTTAAAGGAATTAAAATATATTTTTAAACAAACAAATAATTATTGTCATTTTGCATTTTTTCTATAATTTCTGTTTTTTAATTATAATAATTGTGACGCTACGAATTTACAATATTAATAATTCCATCGCGTGAAATGTATCCTTGTCAAAATAACAATAATTATCATTTTTATAATTGTATTTTTATAAATATTTCTAGATGTAAAGAAAACGATATTGAAACACCGATGGCGAACAAGAGTTAAACAATTACCTTAGAAAGCCGCTGTTTTGCATATAGAAATTATTATCATTTATATATTTAATGAAGTAGATCTGGTTATGACCATATTATTTACACACGAGCTTCTCTTATTACTAATTAAATATGTTATTAAAACGTTTGTTTTATGTATTTATTTATCGGCTTTATATAAATAACTCCAGCATAGATAGATTTTTGAAACGTATCCCAACATTTTATATGATTTGTTTATCATTTGTTATGCGCTATTTTTTATCCCTGAACATATCTCATGATTTTGTATAAGCTTCATGTCATTTTATATGCGGTTATTTGTTGAATGTTTTTACCAACTAAATTAGTGCGAGCAGTGATAGTGTTAAAACATAATTTAAAAAATATAAGATGACGCAACCCTCTTTTATATTTGAAAGTTGAAAACATCGAATGACTTAAAAATGAATTACTCGATTCAATTCCAAGAACAACTGGAACAATTAATTGAGGGCATTTTTTTATCAACCAGGCATCACAACTGTATATTATTGTCAATTAAGTTATTCAATTACTCGGTGTGTTCACCTACAATTATGGTACAATGTAAATAAATACCTTTTTCGATAATTATGTTTAACACATGTTGGAAATTGAAGCCCTCCAACTAAAGCATTCGTGATACAATCAATTATTGTCGCGTGTTAGCAAAGAGAAGAATTTCCTTTCCTTGTACTCTTTCGATTTTATTTTCACTGTTCAAAGCATTCCAGAAGCTTTGATCATTTATCTTACGATTTGTTTTTGGCGTAACAATATTCTGGTAGAAATTATTTTCTATTACTCGTCACCATCAAGTACAGCGTTATCAGTTGAATATGCATCTTTGCTGAGTAAAACTGGTCCTGACCATACAATTAATTTATGAAATAAATACTATAAACTATGTTTTATTTCAAATCTTCTCACTAAATTGCGTCAATGAACTTTATCGATTGAATTAACATTAAATTGCAAGTACTACATAATTGTATATATATTTTTTCCCATGTTCGCTCCCAATGTATCTTAACAGAATTTTTCCACGAGAACTACTTGTTACTCAGTTGCTCAACTTTTCTTTTTTCGAAGAGAGTAGGGATAGAAGGATAGGGCTATGAAAGGAGTAGTGGTTAGCTAATCGCTCTCGCTACGCCCCGTGAGAATGAGATGGGTGGGAGGGATTACTCAGGCTACGAACAGATATCCATAAATCGATCGAAAAATCAATCTATGAAACCCGTCCTCACCGGGAATTATTTGATATCGATTTTACAAGACACTTAGCTATTATGGCTAGGCCACGTATCCGTTGTATGAATATTCTTTCATGTTAATTAATTTCAAATAATCCACTACCATTTTCACCTTAATCGGTTTCTAACGCTGTTTTTTTTTTATCCATTGACTACTAACTTATAACACGAAACATTACTTTTTACGTAAATTTCTGCACGTAATGCTTTCAGCGCCTCTAATCAAAATCTGATCGATTTCCGAATACACGAAAGGCACGCCACTGTGCGGTGTACACTGAGCCAATAATGGTTTCCGCGAAACAGTAATAAAAAAACTATTGAATTATTTTACCGTACATAGAGATAGAAATGAATTTTCTGTGTGCGTTCACAACAGCTCATACAATTTCACGGTTTACGATCACTCCGAATTTGAGCAAGACTCGTCGACGTGTATCGCCAGCTTAGTACTAACTGAAACTACATATTGATTGTCAGACAAATGCGTTTAAAGATTTTTTTATCATCATCCTGATATAATTAAGCTTAATTCAAGAGAATGAAAAATTAAATGTCACGTAATTAGACGTCACTGATTTCTTTCATTTGTAAATAAAAAACCGACCGAGCATTCAACACGTTGCGATATTTAACTCAATTCAAGAAATTTATCAGTTAGTGACTTCTTGCACTAAGACGATGATATGGTTAGTATTTAAGTATCAAACCGACCCTATACGTTTTACCAACTAATCTAAGCTAACCTTACCATTATATTGAAAACAAAATGTACACTCTCAATATATGGGATATATGAACTGCTTCTTACTCTGTCCCTCAACCTGTCTTTTTTGATAAGAGTAGAGATAGAAGATTTTTTTTCCTTGTCCGTTCCCAATGTGAAGCATATGGTCTCCTAATGGAAGTATCTTAACAGTTTTTTTCTATGAAAACTGCTTGTTACTCAGTTGCTCAACCTCTCTTTTTTCGAAGAGAGTAGGGATAGAAGGATAGGGCTAGGACAAGACTAGTGGTTAGCTAATCTCTCCGCTACGCCCCGTGAGGATCGGATTGGTGGGAGGGAGTTCTCAGACTACGAACAGAAATCCATAAGTCGGTTGAAAGATCAATTTATTAAAACCGTCCGCACCGAGACATCCGCAACGGTAGCCAACGACGCTACCAACTGCGCCACGGACGCCGACATACGATGATCGAAGAATAGGGTTAGGTGATCACTTTCGCTACAACTTATTTTTAGAATCGGATGAACGGGAGAGTACTTCAGACATTCATATCTTTGAACATAAGTCCATCAATCGAATGAAAATCAGTTTGTAAAAGTGTTCGTACCGGGATTCAGCGTTGGCGACAACGTTGACCACTCAACTACAGCCCTGGATAATTTTATTCATGTTTCATTATTATTTAATAAAAAAAGCAAAGGGTCTTGTTATGCCGTCGATCCTTCTAACGTCAACTGTGCCAATGAGAAATGAAGTGAGCCGACTGATAGTTTCGAAAAAAATGAGTTAGGCGCGCTTTCGTATTCTAAATGTCATGAAGTATCATAAAATTGAAGTGACCTAAGTACCTACAGGCTGCAAAAGTATTTTATTCTTTAAGAAGTTAAATTAACGTGTAAATTAATGTTAGAAGATCATTTAATTAAAAAATTCAACCTGGCTCACTTCACTTCTCGTATGCTCTATTTAACATACTCAGAAAGTCCGTATTTATCGCATACAACCCCTAGATTCGTTTACCCCCAAACATGAACGTCTCTCAGATTTTTTCATCATTTAGTCCTTTTATACAATCAGTTTTGAGGTGTTAACTGTCAATTCTCGGTGGAAAGGCATTATATTTCATTATACTACCACGGTTTTATAGTGATCATGACCTGCTTAGTGGAACAACTTGTGTAACTGATATAAACAAATTGTATTGCCTTTTATACAACTGAATTATATCGTTTTTTTCTCTTACAATTATTTTGAAAAATTAATTAAACAAACAAACAAATAAGTTTGGATTATTGAGATTTTGTACACTTCCATGTATTTTGTCACTAACGACCCTAATTGCTAACGGAGAACCATACGTTTAATGCGGATGATGGGGTTAAACTGTTGCATAAAAACATGGGGGATCATAAATTATTTTATCAAGAAATTTTGGAAATCAATAGAGCCCAGTTAAATTCCTTGCCAATTCTGAATGAGCAGCTGAACCTTCTTAATTCTCCGTTATTGTATCCTATACGTTGAAACACCTAACAGATGTCACTAAATGTGGAATGATTGTATATATTTACCCTTTCGTCGAATTGCATCCCGTCGAAACCCACAATGCTATTATAATTTTAAAATCACTGGTGATTCTAAAAGAAGTTGGAAAGCGGCAATTCGCCACTCTGCTAATGTGTTGTTTACAAAATAAGGATTAAGGCGATTCTCGAAATGTTAACTCAGGTATCAGTGTGGCTCTCAGACGTATAATATTTTACCTCGTAAATAATATTTGTCGTATTTGTATCTTCTATATAAACATTAGACACTGTTTACTGTCTGTCAGTTCGAGTCCATTCGTGTGCTCGAATGCCCGAAGATGCTGAAAGGCGAAACCCGGGTCGTTAGAGACAAAATACATGGAAGTGTACAAATCTCAATAATCCAAATTTGATATTGAAATTCCATCAAGCACCCTCAGTCGATGTCTTAAAAAAAAACAAATAAGTATTATTTGGAATATAATTTATTATCTTATTAGCTTTTTAATGTACGTCACTGGGTTGTGATTCAATTTTTCAATACAAAATGAGAATTCCCCCGGATCGAAGAGAGGCGAGCGGCTGGTTATCCGGAGTCCTGGAAGGGCTGATCTCAGACAAACACCATTTCAGATCCGGTTAAAAACTTATTTATTATCCATTCAAGATGCAGTGGTTTCACATTACACAAATATAAAAATCTTAACACATAAAATTGATTCTACATTTACATTTACTTAGCAACTGAATTTACTTTAAGTTTTAATACAAATGACACAACGAATTTAAATTAAATCCAACGCAAATCAAAACACAAAAACAAACAAACAGTTCACATCGTCACATCACTTTCGTCGCGACGAGACCTCGTTCGTCCGACTCGGCAGCTCGTCATCGACTGTCTACAAAATTCAAAAAAACTCCGTGCCAAGTTGGAGCTACCCTTTTCCGTAAAAATGGACTCGTCCAGCGGCCGAAGCCCGGGGCTTCTTAAGCCTGACAACATGAAAGAGCGTTTTCTGCGAATTATTGCTCTTTGCCGCAGGCCGATTTCAGTTCGGGACATTAATGACACTTATACTTAAGAAAAACCAGGGTGTGTCAAACCCCCATACTTCTAGTGTCCATGAACTGAGTTCGGACAGCGTAGCAATAATCACAGAAAAACAAGATACAATATACAATAAAGAACACAAAAAATCAAGTCTTAAAAACACACGCGTGGCAGCGCGTCGGTCGTCACACACGAGGCCACAACACAGGTCATGTCGCGATCGGCATCACAACGGGCGGTGGTATAAATTTTCCTACGCCAACAGGCGTCCTGTTCCTATCCCAGGAAGGCATCCGCAGCGTCCTCGCTCGGCGGGGCAGGTGTGTCGGCAGCATCTCCTCTTCACAGGCAGACGGCCTCATCTTCTCCGAGAAGGCATCCGCAGCATCCTCGCTCGGCGGGGCAGGTGTGTCGGCAGCATCTCCTCTTCACAGGCAGACGGCCTCATCTTCTCCCGAGAAGGCATCCGCAGCATCCTCGCTCGGCAGGGCAGGTGTGTCGGCAGCATCTCCTCTTCACAGGCAGACGGCCTCATCTTCTCCCGAGAAGGCATCCGCAGCATCCTCGCTCGGCAGGGCAGGTGTGTCGGCGGCATCTCCTCTTCACAGGCAGACGGCCTCATCTTCTCCCGAGAAGGCATCCGCAGCGTCCTCGCTCGGCAGGGCAGGTTTATTAGCGTCTTCTCGTCTTAACAGGCAGCTTGGCAGGCAAAACGGCCTCCCGGGTCGCAAATCTACCAGCCACAGTAGGCCTCCTCTTGAAGTCCACCTTCAGGGCAGGGTCCGGATTCTTAGTGTGCGTTCGGCGATTTGAAATTCTTGAAGTTACGTTAAAATTCGGTTGGGCGCCATGAACCACAGTTCAAAGCCACTGCATCTTCAGAGCATGAGTCCTCAGGGGGTGAATCCTGAGGTGTCACAAACCATCAATGGCCACTAAGTTGGGCGACAAAATGAGAATTCCCCGGATCGAAGAGAGGCGAGCGGCTGGTTATCCGGAGTCCTGGAAGGGCTGATCTCAGACAAACACCATTTCAGATCCGGTTAAAAACTTATTTATTATCCATTCAAGATGCAGTGGTTTCACATTACACAAATATAAAAATCTTAACACATAAAATTGATTCTACATTTACATTTACTTAGCAACTGAATTTACTTTAAGTTTTAATACAAATGACACAACGAATTTAAATTAAATCCAACGCAAATCAAAACACAAAAACAAACAAACAGTTCACATCGTCACATCACTTTCGTCGCGACGAGACCTCGTTCGTCCGACTCGGCAGCTCGTCATCGACTGTCTACAAAAATTCAAAAAAACTCCGTGCCAAGTTGGAGCTACCCTTTTCCGTAAAAATGGACTCGTCCAGCGGCCGAAGCCCGGGGGCTTCTTAAGCCTGACAACATGAAAGAGCGTTTTCTGCGAATTATTGCTCTTTGCCGCAGGCCGATTTCAGTTCGGGACATTAATGACACTTATACTTAAGAAAAACCAGGGTGTGTCAAACTTCTATGATTTATTAACTTCACAATATTTTCGAGTAGTATAATAAAATTATACACTTCGTTTGGTATCCGGTATCAACCAAAAAAGTAGATTTAATTCACGTCTATTTACTATCATAACGGAAGCAAAATGCCATAAAAATCAGCACATTAGATTTTTACAGTCGTTATAACAATTCACTAAATACCATATTCATAACACAAATATTAAATATTTTTTTACAGTGTTGGCATTGCAATTTTTTTCCACCTGTCCTCATGCGGACTCCAAATGAAGAGTTGCAATATAGGATTGTTACCGACGAATATGTAAATCTGTCATGCAACCGTTCGTTTCATATATTATGAAACTATAGTTTTGTTGGGTCCGCAACGTCACGTTACGAATGTCTCAGGTTCATGTCTCGCTACGGACATTTTCATAAAATTGTTCTTTCAATCGATTTATGGTTTGCGATGTGTAAAACTGCCCTCCAACCCACCCCATCCAAAAAATGGGGCGGAGCGAGTGCGATTAGTTAACCACTAGTCCTGTTCTAGCCCTATCCTATGAACTTTTAATGGAGGTATCTGAAAAGAAGCTTTTTTTATGTAAACTACTTGTAACTCAGTTGCTCAACCTCTTCTTTTTTATGAGAGTAACGATAGAAAGACAGGGCTAGACAGAACAAGGAGTTTACTAATCGCTCTCACTATCCCCCGTTTTTAGGATCGGAGCGAATTCTAGACATCGTAAACATCCATGCCTAAGAACAGAAATCCATAAATCGATTGGTAAAAATCAATTTATGAAATCCGTGCTCGGATTTGAATCCGGGACATCCGTAACTGAAACTAACGACGCTGACTACTGTACCACGGATACGATTTTTACCTTATATTAAATGTGTCTAAGTTTAGTAAGTCTCTAAACCGACTCGTGGTGCAATGATCAACGTCGTTGGCTACGATTACGGATGTTTCGGGTTCAATTCCGGGTCCAGACAGTTTCATAAATTGGTTTTTCAATCGGTTTATTGATTTCTGTCTGTAGACATGAATGTTTGTGATGTCTAAAATTCCCTAACCCGCATCCGATCCTAAAAACGGGGCGTAGCGAGAGTTATTAGCTAACCACTAGTCCTATCCTTTTATCCCTACTCTCTTCGAAAAAAGAGCAACTGATCAACAAACAGTTCTCGTAAAAAAATCTGTTAAGATACCTCCATTCGGAGTCCATATGCTTCACATTAGGAGCAGACACGTTAAATAAAAAGAGTTTGAAGGCAGAACGTCGGTGTTAAGGTCTCCATTTTAATAAGATAAAGAGTAACAACGTATTCACGCCATCGTGAGAACTATGTTTAAACTTAATTTTAATTTAAAATTGACATACTGTTTTAAAGAAATAAACAACTCTCACTTACTTGAACATAATACATTTTATTTAAAATTGAGTAAATGAACATTTTATTTCTACATTATATTAAATTTGTCCAATCGTTTTGATTCTCATTGATCATTTTGATATATTATATTGTACGCAATTTATATAATTTACAAACCAAAAATTGAATCCGATACTGACCAAAATAAATACCAGCCTTTATCATATCTTCCTCTCAGCAATTCCAAGAATGGCAAAAGCTCGCTCACAAGGAAGCTTTTGTATAATGCATGAAGTTGATTACAAGTACTAAGTCATCAGATATTATGATTCATAATAATTAAGAAACCGTTGTGGGGCCGAGATTTGGCCGAGTCATCGAGTCGTCGTTTATTCCTGATATTGTATCGTTAATTTTGCTTCGGACGCGAAACAAAAGCTCCGATATCAGATTGTTGGTGGGCAATTAAAAAAAATGCCGACACGAAATGCCATCATCGTCAGCATAACAGAGCTATTATCATCGCAGCGAGCCATACACATTCTGGAATAATTTCAATTTAATATTTTAATTGAATAAAAAAATATTTGAAATAATTACAGCTTTAATAATAATTTATATATCACATAATAAGCATAAGGCACTCTGGATAAACTCCAGAAGTAAAATCCATCACGAACACCCATAACAAAGATCTCAAAGTTTTTATTTTTATCTTGCCGGGACTTGAACCAAGACCCACGTGATCACTAGGGTACAGCTTGTTTGGCCTGTTTTTGCTTGATCTGTTTCAATTTCAATTTTAATAATAGAAATGTAGATAAGTAGCCATTAATTATTCAGCGCGATCAGTATCCTTTAGTATTTGTTTGTATGTGGTCTGTTACTAAATTGGCCAGTGAGTAATTTATACAAAACGGTGAGTATATTTACAATATTAATATATCTTGAGAGAAAAGGTCTACTCGACGGGGAGGTGGAGCGTCAACACACTTTGACTGCCCCAGGTCCGGCGTGGTGATAAGGATGATTCACAAATTCTTTCGTCCTCTATTAAAACCCGCCCGTCAGTTTACTTTCTGTTTAATTGCAATTAGTTTATACTAATAAATTCCTCGAAGGTAGTAACAGATACAAAAACAGAGTTTAAGGTACACAATATCAATTTAAAAACGCAGCAAGTGTTTTTACGATAGGGTCGCACTGTCAACCTAAGCCGCGGTGGCTTTGCCGGCGACGAACAGCCCCTCGGATACGCCGAGTGCCAAGTGACCGTTTTTCTAAGCGTCGCTTGCTTTTTGTTTACTGCTAACGGTAAACAAACAAATATGACAAATAATTTTTGAACGCCTTATCAGAGACATTACATATTAAATTTGCATGAATAGGAAGAGTCTGTAGACGGACTTTGAAGACCCCTGTCTGCCCCGTAAATACGGGGCGGTGTCAATCTATCTGTAACGCAACACAGATCCTTTAAGCGTATGCGTAAAAAAAGATGTGTAGATGAACATAAGTATTTAATAAACATTAAAGGTGAGTTAATTTGAACGTGTGCCTGGGCATTATTTGCATCAAATGTACTGCAATTATAATTTCTGGTAATGAAAAATAGCCTAACCTTACCAAATACTTTTACCACAAATAATGCATAATAACACTAATTATTGAATAATTCAAACAGCTAGATATATGTAAATTTTTCCTCGATCAACATTTTGTATATAATAATATTATAAGCAATGGATTGCGGTATCGAGACGTGGTAAAATGTTATCAGTTTCAAAACAGATAAATTTAAAAAAAAAAGGTAACACGTATCGAATCGTCCAATAGTCGAACTACTCCAAAAAACTGAAGATTGCGTTAAATATGCAGTTGTATGTAAAATTTTGCAGTCTATCTGATTCTGTACACAATAACTCAAAAATGTCACCAAAAAACTGTTAAAGCAGACAACCTTCTAAAGAATTAAGCAAAATGTTGATATTTCTGGGTCAGTAAAGGGATATTTCTAAATATTCTTCTACTAACTATACTCGGAAAGTAATTAATTGTTAAAAACCTCTTTATAAAATGTATAAAACTCGGTTACAACTCAATAGTATTTGATTTATGGTGACCATTTGAATATTGTTTTTCCCATCATCTCAATATGGGTTATTTAGAGATGTCCGAGTAATGAACTGGGCGATCGATATATCAATTAAATTCTTGTTTCCAGAGAAATAAGCGCATCAGTCCAATGCCTATAAACATTAATTAATTAATATTCAAACTTTCACGTACTGAAATATTTTCGATTATTGGTTTATGGACTATGAAAATATAAAACACTTAAGTGGAGTGTGAAGCATGAGCTTTAAAATCTGTACTTTTCTTGATTTTTTGAAACTGTAGATACGATAAAATTAGTTTAATAAATGTTAGATTATGTGTCTAAAATCAAAAACCGATAATGCCACATTTTAAACTTTAAAACAATTCATATGTTAGTATGTAATGATAATTGCAGAAACCTACAAACGCATATCCACGGGGTTTTGACCAATTTATGTCACCCTCAAAATTGAAATTGTTCAGGTGAGAGTAAAACTGTTTATATCGAAAACATTATGAATCTTTGAAATGCATTCCTGTAAATTATCATCTAAGGAGTGTTGACATAATAGTGGCTTATATCAAGTGGCTGGGTCAGAATTTTTAAACTTAAAACCAATGTAGTAAAGTTAGTTTCCCTTCCAAAATGTGGTAAATTTATTTTTCTTATTTACATCATTTGACCGAGACTTGATTTATCGTATTTAAAAAGAGATCCAATCATTAAATCATTTTCGTATTTTGGAGAGTTTGAAATTCTTAACATGTCACAGACAGCACACGCATAAACCGAAATTTTAATTGCCGATATGTCAATTTTATTTTTCTTATACTTATTGCTATTAGCTGTTAACATGCATATAAAAATATGCGTATCGCTCTTAGTCATAATAATAATACTATAGAAAAAATAAAATTCTATAAAACAAATAAATTAAACGTTAAATATAAAAGCGTCGTTTACTACTAAACATTGTAAAATGTACATATTGGTTTTTGCATTTAGACGTAGCATGTATTCCAAATCGCATGATATAAAAAAAATATTTTATAATATAACACGCTTAGGAATATATGAATATATATCGGTGAAAGATATAAACTTGTAATCGGTCCAATTCTCAATCATTGAATAAAAGGCAGTAAGAGAAGACCACCGTTCTATTATTATGTAAAAATATGACTGAAACGGAACCGTTATTTAAATTACAAACCATTCATTAAAATATTATCATTTTCTGAGCCAAATTGTTAGAGAAAAAAAAATGACTTGTAAATACAATTTGTAAATGCAAATCTCATTCCCAATGAATATTCGAAGCGGTCTTATTATTTATTATTTTAAATATTCATAATTGAATATCATCGCATAGCCGGCCTAATTGGTAACTTATTCAAAATTAATTCAAATCAGTTTCCGGCCTGGAATGTGTTAACAGTCGAAATGTTGGCACTGAAGAAATCACCGTTAAGGAGAGCTAGGTCTGTTATTAATTATTAATAATAATGTTATTACTTACTTACACGATCAGATGTTTTAAGAACGCACAAACAGTCGATATATATAAATACTACAATATTATAAAAATGCGATAAAATAATTTCCAATACACAATTTAACTTGAATAACTCTGAATTTGATTTAGGCTAACACTTGTTACTGTAGTGGTCTAGTACTTTGAATCATTGTAAACTATTTGAAAAGCTTAATTTAAACTATAAAATCTTTTTTTTTTTTCATGTCCGCTCCCAATGTGGAGCATATAGTCTCCTAATGGAGGTATCTTGACAGAATTTTTTCTACGAGAACTGCTTGTCACTCGGTTGCTCAACCTCTCTTTTCTTTTTCGAAGAGAGTAGGGATAGAAGGATAGGGCTATGACAGGACTAGTGGTTAGCTAATCGCTTTCGTTACGCCCCGTGAGGATGGGATTGGTGGGAGGGAGGACTCAGACTACGAACAGAAATCCATAAATCGATTGAAAGATCAATCTATGAAAACCGTCCGCACCGGGAATTGAACCCGAGACATCCGTAATCGTAGTCAGCGACGAAACCAACTGCGCCACGGACGCCGACAAATCTACTAAGATCGAACAAATTTTGATTCGGAAGCAAGCATGAAGTTGTTGTCAATTTTGGAATAAAAATGCTATTTTTAATAATTTTTGCTGTCAGTTTGTAGCACATTATGGATTTGTAATGGAGCTTATATAAACAGAAGTTGTTTGTCAGTTCTCAGTTGCTCAAACTCTTTTTTTGTATAGAGACAGAATAGAAAAATTGGACTAGGATTGAAAGTTTAGTTAACTGGTCGATCTTGCTCGTACGATGGAATTTCAGACATTATAGATATTCATGTCTTTAATTCAATTTATGAAACTGTCCGTACTAGGATTACAAACCGTGAAAAACACGTTGATCACTCGACTACAGCTCCAGTCAGTCAATCACTTAGCTCTTTTTAAAAGCTTTGTAAATTTTGGAATTTAAATGCCGATATTAAAATAAAATTCTTTTTTTTCATTATTTCTGCTGCCAAGTTGAAGTATATTGACTAGCAATGAAGCATCTCAAGAGAATTACTTAAATGAGAACTGTTTGAAAATCAGTCACTCTAACTATTTCAACTGAGACGGTAAGATAGAAAAAGGGTAGTAAGTAGTTAATTGCTTTCACTACGCCCAACATAAAAAATTGAATAGGCAGAGGGAGCGATTTTGAAAGTTGATTGAAAAATTGTTTTATGGATTTTTATGGACACAGCCATATTATATTCAGCTACAGGACCAACTTTGAGTGTGAACAATGAAGAGTTTCTCATATGCCCATATTTCTCATTCTCAAAAGGGAACGGATAAGCGGACGGTTCTGACAATAGCGCAACAAACACATTACATGTTTAGCTTAAAGAAAATTGTCAATGAATGGAACATATATTATGGCCTCCAAATGGAGGCGTCACAAGATATTTTTTTAAGATAATTGGGATAATTTCTCTCGATTTCACCCCGTTTTTATGATCAGATTGGTAGATAAGGAATTTTAATATCACAAAAATTCATGCTTTTTAACAGAAATCCATAAATCAAATGAAAACTCAATTTATGAAACTGTCCGAACTGGGACTCAAACACGAAAGATCCGTAACTAAAACTAACGTTGTTGATCACCGCACCATCGACCCGACAAGTTTGTTCAATTACAGTGAGTTGAATTTACAATTTAGTTTAATTACATTTATTTCAATATACGGCTACTTTCCTGGAACACATTAATTTTAAACTTAACTCATTATTTCGTTTTTCTTTATTTATATAATACTAGCGAGTATCTGACATGCGCTGCAATACCACTCAAAGAAAGAAAGTGTTTGTGTTTTAATTGTATTTATTGAAGTGTCTTTGGATACACAATATTTTTGTTTTTCCGTCTGGTGGACATCAGACCTCATACAGCAGTCAATGTGAGAAGCATAGATGTTCTTAATTTAGTTCACACACTTATAGTGATTGTCATTGTGCTTTGTTGGTGGCACATTGCAAATGCGAGTCGCACCGTAAACAGCAGAAGTTTGAATTCGACTGGCATATCTGTCGAAATTATTCATCTGGAAAATGAAATTTAACAATTAAAACTACTTGTTATGTCACATACGAACTGAAATGTCACTTTTCGTAACTAATTGTTTCGTTTTAGATTTTTATTCTTAAAAAAACCTTTGGTGTCACAACAACTCACCAAAGTTTCATCGCAATCGAATGGATAGTATAGGAATCTATACCGGAGAACAAACAAATAAACATTCATTTATAATATGTATAGATAGATAGATAAAGATAATTTAGAATCGACATATAAATATTATTGTACAAATTAAAATCATGTTGAAATGTGTATTGAGCTAAATTTTTACTAAGTACGAAAGAGAGTTGTAATCGATGGGAACAAGATAACTTTTTTATTGCAGAGTAACGTGGGCAGCCAACAGCCATACTTGATTTCATTAATATTTATTAGAAAGAATCAATTTAATTACTGCCATTTTAATGTCCGATTACAAATTTATTTTTCTTGTTATTAATGCTTCCTGTTAATCCATCTTATTTTTTAACCCGTTAAGTTAATTGAAAAAATAAATATTATAAAATCTTTCAATTAATATGGTTGATACTTTTATGCTACTAACTGACAATTCTTGGTGTAAAAGCGTTATATTTAAAAATATGAGCCGTTGTAGTTGATAAAACTCGAGTGCAAATCAATAATATTTGATTTATGGTGACCATTTGAATAGTGCCTATCCTATCATCTCAATATGGGCTATTTTAGAGATATCTGAGTAATGAACTGGACAAACACTTTTTTTATATCCAAGATCATGGATTTCGGTGATGTATCCATTTCTTCGCAAACACTCCCTAGCTCATCCCGAAAACAGGATGCAGAGAAGATTATTGCTTTCTGAATGAAATTTCTCTTTTCTTTTCTTTCTTTTGAGTAATGAATAACAATCACTGTTTTAAGAAGTGTCAATTCTTGGTGGAAAGGCATTAATTACATCATATCATTTGCAGCCTTGGTCAATCCCCCAGCTCCCTTCACTCTTCTTGGTACTTAGCTTTGCGCTGCCACGTACTTCTGCCGAACCTGACAAGTTCGTTAATCCAGTGGGTTTTGGGACGCCCCTGAGGCCGCTTAGTGCCGGGTACCACTGAATGACTGCATTTGCCCAGCGGTTGTTTGTTCGCTGTGCGATATGTCCGGCCCACTGCTATTTCATCGATTTGGTGACTTCTATCACATCTCTCACTCATGTTTGCTTTCTTATTCATTGGTTTCTTCTGCGATTCTTACGCGTTATGCCCAACATGCACTATTCCATGCCACGTTGCACCACTTTTAGTTTTTGAACCTCTCGTGTATTGAGAGTCCATGTTTCGCAGGCATACATTGACAATGGTAGCACACATTGGTTGAACACCTTACTTTTAAAACTCAAGTTTTATGATAAGATATTGAAAACGCCCGAGTTGGGTGAAGGCAAAAATAATCTGGAAAATCTTGAAAAGTCGTGATGTGATCTTTCGTCGATTTTGCAAAACATTTCATCAAAAATTATAACGAATACTATTCGAACAGTTGCCCAAATAATCGAATATCAAATAGTTGAAAAAAGGCCGAATATATTCGAATAATCTAGTTGCAATCTCTAATTGCATGCAATCCAGACGAGTCTAAAAACAGAGCGTAGCCAAAGTGATTTTGCTAACCACGATTCTTATCCTAACCCTTTCTTTTTTCACCCTTACTGTCTCCGAAAAACAGACAGACGTGCGACATGTCTGGCCCATCACCATTTCATCAATTTTGAGACCTCTATCACATCTCTCACTCTTGTTTGCTTCCTTATCCATTGGTTTCTTTTGCGGTCCTTACGCGTTGTTATTATGATTATATCATTTCTTTTATAACCTTATAAAAATAAAACATAACGTAACATTTTTTTTTAACCACTTCTACATTTTATATAATGATCAGGACCAATTTCGTCCATGTCATTTAAAAAAAATGTGGGGCTAGTAGAGTAAACGTCGTATAACTTTTCAGTTGTCATTGCGCTTTCTGTATAATACACAGAACGTGTCAGTGTATTAGTGTGTATGTTTTCCGTGATCCTAAAGCAATGCATGGATCCCGTGATTCTAAATCCTAGAGTGCAAAATTATACAGCGTACTCTCGCGAAATATAGAAAAGTGTTTTAATTATTAATTATTAGTTATGGTTGGCGTCCGTGGCGCAGTTGGTAGCGTCGCTGGATACTGTTACGGGTGTCTCGGGTTCAATTCCTGGTGCGGACGGCTTTCGTAGATTGACCTTTCAATCGATTTATGGATTTCTAGTCGTAGTCTGAGTGTTTGTGATGTCTAAAACTTCCTCCCACCCATCCTATCCTCACGGGGCGTAGCGAGGGTGATTAGCTAACCACTAGTCCTGTCCTAGCTCTATCCTTGCATCCCTACTCTCTTCGAAAAAAAAGAGAGGTTGAGTAACTGAGTAACAAGCAGTTCTGGTAGAAAAGTTCTGTTAAGATACTTCCATTAGGAGACCATATGCTCCACATTGGGAGCGGACATGGATAAAAAAAAAGTTATTTTTACGCAACTTCCGTTCAGATGTTTCAGTAAGAGTATTCTCCAGACTTTAAGTGGACAAGGTATAAAAAAAGCATTAATTTTAAGAAACAGAGAGAAGTCTTGTTTGTTAGATCAATAAATTAAAAAAATAATAAAAAAACTAGTTAAAGAGGGTTAAAAAAACAACCTGTCCAACCCTGAGGGCGGATGTCCACTTTTAACGGAAGCTGTCACTGGTTAATGACTGTCAAGGTAACACTTAAATTGAAAAAAAAATATATAATGATATGTAAACATACAAAAGCAGTGAAAATGCTCCACTTCGATTTACGATGACAGAGAGTGTGTGGTTGGTTCAAATAACGATGAAATTAATTGCTTTTCGTAAAATTTATTAGTTAATTGATTCATAAAATTTTATACACATAGATGACGGCTGATTGAAATTTTTTAAAACTTGTTTTAAAGGCGTGTTGAGGATATGAATAAAATTAAAGTTTTATAATCTCTACACATGTAAATGAAATCGTCTATCCACCTGCATATCTCTTTGATTTTATTTTAACGTAAAAAAATGAACGAAAAGCTTTAGTCTATTTTTAATACACACTTTTATAAAAAAAAGAATCGGATAAATTATTTCAATCGCAATTACCATATCATATCGGTGGCGCTTTGACTAGTTATGTAACTCTCAAAATTGAAATTGTTTAGGAGAGAGTAAAAACTGTTTTTATCGAGAAAATTATATAGTGATATAATTTAAGACATCTGCTTAGGGTGCTTGATGGAATTTCAATATCAAATTTGAATTATTGAGATTTTGTACATTTCCATGTATTTTTTCACTAACGACCCGGGTTTTGCCTTTCGGCATCTTCAGGTAATCAAGCACACGAGTGGACTCAAACTAATTCAAACATACAGTTTATAACGATTATATACAAAATAAAATACGACAAATCTTATCGCTGTGTCTAAGAAATTAACATCTGGACTAGTGACCACTTTACGACTGAAGAGGGTTGAGGGGGTTTTTAAATACAAATCGATGTATCAATATGGGAAATTCGTTACTTTGATTGTTAATTTATGTTTAGTTTTGATTGTTAATTCATGTTTTATTTTTTACGGACTCATCTCACGTACAGGAAACAATAGAGTAGAGTTTGGAAGATTCAGTTGTTCGTTCAAAATTGCTAAGGAATTTAACTGGGCTCTATTGATTTCCAAAACTTCTTGGTAGAATAATTTATGATCCCCCATGTTTTGATGAAACATTTTAACCCCATCATTCGCATTGAATTTATTATATAGTGAGTTGCGTTATGAATCTTTGAAATACACAAATTTTCTTGTTTTCAGGTACGGAATTATACTTAGAGACTGTTCACATAATAGCTGCTTACATCAAGTGGCTGAGTCAGAATTTTGAAACATAAAATCAATTTAAAATTATGTTTTCCTTCCAAATAGTTGTCAATTTATTTTTCTAATTTACATCATTTGGCTAAGACCTATTCTGTTGTCTTTAAAATGAGATCCAATCATTAAGTCATTTTCGTATTTTTTGACGGTTACATAAATTAGCTAAAAACTCAGTGTAATTATTATCATACCTTTCAATCAGAAATTATTGTCTATGTTAACTTTGACCTTACGTGGATTGGAGGGTGGGTTACGAGTACTGAAAATATCAGATAAAATCAATATTTATCTAGTTGATTTGTAGAATTCGAGCATTTAACAGTATTGTATATTTTATAACGGGAAAACTTAACGGCATTCATTGAGCACTTGTCTATATGACTGTTGTATAATCAAATTACTTTATGTAATTGCCGACAGCTTAAATCATTTAAAACATAATAAACTTTTATGTGACGTAAAGAAGAAATTTTATAGTTATGATTCCAATAAAACGTACAATTCTGACTTAATGCAACTCAAAAACCTGTACATGACAAAAGCGAAATAAATCATTGCTTGCCGGTTTATTGCTCTAAAAATTCCTTAGATACGAAGTCACGAAATGGAAGCAACTGACATGCAAATAAATAGATAGAATTCCTCGGTAAGTGTTTCTTGGAAACTGCTCCATAAAAAGAATCAATTTTTGATGCCTGGGATCAGGCTCGGTCATCGATCAATTCAAGTCAAGATGATGTTATCAAAAACATAACCGTCTTGCGGTGTTTTCAATGGATCCGGTACTTTACTTTGCGGTAATTCAATTTGAATCTCATAACACTGTCGTTCTGGCAAAACTGATTTCGATTTAATCGTTATTGGACATTAGAGTGTCAATCAAATAAAATTAAACAAATTTATGTTTCGACTATCGTAAAAACAATATCCATTTCGGTTGGCTTTGATTAAGGTGATCATTGGTTTGAGTGCCGGTACTGACAGTCTGAAATCCCCCCACCTATCCAACTCTTAAAAACAGGCGCAGCAACAGCGATTAGCTTACCACAAGTCGGTAAATTGAGCATCTGAGTAACAATAAGTTGTCGAAGAAAACTGTTAATGACATAGTCTTCATTAATAGTCTATATTGTCGTTTCCATGGCAAAACCGCTTATCAGAAAAAAATTAAGGGAACTTAAGTTTTAAATGCCACTGTATGAATAACGATATTCTTCATCACCTGCCAAAAGCATGTAAATGGGAGACTAATAGGAAGGCTCTATTTTAATTTTTTCAAAATACTTATTATTTTTCTCTTTCCATTATTCTCTATTCCAAGAATTCTAGAATTTTTAAAGTGGTTGTTGTATAAATATTAATTTCTCTTCCCTTGTTTCATGGAAACTTGCAATAAAAATATGTATTATTAACAAAAATTTTACATCTTGCTTTTTTAAGCTATGTGATGTTTTTTACTTCTCCTGGACAATGGCAAATATTCAAATAAGTGGTTTTGCCGTGGAAACAACGATATCCTACACATTGGGAGAGGAAATGCTTTAATTAAAAATACATTTAATTTAATTATCTTAAGAATTTAATGATACATGTAACATTATATCTTTGTAATCACCGCGTGCTTTTTAACTACTCTGAATAGAGGCTTCAAACGTGTTGACTATTTCATTATTATGGGCGAATATCCAAGTCCATAAAACTAATTACATATAACAGTCAATGGAGTGAGTTAACATTAAAATATCTATATTCTTAAACCAAACAATTTTATGCAGTTGTTAATAAATAAATCCCTTTAGTCAACCCAATATTTACCTTCAAGCTGATAACAGAAAGGTGATTTACAGAATTAAACCACATCTATCGCTTCATTTGAATTTATTTTTAAAAACACCCAACCTTCATTTTCGTAATTTCTAATCTGTAAATAAAAAAACCTTACGCTAAAGTTACTCTAAAGATGTTTTTCGAGCAAGCAAAACATATTTCACAATTAGTAAAACAACCAGCAGAATAACAAAGTGATTAATATTATTTTTTACCAATTTTTATTCTTTTTTTGTAATTATTATTACTTAAAAACCTATTTCTTTATCATGTCTATTTAATGTTAATTTCGTATTTAATATTTCACTATTTGCTATTTTCTCATTATATTTTTTATATGGCATCATTTCCGATTTCAGAATAGTTTTTATTGTAAAAGATACTTAAAATTTTAATAATAGACTATTTAATTTTGTTTAAGAATACAGAATTCACAGTTAACATCTTAAAAGTGATTATAAAACGATCGTTTTGTATATTTTTACATGTTCGCTGCAAATATGGATCAAATAATCTCATAATAGTATATCTCGACATAGATTATTTAAAAAATACTAGATGTCATTCAATCGATCAATGACTTCTTTCAGATAGTGTAAGAATGGAATGATGGCGTTAGGAAAGGAATTATACAATAGTTAGACACTAAATCATTTGTTTTAATAACTCACTTAATGCAGCATTACAAAATGACAGACGCTAAACTTTTCTACTGTAAAAGCATAAGGAAAAAAGATTAAGTAAAGTGAAAACAAGACAATTAATCTCACTTTAGTAAGCTTGCATAATCGATTAGGGGTTGGTTGGGAAGGAATAACAATATAATTGAATTTGATAGACCGGAAATCCGAACGACAACTCAGCTCCAATCCGTCAATTTTTGAATATTTTTTTTTTAGATCAGTTATTTGTTACATTAAAGAGTAACGATGCAGCTTTATTTATATCTAATAAATAAGAAAATGTAATGAAAAGAACGAACAGGATGTCTCCGAAAGGCCAGGATAAGATCACCTGTAACTTTCGTATCAACGATGATGATTGTAAAAGTTTATTCGAATATTATTGCAATAATTCTTCAATCAACCAACTGCGATTAATCCATAGATATAATCCACGCTTAATTTAATCGCTATCGATTTCTTGGTAGCAGTTGATCTTCTTGAAGCAGCGGCTACATTACCCGTTGAAAAAAACGTTAAAAAATAAAATCTTTTGTTGAACAAACCCGTGAACTCTTTTCGTACAAGTCGTAAATTAGCCCCGAACGAGGTGGCTCGTAAAATTGATGATTAAAATATAAATATGACTATACCGCCATTGTAAGGCGTATAGTATCATTGATGTCGAGCAAGTGCAAGAAAAATATTCAATAATGTGAAATGAGTATTAAAATTATACGATAGTAACTATTTTGTCAGGTCCGTGGTGCAGTGGTCAATGTTGTTGGCTTCGGAATGTAAGTAATATAAGGAATGTAAGAATCTAGTCGTGGGGTAGGCAGTAAAAGAATCTTCTAGTGTAACGATGGGATGGGATTCTGCAATGTGGATTTGGCAGAATCGATGGAATAATTCTTCTAAGGGTAGGCGTACTTATATTTTTTTTTCCGAAAATAAAGTGGCGAATGGAGATAACCAAAGTTTTGATTCGTGATTTCTGTACCAGCCAATTCATAACTGACCATGTGCATTTCGTTGCCAAGCTCTTTCAGCTTGACCCGTTGTTAGATAGCCCACTACATAAACGGGGCAATACGATCCAGGATGCTGATCACATCATTTGAGAATATCCATACATGGACAACGAACGAGAAAAGTTGCCCAAGACGATACGACTATGGGTCAGATCTGTCGGCCCCGCGACTTGATTGCATCTCTGACAAATTACAAGCTCACGGTGTCATATGAAAAGCGATTGGAACGCAATTCCTAAAGACATAATACCTTTGCTTAACTTTTATTTGACACTCAACTTTATGCACTCTAGAGTGCGTGCAACGAAGTCATGAGAAATTTCTCCTCGAACGTTCCTGTCAAACATTTGAAACACGCATAACGTTGTTACACTGTAGAATACACCCTAAGAAGAGTATGAAACCGTAGTGGGTGGTGGTGGGGATAACTTTGAGAACACTATGGCATTTAAAAAAATCAAGGTTTTATACTTAAAATGTAAATGCGTTACAGACAAATAATTCAAGGCAAATATATAATATATTGTAATTGAAGTTTATTACTGAATAAGACACAGCGTAGATTTACCATTAACTAGTACATTTTTAATGTGGCCTATTAAAAGAAATCAAAGCGTTCTTCTTGCCCATGATCACGACGTTTAAAGTTCATTTTATCACGCTCAATTTATAATTATTTAAGCGTCAGAGAGTGAAGTGTCTCCGGCGTTAGGGCTGCCACTGTGAGCTCTACTAAAAGGCCAACTCATCATTTGGCAATAAAAGTCGTGAAGGTTTATTTATATCGGTGAATGAAGGCTGTAACACGCCGGCGTCCGTTGTTCCGGAGTACTACTGGCATCGCAGACCATCGATATGACAGCGCTGCTAACTCTAAATAGTGGATTATTATCATGAAATGATCGCCGTTCTGCCTCGTAAATACCCAAACAAATGCCTATCTGATTAATGGATATTTTTTGTGTTTTTAATGCAGTAAACCCGTGATTTTAAAGTCAGAAATTTACTATTTTATATTACTCGCGTGCAATTTTCTTTTGGCAACTGATTATTTGTCAGAAACTCGGAGGTAAGAGAGCAGATGGACCAGCCTCTTATTACGTCCAAGATAAAAAAAAGTGATGATCGACCTGGCTGGGATGTGATGCGAATGCTCTAGGGGAGCCTAAATTCTGCCTGTCTCTTCAACCAACCGGATGGATTCCGTCGCCCTGGAAGGCCGCTGATGACCATTTATAAGATGTATTCGGTGGAGCTACAGGACGCTGGGATAACCTGGGAGGAAGCAAAAAGACTGACGGGGGACAAAGAAGCTTGGAGGTACCACGTCATGGCCATAAGTTCCAAGCAGGGAGCGGATATGGTCAAAAAAACTTCTTCAGTAAATGGACAGTAACTAATTCGACAAATGGTCCGTACGAAATTATGTATGTTAAGTTAATAATTATGTTTGATCAATAAATAGTTGTGAAATAAGGTTAGGTTAGGCTTAATTTAAAAACTGACCGCTTATCCAACTGACCAACTATTATTTCGTACTGATCAAAAATTTAAATAGTTACTGACCCAATAAATGCACACCTTTCCAGTCGATTGTCTTCTTTTTTATTATAAAAACGAATTGATTGAATACCTGTATAATGTATTGATATAATTATATTTTTACCGATTTAGCTGTGATAGATATCATTATCAGCTAATTTAAGATGTCTTAATGAGAAAGGATGTAGAGTTAACGAAGTAAAAAATTGGCAAATTTTTTACGGCATTAACCAATAGACGCTAAAAATCGTCAATATGGATGTTCTGTAGGTACATTATTAAAATACCGTAGCTTCGTAGCATTACTTTTATGACAAGGTATTTCCTCAATAAACAATTTAGCTATTCTCAATTCTGATTTTATGGTTGTTAATTATAAGAAGTAAAAAACCATTATAGAAAATATTCCACTACCTATAAAAAAGGCGATGCTACTTCAAATTACATAGACTATAAAACCTAAGTTTTGTGTGAAATATATCGATTTTTTTATACTGGCTTCGGTAATGAAAATATTAATGTTTATTATCTTATTAATGTTGTAAATTAAATGTTTCGTGTACCAACGTGCCTATAACAAAGTTGTTTAATCTTACTTTCATATTTTTAAAAAATATTACTAAAATATTATTAAAACAGTATAATAAAATTATTTCAATTCAGCTTTATATTTCTAAGTAGAACAAATAATTTTCTATTTAAGAAGCCATATGAAGCGCCAGTTGCAAGGGCTGTTTGTGTGATCAGTGCATTGAATTAAGTAGATATATTCAGCAACGACAAATGTGTATTGTTTTTTTAGATGTATTTTTTTTCATAACATTATATTTAACAAATAATTTTTTTTTCCATGTCCTCTCTCAACGTGAAGCATATGGTCTCCTAATAGAGGTATCTTAACAGAGTTTTTCTATGAGAACTGTTTGTTACTCTGTTACTCAACCTCTCTATATCGAAGAGAGTAGGGATAGGAGGATAGAGCTAGGACAGGACTTGTGGTTAGGTTATCGCTCTCGCTACGCCCCGTGAGGAATTGATAAGTGGGTGAGGAGGGAGTTTGTAGACAACACAAACACTCAGACTACGAACAGAAATTCATAAATCGATTGAAATATCAATTTATGAAAACTGTCCGCACCGGGAATTGAACCCGAGACAACCGTAGCCCATGACGCTACCAACTGCGCCACGGACGCCGTCAAATACATGGCGTGCTGTAATGCCATGCATTGTCAGAAGTAATCTAATATATATATTTTTTTAAATGAAGAATTGGATACCCACATGATTAAAATGTAGCATTACCCTCATTGATATCGTCGGTATAGTGGCAGAAGCTGTTATGTCAAAAAACCTTCTTTTGAGATAATCGCCTTTCAAGAAAATCATAACATTAATTTTAAACTCTCTATTTACATAACTCCATTGTTTATTAAACTAACCGCTTTATGAGCTTCGTTAATCATTTACGAATTCAATTTAAGTTAAAGTAAAACTTTTTTTTAGTTTTTTTGCTACTAATACTATGAACTTCTTCAAATTACATAACATTTACATGGAATATGGCTGAGCTTGTTTTTTCAAACGATAGACCGTCCTAAAATCTATCATACTGCATACACATCTCAAATCAGCTAGTTTAAGACGTATCGCCTTCTGCCACTATACGGACGATAAATTGTTTTATCTAAAATCGGAGAGCCCTATCCCTACTGATTATCTAAAATCTGAAATAAAGTAAAAATAGTTGCCAACTAATTATTTGCTCAGTATCTAATTCAATTAACGGTCAGTAAATATTAAAAATACATAAGACGGTCAGTAGAAAAATAAAAATAGTAAGTAAACATTAAAAATACGGTGAGTAAATATTAAAGGAACGTTAGGTTTTTTTTGTTAGGTTAGGTTAACTAAGTAAAAAAGATAAAATAACAAATCTGATTTAGATTATATACGTGCGAATTTCATTAAACCATTTTGAGTGGTAAACAATTACTCTGTTTTAAAATTGTACATTAAGAAATGTTTATTTTATTTATGATTTCAATAAACATGCACCAATTGTAAATAAAGTTTTGGTTAGGTTTAATTTAATAACTGACAATTTTATATAAATTACTGACCGTTTATTTTAGTAACTGAGCACGTGTATACTGAACATTTATCGAATTAATTACTGGCCTTTTTGATTAAATACTGACCCAAAATATTTCTAGTTTCTGCAAACGATGCGTCGACTAATTTCTAATGTTGTTGATTATATTTTCTCGTGTTTTAAAATATTAATTGTTTCCAATACTGTAAAGCTCTCATGTTCTAATATTTGGAATCCTTACGTGCTAGTAAATAAATATTACTTAATATGTTTTAAAATCATTACTTACGTATCGGTGTTTAAAAAATCTCTGAATGCGTCGCCGACGCGCTTGAACGCACGGTCAAGCTAAAAACCCGTCGGCATTTGAGATTTTTGTATCAAATTAATCTTATTTTGTTCTATATTTAATTTAAATTGCTCAATACAACATGAGTATCATTTTCAAAAATACGTGTTTTTTATCCGCATTATAATACTAAGTTGCAAGTTAAAACTGTAGTAAAATAATTTGCTACTATTTTGCTCCACTGAAAGTAAACGTTTTGGAAGCGTACATAACGTCAAATAAGATTGATTATAAAAAAATAAACAATAATTTGTTACAAAAACGAAAAATTCTTCTTTTAATTTGACTTATTTTTCTTTGTGAATTTTAGCCGTTAATTTTTGGAAACTGTTTATCTGGTATTGAACACTACAATTTTAAAGTATTTATATAAATTCAGAAGTTGTATTTCAAACAAAATACCAGTTAATTCGATCAGCTTAATGGCCGCATGTTTTTTTGCAAAAAACTGTAATTTCACTATAATTTGTAAACCAATTGAGATATTTTAACCAAATTTGATTTGATGGCTTCTAGATACTTTGCCGCGTAAATCAATGCCGTTTGAACAGTGTTAACATATCTGTGGGTTGCATACTTATGTTGTGTAGTGAAAAAACTTAAATCTACTAAAAAATCCCTGCTTTTCATATCATCCCTGTTGAAGATGTTACAAGTCACCCCGGGACAGGACACGTTTATCATAATGACTCAAGCACCATAAAAAATGCCATATGACCCATTCAATAAATCACTACGAAATATGTAAATAATAATAACCAATACTACGAGAGTGAGAAAAAATTAAACGTGTACCATCTAGGGGTAGTTTTACAAAACTGTGTGGTAAAATTATTGTTAATGTTTTGTTCAATAATGCGTTGATGTTTATACCACCATCTCTCGTCGACATTTAAAGTCAAACTCGATTATAACCCAGTACTTTTTCAATAGAATGGAATGTATGACGTATGACTTATATATGAGTCCGCGGCCATTAACCTGTTAAAAAACATACACACAATTTAAGTAAGTAAATATACTTATTTAAAATAAATTTGATCCATAAATTAATGTATTGCGGGGTATGTTAAAAATTAGAATTTTAATGTTTCTTAGTTTAACACATGTAAAAAATTTAATAGCGTTTTTGTACTCCCATCCAATTGTTTGAGGTTTTGTAGATTTCCATGCATCTTCAGGCATTCTAGGCACACGAATGAAAACGAACTGACATTTTGTGTCGTTAGTGACGAAATACAAGAAAATGTACGAAATCTCAACAATTCAAATTTGATATTGAAATTTCATTAAACACCGTCAGTCGATATCTTAAATTAAATAATGCAAAATGATCTTAACTGATCGTCGTATCAAATTATAACAGTCTTTGCATGTATGTTTTTTCCGTTATTAATCTTTATGTACAATATTACTGTATTTTTTCGTGTATTTTTTCAATAATTGTCACGATTTTATTATTTTAAATTGAGATATTAGCTTATAAATCATGTTTAGAACGTCTTCAAAAGAATTGAATTTGATTTTTATGATGAAATGTATGTCTAGTAACAATAAATGTTTAAAATTAGAGTCTTTAAAAGTGACCAAAGATATTTATATATTTGAAAACAAATTAGTAATTCGGTTGAATAATCAATGTTTGAAAATATCCGAGGATTCAAACTCGCACGACCGTTGACCACTCGGTTATAAGACCAGCTACCGGTTTCACCGTTCACTGATTGATTATCTTGAAACAAGTCTTGTCAAATATTCATGTTGTACTACAAATATAATTTTTGGATGATTTCTTCAGGGAAAGAGTAACCGTTTACCACGACATGATCATTTTTCGCATATAACAGTCATCTCACGCCTCACTAACTATTGATTACGTTTTTCAATATTCCCTGAGCGTTTTAAGCACGTAATTATTTCCAAGAAAAAGCAAATATGGATCGTGTTCAGATAAAATAATATGTAGGATCAAATTGAATATTTTGGCGTTTTAATTATACTGAGAATGGAATGTAAAAAGATAGTAAAAAATGATACACATCGTTTTTATCCGTATATTCATTTGATGTGAAAAAAATGGTAGTTATTTCCCTTTTCCAGTGAATTCAGTAGTAACTTCGGGTAAAAACGTTTTATTTTAATATAATACGACATTTACCTAGTATAATAGAACTTGATTTAAAATGGTAAAAATAGCGAAATATTTATCTAAACGTTTTCTTACCAACCAAGGTATAGCAGCATATTTAAGACTCCTAATGGAGGAATAACTTTAATATAAAATTAAATTAAAAATTGATAACTTAGTTATTCCACTTGGTTTATCACTAACGTGACGCGTTTCGCCTCTTTAAGAAGCATCCTCAGACTAACCGTATCGTAAGGTTATTTACTTCTAAGGTTAACGATGATTTTATTCTTAAAAGGGTGGGGATGGGTTTTATTATATTCTACTGAACGTGTGGAAGGAGGTAAGCTATAAACATTGTTACACTATAAACAAATCAATTACTGGCACCTGGATGTGAAAAACCCAAAGGGAATAAATTTAATAATGGCGAGCCGCCTGTTCTGTTTAAAAGTTTTTTAAGAATAAAATCATCGTTTAACTTAGAAATAAATAACATTGCGATACGGTTAGTCTGAAGATGCTTCTTAAAGAGGCGAAACGCGTCACGTTAGTGATAAACCAAGTGGAATAACTAAGTTATCAATTTTTAATTTAATTTTATATTAAAAATGAACTTCCACAAAGTTACCATCGATTCCATAGAAAATATGAGGAATAACTTGATTCCAATATGTTCGAAGTTGTCTGATTCCTGGCAGCTAGTAGATTCGTAACAACTAGAATATTGTTACGTGTATCAACATATTCGGGTCCGTGGTGCAGTGGTCAACGTCGTTGACTATGGTTACGGATGTCTCGGGTCCGGTACGGATAATTTCACAAATTTTCAATGGATTTATGTTTGTAGGCATGGATGTTTTTGATGTCTTAAATTTCCTTCCACACATTCAATCCTAAAAACGGGGCGTAGCGAAAGCGATTATTAGCTAACCACTATTCTTGTCCTAGCCCTATCATTATATTACTTCTCTCTTCGAAAAAGATAGGTTGAGCAACTGACTAACATGGCGGACATGATATAAAAAATATATTTATAAAAGGGTCAACATGAAAATACTTTATTGAAGTTTTCAATATTGTCAAATATGATGAGACAGAATTTAAAAAAAAAACTGATCAACTCTAAACGAAAGGTGTCCAGTTAGGATTGTAGAATTTTCTATCATTATAAATTACGAATTTGGTCTGCATCAAATTCAAATTAAACTAAAAAAAACGCAGTCTAAAATTATTAACCATCATTCTGATTACATATTATAAAATATTTCAGCTTGGCTTATTTTTATTGTTTATTTATTAAAACTAAATTAAATAAGCTTCTAGTTTAAATAATTGTTATTATAATAAACTGTAGCGAGAGTAGATTATATATTTAAGCAAGTTATTGCAGTAGAGAGTATTCAATTTAAAAGCAAATACATCATGACAAAAATGCTTCATCTTTCAGAATAGCCTAACCTTAAATTAGCGATGATTTATGAAAATATTAAAAATGTGCTTTACATAATGATTAAGTAGAGCTAACAATTGTTCGTAGTAAAAAACAAAATTAATTGGTAGGTATGGAAAATAATATAAATATGATCGCTCAGTGAGCATGCGCGGTAAGCATTTATGAATATTGTTTTAACATATAATAATAATTGGTTTGCACGAAACAAAATTGAATATGGAAGCGATAAAACGCCTTTGCTATATTTTTTTTCAAAATTACATCAGTAGCGTATCAAACTGATAACAAAATTCAGTTAAACTTCGATACATATTGAATATTGACAAGGGTGTGTTTGTTAAAGTCTTATTATAAATTGTGAAGTTAGGGCCGTCGTGCGGTTGGACATTGGCTACGGTTACGGATGTCTCGATGTATGGATTTTTTTGTAGACATGGATTTTTGTGATCTCTAAAATTCTCTCCCACCCATTTGAACCTATAAATGGGGAAGAGCGAAAGCGATTATATAACCACTAATCTTGTTCCAGCCCTATCTTTCTATCCCTACTCTCTTTAAAAAAAAGATGTTGAGCAACTGATTAACAAGTATTTCACGTAGAAAACTTCTGTTGAGATACCTTCACTAGGAGTCCACATGCTCCACCCTGGGAGCGGACATGGTAAACAAAAAAATCTCTCCCACCCATTCGATCCTAAAAACGAGAAAAATTAGCTAACCCTTCGTCCTTTCATACTCTTATCCTTTTATCACTACTCTCTTCGAAAAAGAGAAGTTGAGAAAACTGAATAACAAGCAGGTCTTGAGTAAGAAAACGTCTATTGAGATACCTCCGTTAGATGGTCATATGCGGAAATGGAAAATGTCGGTTTTCTGAATGAAATTTACAAAATAAACGACCAAATTCATCTATATACAAAGACAGAGTACTTTCCAACATAAATGAACTGAAAAAATGATGTGTGTAATATTTATCTACGGCTGGGATGTAGATAGGTGTACATCAAATTATCAGTCGGCACGCGTTAAAACTGCTGTATTTGTATTATAACGAGCTACACATTTGCATGACACTAGCTTTTAATAGCGATGTTTGGTTTGAAACAATTTTTAATATTTGACAGGAAATATTTAGAATTTTCATTACAACCTTCATCTGTTTCCAAGTGTTTGAATTTAAATCGTGTAGGAATTACTTGATTGTTTTCTGAAGTCTTTTTATCGTCAACTCTATTAAAATTATTGAACTAATCACATTTTTGCTACATTAATTCTTTTTTAATAATCGGAGACTTCTATGTCTTTGGATACGAATTCATAAATGGGTTTAAATATCAACGGATGATAGCGTGCAATGGACGAATTGAACGTATTGCCAAGAACAATGACTACTGGGCTACGTTACAAAACTATTATCTCTATGAAACTGTAACTCTTTTTTAGAATAAACACAGATAGTTCCTGGGTGGTTTAGTGATCGATTTATTTTAATAACTAAAATACCAATTTTGAGAACACCACTGCTTTTGATGAGTACAGTGAATCCCAAAATTACTAACATCTACTTATCTCTGCTTGTAGTATTTATTTTAAGCTGCATTATTGAAATTATTTTTAACCAACGGGTTGTGACGTTGTCCGTGATATGCCTCGAGCGAATATTTTGGGTTACGGTGCACCTATGTCATTATGTCTTTTAAATTCTGAAATAAGAGGAAAATTACATTTAAATCAAATCGAGCAGTCACTGATGCATCAATTTTATGTTTCCGAGTAAAACCAATGCCGGACATGTAAGAATTTGGGTGAACAAATATGATAACCTTTATTAAAAATCGCAATCAGGAAATAGCAGTGAAACAATTTACTTTGCTCGTATTTATTTTGATTTAATTTAATTGATAGTCGAGCCGGCTGGTACTATTCTTTAAAGAATTATAATACATCACGCTGTACATTTGAATGTACAGCGTGATGTATCCATGTTTTATTTTTAATCCAAGGGAGAGCTGAAGGGAGCCTCATGTATGGAAGTCTCATGTTGAATTAATAAAAAACAATACTCTCAGATAAAATAAGTTGGTAACATTTGCTAGCGTTAATAACTATTGCGCAATAATTAGAGTGATACAAAAAATTCGCCCTTTCCCCGGAATTGCTCCGAGATTAAGCGAGCCTTTTGTTAACGTATTGGTAGTTCATCACCGTGTTAAACACAGTAAAATATAAGAGTCACCTTTGAAACTGGACTTTGGGAACACTTTCAGACAGATGTACGCTGATTCATATAAGAAAAAGCCAAAATCTTTTATATGACATTGTGATGTCAACATAACAGTAGCAAAGTTATCCTATTTATACTAGAAAATTTACGAATAATTTAATATTAAAACTAAAAAATGTGTAATTTAAGACATCGACTGAGGGTGCTTGACAGAATTTCAATATCAAATTTGAATTATTGAGATTTTTTACACTTGAAATACATGGAAGTGTACAAAATCTCAATAATTCAAATTTTAAAAATGTGTATTTCGTTTGCATAATCATTACAAATAAAAATAATTATTTTGGAGTTGTGACATTGCGTTTGATAGTTCAATTACTGAGTGGATCAAGCCAGATTGCAAATAAAGCAGTTGAAATTACTTTAAAAGATGGTATATTCACATTCAAATCGTCGTTGTTTTGGAAGAAACCACTAAATCGAAAAATGATATTTTGAGTCAGTTATACCAAAATTGTCTTTATTTCAAACTCTACAGTATGGAAGAACACATTTATTTTTATAAATCAAACTTTTACTTTAAAACAGTTTTGAATAAACAAACAAAATAAAAAGGCATTTGACAAACTTCAAAGTCCAATTACTCATAACTAGTATTTTTCAGTTAGTGTCTTCTTCCAGAACAACGACGAAATATACTTGAATTATTAAAAAAACTTTCAATTTTACCTGTGTGACGTATCATCAGTTGATTTTCTACGCCATTTTCATGCATGACATCATCAAAAAAACTTTAACCAAAAATCAATTTGAATTTGTAAAAAAAAAAATGATTACACTAAAATACCACAGGTTTGCACATTTCACTTTGTGTACTAAAAGTCAAAATCACTTTTTTACGTATCTGTCTTAGCTGCTGCGATTTTTTCTTCATGGCAGTCTTTCGGGCATCACAATCTGAAAAGAATATACAGTAAAGGAATATTATTTAGGTAATAAGTCACGTATCACTGTATCAAAAAATATCTACTCGTAAAGTTTATAAATGGAGTTTGCTTCGAAGTTTAAGCAAAAAACCGCTCATGAAAAGAGGTTATTATAAGACTTCTTGCATTGGTGCAAACAAAATTTCAAATAAGACATTATCTAAATACAATAGCGATTTTTTAGTAATTCTAATACTTCGATTAACTGCATAACAATACATGGAGCCGTCGCTATACGATCGTATTACTACAAAAATTCTGCCATGTGAAACTTAGCGTTGTACTGTCAATACTTTAGATATAGCAGAGAAATAGTTAACAAATAAATTTTTGCCCTGATAATTTGTAAATGATAATTTGTGTCGGCGTCCGTGGCGCAGTTGGTAGCGTCGCTGGCTACGGTTACGGATGTCTCGGGTTCAATTCCCGGTGCGGACGGTTTTCATAGATTGATTTTTTCAATCGATCTATGGATTTCTGTTCGTAGTCTGAATCCTCCTCCCACCCATCCCATCCTCTAAGGGCGTAGTGAGAGCGATTAGCTAACCACTAGTCCTCTCATAGCCCTATCCTTCTATCCCTACTCTCTTCGAAAAAAGATAGGTTGAGCAACTGAGTAACAAGCAGTTCTCATAGAAAAAATCTGTTAAGATACCTCCATTAGGAGGCCATATGCTTCACACTGGGAGCGGACATGGAAAAAAAAATTGTAAAAAAAAAATGACCATCTTTTTTTATAATATTTTAGCTTTAAAGATATACATTATTGTGGTATTAATTTAAGACATCGACTGAGGGTGCTTAATGGAACTTCAATAACTCAAATTTGATATTGTGGTATTATTTATGATGTATGGTTTGATTAAAATTACTATTTCAATTTTTAATTAAAATTTCGTCCATATATAACGCTACATTATACAGTATATTTTTTAATCCTCCATAGTCTATAGTCAAATTTTGTCACTAAAATCTTTTACGCACTACCTAAATTGCATCCGACTTAGGAACTCTTTGCAGTAAAAACTTGTAATGCAGTATTATATTTTTGTGTCTTCAATTTTTATTTATGTCACCTTATTTAAATTTAGGGTAAAATAAAACTCTCCGAAAATGAAAGAAAAAAATGTTTTTATTTATCGTTCAATGGCGTTGATTCTGTTTTAAAATCATATTAATATCCAATGAATCTCTGCAGTTTATAGATCAATTATTATTATAATAAAATATCTAAGAAATGTATTACTATATTATGTAACTTGATAACAATGAAAAACGTAAAACTGTTTATGAATACCATTAAAAATATTAAAATTTGTCTGATAGTTGAAATAGTAAATCATGAAAATCTATACATATAATAACCATAAGTTTGAAACATTTCTTACTTTAAGACCAGGAAAACAAAGTTTTCTAATTGATTGGGTAGTTATAAGTCGGCGTCCGTGGCGCAGTTGGTAGCGACGTGGGCTGCGGCTACGGATGTCTCGGGTTCGATTCCCGGTGTGGACAGTTTTCATAAATTGTTATTTCAATCGACGTATGGATTTCTGTTCGTAGTCTGAGTGTTTGTGTTATTCAAATTCCTTTCTCACACCCACCCATCCGATCCTCACGGGGCGTAGTGAGAGCGATTAGCTAACCACTAGTCCTGTCCTAGCTCTGTCCTTCTATCCCTACTCTCTTCGATAAAGAGAGGTTGAGCAACTGAGTAACAAACAGTTCTTATAGAGAAAAAAAAATGTTGACATACCTCTATTAGGAGGCCATATGCTCCACGTTGGGAGCCGACATGGATAAAAAAGTTGTGAGTCATATTGAACTATCGTCGTTATACATGAGAAAATGACCAAGTGCCAAATAGTCAAACGTTCAAGAGAAGCGTTTTAACATAGCGTTAACAACCAATTACAAATAACAGCTTCGGACAATTGTAGGTATATATATATACGTAGACAAAAGACACTAAATAGTTATTCAATTCAATCCTTTGAAAATTCTACTTGGTTACTTTTTATTTTATGTTGAAAAGATAGTTTAAACAGTTTTGCAATAATGGCACATCATATGAATCTATTATTGATTAATTTGCATTTTCAAAAAATAGCAATGGACAACCATTTCATAAAAATATTACAAAACCGAAATATTTTTACTCGTGGCTGAGATAATTGGTAAAACTATCCAACCAGTGTGATAAAAAAACATTTGTGGCTAATTTATTTCAACAATAACTGTTGATTTTTTATGATACATAAACCAACATAATTGATATTTTGTTAAAAATATTTTTTTTATAATTTTACAAGGGGTCACTTGATGGAAACAAATTTTGACATTGCTAATATATTTTCCAACAAGGATTATTCGTCAGTATGATTAAATAAATCAGAACAACATCAATAGATTAAATGGTGATACAATAAGTTACTTTTTTGTACACAAACGATACACACTCTTGACAATTTAACTTTTAACTTATACCTTAATTTAATATTTTTGATCGAAATTATCAATATTGTTCTGTAAAATATATATTTAATAATTGCATAATAGTTTCTTTAATATTTTAAGTACGCTTTTTTTTTTAATATCTGGCATTACAACTGACAGCCAATGTGCCAAATATTTTGAAAATTAGAAAATCACACGAGATAAACTCGACGAGAAGTTTTAAAAGTCATGTCCAAGATCACAAATTTAAATTGAAAAAATTTCAATTTGATATTGACCTTGCTGTGAATTGAACCAGGACCCAACTGATCGCTAAGGCAAACACTTACAACTAGACCACAATGGCCGAAGTTTGTCTTTATGTATTTAATATTCTTTCAATGAATGTTCGAATATCCACACGAATGATTAGTTTAATGCTTTATACAAAATGGAATATTTATATTTGCTGTTATTTTTGAAATCAAATTGTTTTTTGAATTGAAAAAGTTGGAAACATCTTTCTTCTGGTCTACCTTTTACTAACAGGCTTTCTGTATATTTACAGTCTAGTCAAAAGGAACAAATAGGCACATTGCAAAATCAGCATAAAATCACTCTGACTTCCGTTCGAACATCAGCCTCCGTCCATCACTCGTAAAAAGCGTACTGTCAGTTCGAAAACTGGATTAATATAGTCCATTAACCCAAAAAAAACGCCCAGTTGTTTTTTCTTATTACATTTTTTTCTGTTTTATTAAAGATGATTACTCCGTAGTCTGTGGTAATTTTTTTGCGCGTGCTCGGTTTCGGCAAAGTGTATTATTTTTACAACTTTGATGCTATTTCTGATCGAGTTTAGTATGATTGATACGCGAAAAAAAATAGCGAGAGAAACGTATCTGGAATGTATTGTATTACAAAACAACTTTGTTATATTTTTAGCCAACAGTTTTTACGAAATAGAGTTAATTAAAAAAAATCGCGCTTCAGAATTAATTAAACGCAATCGTCGTATAAAGATATATATATTTTTTTAATTAATCAATTTAATTGTAATGCAAATTTTTTAGACTTAATTAAATTGAGAAATGTCTCGAAGATTTTTTCTGCAAACATTAATTATTATATACGTAATTTTAATTAGATATACATCGATCATAATTTTATATAAGTTTTTACAACTTTACTCTCTTCCTAATATAACTATTGTATTCATTATACAGTGGTTGATTTTTTATCATGAAAAAATAATATATATTCTATCCTCTACAAAATAAGGTCATTTAGTGATACTTTGTAAATTTTACTGCAAAAACTAATACGAAACCACAATTCTCTTTACATATGTAACAAAAAGAAGAAGCCGTGCTATGTTACTGTTGGAAATTCAATAACGTTTTAATTCATCATAATATATTCTACGTCTTACTTACCTTTGATGTAAATACAATTTTATAAATAAGTAACAAAACAGTGTGTCACCCATATCTCGCAATTATTATTTCAAAATACAATTGAAAAATCTGAATTACGTTGGTTTAAGCAAAAGTGGTTGATTTTTTGATAAAGTTGTGGAATACCTTAGTTTTGTTCCATTATTTGACTCAAACCCTTAATTTATTTTGTCTTTGTAGTTGCGTGCAAAAATGAAAATTATTTGTATCCCATCTTTAACTTAAAAACAGATAATTTTGAAGGAAAAGCTATATTTTACAACTGAGGCTACACTTTGAGTAGGTATTGAAGAAATGTTTGCTCGCTTATATTAAACCGGCAAATTTATCATTGCATCTTTTACCGTCGGAAGCTTTCAATATATTATATCACCGATAACATATCGTTTAATTTATTATTACGGATAAATTCGAATTTTCGATGTAGCTTTTAAATATGTAAAATTGTGTTAAAACAATTCATATATATCTTTAGTAAAACTTGTTAAAAAAAGATTGAAAAAGTATTACTGTTTGACAATTAAAAATAGCACTATTTTGAAAATACTTTATATTAAACAATAAATGTTCAACACTTATATATTATAAAGCTTTTAATTCTATGGTCTCAGAATCAAAGTTATAATGAAAAGTTTTGTTTAAATCATTAATATCAAAACGAATTACGATTATCTAAAAAGTTGTGTCCAAAATAAGATAATATGCAAAAATATGGTATGAAGAGAAATACAAATCAAATATTATTAAGTCAACTACATTCTTCGTCCAATATTTATTATTTTTCCAATATATGAATTGTTTATTAGTTGTAAGTGACACAAATATATATTACTCGATGAATTCATGAATTTACTGAGATCGATAGAGTCAATTCTCAGTAAAAGTAAGTCAGGTATTTGCAAAAGTATCAATAGTATCAATATAACATAAGAAAATTTTTACGATACTCCCGATTATAATGCGTTAATTATAAAGACGAAAATGAAGCTAAAGCTTAAAAATCAATTGTAAATATTTAAATAATAATGATAGATTAATTTAGAAATGTACTTTATATACCTTATGCATATGGTTTTAATGGTAATATTAATTTCACAGATACTTTAAAAGCTGAAAACAACCTTTAAAGTTTTTGATTGATTAGAAATTAGACGGTGAATTTGAGAAAATTCATTTTTCATTTGCAATTGAAATTGGTAACTTTGTACAAGTTTTGTTTGATTTCTCGCTGAAAAATTTTCAATTTTATTGAACGATATCAAAATCACAAAAACATTATTTTAACCAATGAAAAATTGTCTGCAGTTTTCACAGATATTATACAATACACACTATGAAAAGTATTTTTATTTTATTATTTCATTAAAAAGATACTGTCTTTTCTGTACGAAAATCCCCTTTTATACATATCTAACCAAATTTACCATAATATCAAGAGTCAATTGGTATAAGTAAATTTCTCTAAGAATTATTTGAAACACCTCATAAAAAATATCGATTTGTATTCAAATAACCGATCAATATTTATTTCAGTACTACCAAATAATCGATAATATTATGGATTACTTACTGTGTATTAAATGTATTTAAGTTTCTTGACAATCCTTGATGTAAAGCTTGTACTGATTGAACGAAAAAAAACATGTTATTTAAACTTACAATCGATAAAATCCAATTTAATCTTTTCTCAAAACACCACCGATTTTACTTAAAAATAAACGATTTTCATCCGAACAACTGAGCGGTCGTTATTTGGATACCACCGGATCCGATGTCGCTAGGTGAAATTTTAACTTTTCTCCGATCTCTGACCGTTGCCATAGATCTGTTGAGAACGGACCGCGCACGCGTTAGCCCCGCCGCGCGATCGTGGGGCGAGTGAGGCACCGGCGGCCTCCTACCAGCTTCTGACGTTAGCTGCTGCAACGACTCTGCGCTCGCAGCCGCTAATCTGGACCTATAAGCCTTCCAGAGCTTTTAGAACCGGATAAAGTTTAGGAACATTTTTTGCTACGGAGAGCTTTGACATCGGAAACATAATAAGAACTCGCTGGAATGAAAGATTAAATATACCGAGTTCTCTATTTAATTCTGTTTGCCCGATATGGAACTATCGCCAGTTATGTAAATTATTTTATATTACTTTATAAAAGACACATTACATGATCATAATTGTATGGCAGTAAATTTGATGCGCCAATATTTTAACGTCAATTTCAATGCAAAATATTACAGTGTGTCAAAGATTGCATGACAATATAATTGAAAACTTTGGCATAAAAACAGAAAATGTCACAAAACTCATTTTGTTTAGAAGAGGATGAAAACATAATAGTTGTAAAAAGACCTTTACTGTTTCCATACCAAATGGCCTGGACAACTGTATATTTTAAGAGATATTTTTGAGAGCTGATTTGAGAGGCTTAAGATTTTTTAAATTATATCTTTGCAAAGTTGCATGTAGTCATAAACAGGTAATCGAACAACGCATTAAATGAATATGGAAAAAAGTGGACATTTTTGTTGTTAGCCCAAGATCTTCAATTGTCTTAGATAATTCCAATAATGTAACAAATAAACTTAGTAGATATTGAAAAAATACAAGCTTGCTTTTAACAAGAAAAATAACATTACAGCTTAACTTCATCATCAGCAACAGCTTTCAAATATTTTATACAGATTTAGTGGAGCTAAATTACTTCGACACTTTTTTCGTTAACAAAATGCAGTGACACCTTGATTTATCGTTATTAAGGGACCCACAAAAACAACGATATATTAGGGATTATTAAACACCATTTTAACTTGCTGGCATAATAAAAAAGAACTATAAATGCTGCAAAATGATGAATCCGAGAATGGTACATCGGAGTTCCACTGCAATAGACTTTTTACCAAGTTTTTACCAACAGAATTTTTCAAAGCGATTAATAGTTTAACGCAAAAAAATACCGAACATTTGTATTTCGTTGTTTTTTAACTATTTTAATTATACCTTCTCTCTAATGCAGTATCTAAAAACAGAAGTTGCTTAACTCTATTTTCATGATGCCCTATTAGTTATCAAGTATATTTTAACTAATATAACCGTACCCATAATATGAGAATTTCATACCTACATGTTAATATGAAAATAATAAAACGTCTACAGAGCGGTTTGGGCTATTATATTTAAGATAATACATAATTTATGTAGAACTAGAAGCTTTGCTTTTTTATCTTTAAAATTAGTTTTATTTAATAAATATATAATCATATTGATCAAACGATGAAAGTAATCACGATTTTTTACGTATCAACTGTAGCAATACAATATCTTGAACACATTAGAATTCTGAAAATGAATTTACTAGAATTCTTAAGACTTAGGAATCAATTATCTTCATTGTAGCGGTATTGTATTGATAAATTACGTTTATGACGTAAAAAGATGATAACTATCTTCTTTAAAAATTGTTTCAGTTAAGTGTCTCACAAATAATTATTAAATATTCCTTCTGACATGCGTTGAAATCTCTTACATTCGTAATTTTCTAACGCAGTCAATATATACGAAATTGATATCAATTCCTATTTACAGAATACATTACGACATATTGATAAGTGATCATCATCATTTTAAAGATACTCTTGATATGGCTTGGGAGGATTTTAGAGATGGGGTCTACGAATGTGGTATACCGTTTTGTGGTAACACACTGGTTGCCATCGTTTCATTGTCCTCCGACTTGTTTAATACATTTATAATTGATAAAAACGTTATTTATAAGGGAATAAATTTAATTTAAGGTACCAAAGCTGATTCTTTCTTATGAATATTTTATAGTTATTTAGTATTAAAATATTTATTAGATAACCGGACTAAACAGAACAATTTGAAGATAATATTTTTGACATATCTATTATTTATTGAACATATATGATTATAAACATGAGTGACTTCTCATCTAGTTTATCTCGTACGATTTTTGTTCCAAACAAATTGTGAAATATTTTTTAAAAAAGTGCCATTTATTATATGAAACACGTCCTAATTGCATATTAGAGTTTGTTATACTTTTTTTTTGTTTTTATAAATTACTAAATATTATATAAATTAATAAATATATTTCTAATATGTTCAATAAATAATAGAAATTGAAATTGTTCTGTTTCGTGATGGAACCGAATTATTTTGTTTTAACGTGGACATTTTTTTCTCTCCTGATCATTGATAAATATTTTGCATTTTTAAGACATGTCCGTTCTCAGCGTGGAGCAAATGGACTCCTTATAGAGTACAGTACATTCAAGCAAACATTACTCTTTACAAAAAGCGTAAAGAAATAAAGAAGAATTAGCACAATTAAAGTCGTTAGCTGATCGCTCTATTATTTTACGTTTTCAAGATCGTATCGACAGTTAGTGGGAAGAAATGAAAACATTATAAACATCCATGCCTCTGGATTAAAAATTGTTATCAACTGAACAATCAATATATGAAAGTTTCCATTCCGAAACTTGATAAGTTAGTATTTCGTCCACATTTATATCATTGCTATGGCAAGCATTCAATACAATTTGAATACGTATAATAACAATTTCCATCTCAATATCTGTCAGCGAAAGGAAAGAGATAAAAACAAAAATAAGTGTGCTAGTAAACAACACATTTATTTTTGTTTTTATCTCTTTCTTTTCATTGACAGATATTGAGATGGAAATTTACATTATACGTATTCAGATTTTATTTTGTTCGACGCCCAATTCTTTTCAAGTACAAAATAGCTTTTAACAAGAAATAAAACTTAAAGACAATAAATTGAATGGTCCGAATTTAATTCGACTTTTACTGAGAATTCGAATCAACTTTTGGTCAGAATAAAAATATGAGCGGTCTGAATAAAATTACTATACGGTCAGAATAAAATGTTAGGTTAAGGTAGGCTAGAAATACCAACCATAAATTATTTATTCTACCCACTGTAATATAAATTCTGACCAATTTATTAAAAATTATGACCGAAACTGCATTAAAATTCTGACCAGAAAAATGCGAGCCGAACATTAACGCTGTTTTAACATATCGTATAAAAGCCATACAGCGTTGAAAGTTCAATTACATGAGTGATTGGTAACTAGCGATGTATAATATATATATATAGTCACAAAATAAGTGCATTGATTAATAAAATTACATAAAACAATCCGACAGGTATCCGTAAATACTCACCACTATTAAATTGGCATAATAACTTCTAAGGTGTGATTTTTAAACGCTTTATATTAATCATTTCATTGCCGAAATAATATACTTTATGATATAAAAAGTGCTGTAACATTAAATGCAACACACTCTTTGTAAAGTCATTAAAATCAGCTTTTCAATAGTGTTCATAAGATCCAGAATTCAATTCACTTTAAATCCGTTTATTGATTTACTGCTCTATCAGACCGGAGGACATGGCATTGGGGATGTTCACCAGAGTAACGAGTACGCAAATATTCGTTATTTGTAACATTTCCAAAGCTTCAGTTGATCACATTAATATATAATGAAAATACTCACTTCGTAATAATCAAGACAGAATAACACTTCCCCTGTTGGAAAATATTATCGTGAAATAACTGCTTTTTTTAGTATAATGGTTAGTTGTCATAGTTAGTTGAATGTTGAACTATTTATTTAAAGAAAAACCAACATTTTTTACTTGCAAGTTAACTATATTCGAAATTGATATTTACACTCAACTGAGCACACACTCGAGCATTATTTGGGCATCCTACGATTGCCACAATGGTGAAAAGATTAGTGCATTTTAAGTTTTAACAAAATCTCCAATTTTTGTATGCGCTTATTTATGTACGTATTATTTTTACTATGTTCTCTTCCAGTGTGAATCATATGTACTCTTACTGGAAGTATCTTAACAGAAGTTCTTTAGTGATAACTGGTTGTAATTCAGTCGCTCAAGTTCTCTCTTAGGAAATCGTAAAAGGTAAAAGGATTGGGAAAAGAAAACGTCAACTATTATAGTATTTACTGATGAATCTGTGCCACGTTTTTAACTATGCTTTTAAATCGATAAGATGTATATTTTTAACTCATTAAAAATATACATCTTCCATTTGATTCAATCGTGAAGTAAATTTGATAATTATATTTCGAATTTAGTTTAAAATATGTAAAATAATGTTTTTGTTTTTTTTTCATTAAGCTGGTACTCGTTATTCGCATAGTAATCGGTATTTAAGATTGTTTTTACATCCTTACTGGTCTTTGGATTACGATAATGGCGTTAGATGCAATAATTTTGTAGTCGGCCTCCCACAACCTCATGCATAATATTTTTTGGATTAGTTTGCGGTTTGGTTGGAAACACTGGGCAATAAAACAAAATAATACCTGGTAGCTGTCTTAATGATTTTTCATATACTGACCGTTCAGGTCCGAATCTGACGCTTTTTAAAAACATAATAGCTCACCTCTTTGAAATACTAAACCGATTACATTAAATTTATACGAAACCGAAATAATCCCAGGTTTTTGAAAAACAATAAAAAATATTTTTTCAATACTTAAAATTGTTGTTTACGGATCCGTATATGTAGCTAGCGTATTCGACGCTGTACCCAGCACCACCCGCTACGTCTACATACCGCTATTTCTTACATTGAATATTCCGTTGGATAGCAACGTTATTCGTGTTTGAATATTATTTTATTTTTTTGTTCCACGGGAGCGAACTCCCAACGTGGAGCATATGGCCTCATAATGGAAGTATCTCAACAGAATTATAATATGAAAACTGCTTGTTACTCAGTTGCCCAACCTCTATTTTTTCAAAGAGAGTAGGGATAGAAAGATAGGAGTAGGACAGGACTAATGGTTAGTTAATCACTCTCGACACTTATTCAACGCGTTGCGAATCATGGCACCGCATCAAGGCACAGGGTAACCGTATACTATGCTTTGAAAACAGATATTTGCGGCGAGATTTACTAGAGGTAAGGTGGTTTGATTTTGTCAGGAACTCAGAGGTAAGAGAACGGACGAACCAGCCTCTTATTACGTCCAAAATAAAAAAGTGACGATGGACCTGGCTTGGACACGTGCTGCGGATGCCCAAGGGGAGCCTGAATTCTGCCTGTCTCTTCTATCAACCAGATAGATTCCGTCGCCCTGGAAGGCCGCTGATGACCATCCATATGATGTATTCGGTGGAGCTATGGGACGCTGGGATGACCTGGGAGGAAGCGTGATGACTGGCGGGAGACAGAGAAGCTTGGAGGAAAAAGGAATAGGAAGCGGATATGGTTTATAAAAAAAAAAGTTGACTTTTTCAATAAAAGTGCCTAAAATAAGAAACGTATACGCGAGGATACTTTAAATTGTAGAGTTTAAACAAGTGAAAATATCTTTTGTCGGGTTGAGCAACTAGCACATCACCATATATGTCATTGGAGTGTCATTTTAAAACAAAACCTTACGCAGTATTTTATTTTGAATTTAATAAAAAAAATGGCGTCCGTGTCGCAGTTGGTTTATGGATTTCTGTTCGTAGTTAACGTAGTAGTTAACAAATAAATCTTTGCCCTGATAATTTGTAAATGATAATTTGTGTCGGCGTCCTTGGCGCAGTTGGTAGCGTCGCTGGCTACGGTTACGGATGTCTCGGGTTCAATTCCCGGCGCGGACGGTTTTCATAGATTGATTTTTTCAATCGATCTATGGATTTCTGTTCGTAGTCTGAGTCCACCCTCCCACCTATCCCATCCTCACGGGGCGTAACGAGATCGATTAGCTAACCACTAGTCCTATCATAGCCCTATCCTTCTGTCCCTACTCTCTTCGAAAAAGAAAAGAGAGGTTGAGCAACTGAGTGACACGCAGTTCTCGTAGAAAAAATTCTGTCAAGATACTTCCATTAGGAGACCATATGCTATACATTGGGAGCGGACATGGAAAAAAAATTGTTAAGGATATCAGTGAATGTAAGCATATGCTACTTGATTCAACCAATAATGATCTTATAGGAAGCTCTGATGAAAGGTTGTCGTGAAACCTTCTGATTTGACATGGTCAACTACTGATACAAAAAAATATTTTTTGTTACAGACCTTTTTCTAATTTTTGTCTTATCATATCAATAAAGACTTTTGATCCAGTATGAATACACTTGCTTTGTCATCATTCGGTATTATGCTGAACGGTCAACTTTACCTTAATTGAAGAAAATTGTACTGGAAAAAATTCAATTTGTCATTTTTATAATCGGAGTTGGAGAAGGATTCTTCGTCAAAGTCGGTATTAGTAGTATTTCAATAATGGTCAACTATTTGCGTCAAAATAACCAATGAAGTCAAATAACCTTCTGTAATTATTTTAAAACATATTTAACTGAATTATTTATTTAAATTTTTTAACAGCAGCTGACAAAAAAAGGGGTGGTATCCCCTTCCTTACATATGACCGTGGATAGATACGAAAAGAAGTTGACCTCTATTACAAGTGAATATAAATGAAAAGGGGTAGTGCTAAAAATATAAAATACGTTTTTAAAGATTTTAGAAGCCAGAAAAAATTCATTTTTTAACAAGTCACTATTAATAACCGCTTAAATCATATCCTTGTTTTTATATCCAACTAGTGAGTACCCGGCATACGTTGCAATGCCATTCAAAGAAAGAAAGGGTTTTCATTTTAATTCTGTGTATTGAACTGCTTTTGGATTAGAGGTCTGCACAGGTCGTAATTTCATAGACTTACCCTGTTCGAGTCCATCATCTTCAGGTCTGGCCCGACCCGAACCCGAGTTTCAATATTACACTTGTTATAACACAATATTTTTGTTTTTCGTCTGGTGCGTACACGAATAAATCAGAAGGTTTTTCCTAGATGTCGCTGTATGTACGTATTTGATTCTTTTTTCAATTTTAGATTTTCAATTTTTGTTTCTTCAGAACCCTTCACGGGTGTGTGCATAACAACTCACCGAAGTTTCATCGAAATCGTATGAATGGTAAAGGAAACGCGTAAAGGACAAACAAACATTTATTTTATATAATATTTCAAGTCCTTCCTGAGAGTTTCGTCGCGATCGGTTAAGTAGTTTAGGAGCCTATAAGATCCGGACAAACCAACAAACCAACAAACAGACATTCATTTATATATATATATATATATAGATGACTTTCTTCATCATTAAAAGGTTAAAAGAATTCCATCAATAATTCGTGTTCGCACAGTTGGTAACTCAATTTTAAACTGTTTTATAATACTATCAAAGCTATTTTTTGTATTTAAAAATATAAGGACTTCTTTAGTATCCCTCTTCAGAACCCGATTTTTAGGATCGTACTAAGTTATCAAGTGGGAACGCCCGTCATAGATGACGGTAATGAAATTGAAATACTGAATGTTCAAAGTAGCTATTCTTTAGTTTCTATACTGACGGACTGATTTGCGTCACGTCGGAACTGTGTGAATTGTTTATATACACCCCGGACGCTTAAGTCATGAGAAAATTTCATAACTACATGTGTATGTGATAATAATAAAACGTCTACACTTGCGCCTACAGACGGGTCTGGGTTATTATATATATAATCAAAGACAATAATTCTACACTCAATCCTCTGTGCTCTGTGGTATGTACCCCGCCAACTGCCTAATCCATGTTTTAAAAGATACAGTGAACAAATGAAACCGAGGGCTAAATTTCATGATTTTAAACATTTTTTTAAGACGTTTGGTAGTATGCAGACATATGTAAAATATATTACTGTTTGGAATTGAGCGGCGAACAAAATACAATTTAAATACGTATAATATAAGTTTCCACCTCAATATCTGTCAATGAAAAGAAAGAGATAAAATAAAAAATACACCTGCTAAGTAAGTATTTCGTGCTAGCCATAGCAATGATACGAATGTGGACGAAATACTTACTTAACACACATATTTTAGTTTTTAGCTCTTTCTTTTCATTGACAGATGTTGAGATGGAAATTTATAGTATACGTATTCAAATTGTATTCCGTTCGGCGCTCAATTCCAAACAGTAATAATAATTTCTAGCTGATTCACTTTAGAAGTACGGGGTAAGAATGTAAATTTTCTTGACCTAAATATCGTTATTAAAACAGACATAGACCAACCTAGGCACTGGTGTACAATCAGTTATTTAGGATGTACAAACTTTAAAATTAAAACACATCTCACTGAAAGTGTTAGACCGACTTTCAATTCCGAAAAATTCGTTACGAAAATTACTTATTAACAATAAAGATAGAATGCATTTTAAGAACAAATCTGGCATTTATAAATTTACAATGTAGGGACTGCCAGCACTTATACGTGAGTAAAACCAAACGTACATTAGATATAAGAGTATCAGAACATTTAGCTGCTTTTAGGTTAAAAAAGATAAATCAACATTTGCAAATCACTTTTTATTGGAGAACATACCTTCAATGCGGATGATGGGATTAAAATATTGCATCAAAACTTGGAGCGTCATAAATTATTTTATAAAGAAATTTTGAAAATCAATAGAGCATTGTTATATTCCTTGCTAATTTTGAACGAACAAATAATCTATTTTAAAAATATTTGTACTACTTTCACATATTTATAATGATCAGGACCGGTTTCGCTCATCACGAGCATTATCAACTGATAAAAATACAAACATAACAGGCTTATTTATATAAAATTGAGTGTAAAAATGAAGGTATATAAAACTGATGGTTCATGAACTGAGACAAGAAAATATTGATTAACAAAAAAATTATAAATAAATCAAATGAAAGAGTCTATAATTAAAATGTTATGGACCTCTTGCAAATCATTAAATACTAATCTAAAATCACAAATATAGCTACATTAAAAGTCCATTTAGCTGAACAAAATTATTAATGACGTTACTAATATAATATAAAATAATGACTCGGGGAAATTATAAGTAAAAATTAATGAACCATTTAAAAATAATCAAATATTAAGTATGTAATTAATGTGAATAATAAACAGCCATCTTAAGTCGGAGAAAGCAGAGCAGCTATGAGTATCCAATAAATTTTAATATCTGAAAAACAAAAATTACAGAGACAGAATCAATTTTTAAGTAAAGTAAAGTTAAAAATAACCTTACAGATATAATACAAATTAATGAATCCGATATAACAAAGGAGAAGATGCAAACCGTCTTTTGCGTTAATCTAACTTTATTTCTTTCTTGGCCACCTACAACTGCTAAGTCTTTAGTTATGAGTTTGTTGATATGTTTGTTTTCCCAACTAAGATAAAAGGTTATTGTTTTCGGGTCGGTGTTGAGATTTATTCAGATATCAATGTAGTTCCTAGACTTAGTGAAAATATTTTGTCGTATTTTTTTTTATTATAAGATGCTTCTTAAAGAAGCGAAACGCGTTGCATTTAGTAACACAGCCAATGGAATAACTAAACTATCAATCTTAATATTGTATTAAATTTTAATTGTTGAGATTTTGTACATTTCCATGTATTTCGTTACTAACCCAACTAGAATTGGGGGTCATTGTTGTGATCAATCCAGGTATCATTCTAATGCCTAGACTTAGTGATAGGATTTCTCGTATTTTACCTTGTATATGAGCGATGTAAACTGTTTACTGTGAAAAAAAATTACTGTCTGTCAGTTGTCAGTCTGGCGAATTCAAATTTGATATTGAAACTCCATCAAGCACTCTCAGACGATATCTTAAATCTTTAAATCAGTTAATAAAATTAATTCTATACTCATAGACCGTGTAAGTTGCGCAAAAAGAGAAAGACATGCATTATTTAAATAGGACAGATGATTCACCATTATTAAATTTATTTCCCTTGGGATTTTCACTTAACACTAGTAATTCATATTGTTATTAGTAGTGCTTGGTAATTACTATCATCGTTTGCGTCTCACTCCCTCTCCAACTCCAGTAGAAGGAAACAAACTCGCTCTTCCCAATAGTTTACTCATTAGTTTTTTCTTCCCATGTCCGCTCCCAACGTGTAGCATATGGCCTTCTAATGGAGGTATCTCACAGAAGTTTTCTTTGAAAACTGCTTGTTACTTGACCTTTCATATTTTAAGAGAGTAGGGATAGAAGGATAGGGGTAAGACAGGGACTTTTTTTTTTTTTTTTCCATGTCCGCTCCCAATGTGGAGCATATGGTCTCCTAATGGAGGTATCTTGACAGAATTTTTCTACGAGAACTGCATGTCACTCAGTTGCTCAACCTCTCTTTTCTTTTTCGAAGAGAGTAGGGATAGAAGGATAGGGCTATGGGTACAAGACTAGTGGTTAGCTAATCGCTCTCGTTACGCCCCGTGAGGATGGGATTGGTGGGAGGGAGGACTCAGACTACGAACAGAAATCGATTGAAAGATCAATCTATGAAAACCGTCCGCACCGGGAATTGAACCCGAGACATCCGTAACCGTAGCCAGCGACGAAACCAACTACGCCACGGACGCCGACAGGGACAGGGACTAGCGGTTAGCTAATCGCTCTCAATTCACCCCGTTTTTTTAGAATTGGATCGGTGGAAGAGAGTTTTAGACATCAAAAACAATCAGACTACGAACATAAATCCATAAATCGATTGAAAGATCAATTTACGAAACTGTGCGCACCGGAAATTGAACCCGAGACATCCGTAACCGTAGCCAACGACGTTACCAACTGCGCCACGGAGCCGACAAATAAATAACCTTACAATATAGTTGCCTGAAGATGCTTCTTAAAGAAGCGGAACGCCTTACATTTAGTAACACAGCCAGTGGAATAACTAAATTTAATAAGAATTTCCACAAAGCTACCGCCACATCCATCGAAAATAGTAGAGAACACCCGTGAAAGGTGACGGTATTGAAGTTGATATACTAAAGTAGCTCTTCTTTAAGTTTACATACTGACGGACTGATTGTAGTTTGTTTGCGTCACGTTGGAACTGTGTGTATTGTTTATATACATCTCGGACGCTTAGGCCATGATAAAATTTCATAACTAGATGTGTATGTGATAATAATAAAACGTCTACATCTACGCCTACAGACCTGTCTTGGCTTTTATATTAGAGAATGATTCGTATTAAAATATCCATCCGGAGATTCGAACCACGTATAACAGAAGCCCTAAGCCAGATCGCACACAATAAGAACAATCAACTACCGTACTACTTACTACACATGATATCGCCTTTCATTTAAACGTCTTTAAACTTATCTATGCCTTCTTAGCGGGATATGTTTGGTACATTTCACGGCCCGGCATAAAATATACCATGAAACTTTTAAGTCAGTTTTTTTAACAAGATGCTTATCAAAGCTCAAGCAATAGGGAATCATTTTATTAAGCTTTTTCAGTACGCCAAGAATCTATCTCCGGTTATTTTTACCAAGAATTCGTTGTATTTACTGTCGATCATCATTGACCAGTCATTTAACAAGGCCTATATGCTGTTCAGGTACGGATTTGATTACTGGTTGTGTCTTGTTAACCATCTCCTTTTAGTATAAATACAACATGATATATCCTAGAGCTGTAATAATGATGTGCTATCCCGGGATCATGGGTCATTTTATTTTCTTTGATACCGGTTTTTAAGTCGTATTGAAACACACTTTTAAATTGTTAACTTACATTTATTGGTGGAAATGCAGTTTATTTATAAAAATAAACGTGGAGCACTTGGTCTCCTAATAAAGGCATCTCAACAGAATTTTCCTATGACAACTGCTTGTTACTCAGTTATCAACCTCTCTTTTTACGAAGACATTAGAGATAGAAAGAAGGATAGGGCTAGGACAACACTAGTAGTTAGCTGAAAGCTCTCGCTACGCCCATTAAGGATCGGATGAGTGGGAGAGAGTTTTTGACATCACAAACACTCAGATTACAAGCATAAATCCATAAATCGATTGAAATATCCCGAATATCAACCCGAGACATTCGTAACCGTAGCCAACGACGTTACAAACTGCGCCACGGACGCCGACAAATGAGTGATTAGCTCACCACTAATCCAGTCGTAGCCCTATTTTCGTATCTCTAATCTATTCGAAAAAGAGATGTTGAACAACTAAGTAACAAGCGATTCTCAGTTTTAGAAGAGCTTCTCTTGAGGTACCTAAATTAGGAGTCTATATATTATGCTACAGATTGGGAGCAGACATGATAAAAAAACAATTATAGTTATACTGACTTGAATTAAATGCTTTATGTTAAATATAATGTAAACAATTCATTATTTCTGATACACCATGAAAGAGGGCAATAATTTTGTACATTATTGGTTAAAGAAGTATTTCTATTTCGAGACTAGATGTGCTACTGCTTAAAAATTATTTATTCTTGAACTTATACTGCCGAGTAAAGAATAAAATATTAAATCCTTGTGGAGATTAAAAAAAGGTTGTTAGTCGCTCAGTCTGTTTTTGTCGAAGATGGTAAGAAGCAAGGCTTTCTTTGCCATGTAACGAAGTGGAACGGCGTTCCGGCACCTTTTTCACGGTATTTTTAATATAAGAAATAAGACGAAAATATTTTCCTTCTTACATATAATTCGTCGTCAAAATTAACTTTTTTTTCGATGTCTACTCCCAGTGTGGAACATATGGTCTAGTAATGGAAGTATCTCAACAGAAGTTTTTTTCTGTAGTTTCTGAGTAGGGATAGAAGCTAGGACAGGACTAGTGTTTAGCTAATCGCTCTCGCTATACCCCTTTTCTATGATCGGATGGGTGGGAGAGAATTTTTTTGTCATCACAAACATTCAAGACTACGAAAAGAAATTCATTAATCGATTGAAAAATTGATTGATGAAACTGTCCGCACCGGGACTTGAACCTGAGACATCCGTAACCGTAGCCAACGACTTTAGCCACTGCACTACGAACTTTACATTTCTAAAACAAAAAAATGTTTTTTGTTTATGTGCTTCGTGGCATAGAAAAAGCTGTCTTAAATTTTATTTAGATGATATTTGTGTATAATTTTCTTTAGCAAAAAGCTTGACAAGAAGTGAGTTCCGGCAACTTTTTTTCTAAAAACATCCCTGGTGAGGAGTGTGGATAGCAAGGTAGGGCTTGGAAAGAACTTTAAGTCAGTTGATCTCTTTCATTAGGCCTCGTTTTCGTAATGAGATAGGAGGTGGTAATAACTAATGTTTGTCGGCGTCCGTTGCGCTATTGGTGGCGTCGTTGGCTACGGTTACGAATGTTTTGGGCTCAATTTCCGGTGAGGACGGTTTTCATAAATTGATCTTTCAATCGGTTTATGGATTTCTGTTAGTATTCTGAGTGTTTGTGATATCTAAAACACTCTCCCACCCATCCTATCCTCACAGAGCGTAGCGAGAGCGATAAGCTAACCACTAGTTCTGTCCTAGCCTTATCCTTCTATTCCTACTCTCTTCGAAAAAAGTGAGGTTGAGAAACTGAGTAACAAGCAGTTATCATAGAAAAATTCTGTTAAGATACCGCCATTAGGAGACCATATGCTCCACATTGAGAGCGGACATGGAAAAAATAAAAATAGCTAATGACATAACATTACAATATTTACTAAAAAAATTGTTTAATAATACATGAAAATTTGTAATAAGACGAGCTCATTTATAATAAAAATCACATTATCAAGAATCAGATACAATAATTTAGGATTATTCCAATATTGAAATTTGCAACTGCGCCAGATTACTCCAACGGCATGTTTAAAGGGTTTTTTGGCGCCTAGTAATTCGTCAAATTATTCTTTATAAAAGCAAAACTAAACAAGTATTATGATTTATGATTATATAATGAAACCGCCCGATATGGGTGAAGACAAAAAAAACATATTCATTATTGATCTTGAAAGCTGAAGAAATTGTGATGTGACCTTTCGTCGATTTTGTAAAATATTTCATTAAAAATTATTACGAATAGTAGCTCAAATATCTGAATATCGAATAGTTAAAAAAGGGCCGAATATATCGAACATAAAATAAATGCTAAATTTACCTATTTAGGCATTGCATCTTCATAAGAACTTCTGAATAAAACTGATGATATCAGAGTAAGGTTAGTATAATATAATTATAAAAAGTCTATATCCACAAAGTTAGTATAGTTTAAGACTTGAATTGACGATGTCTTGAGTATTTTGTATGATTCTTTTGAAACTAAATGCTTTACATTTGTACTTTATTGCGATATAGTTTTACTAAGTCAATATCAAGAAAGTCACAGATACTTATCGTCAAAGAAGTGGTCAGGTTATCATGATTGAAATTGTTTCTTTTTAGCAATTTTTTGAGGGGTTTCAAGGTATGGTTGCATCCGCCGTATTCGAATAAGTCAAAATTCACTGCGCCGGTTCTGTAACTGCTCTTATTAAGGTATTTCATAGACCCATTATACTTTTTTTGCGTAGATATTTTTTTCATAAAAGAAATCTCACCATCTCTATTAAGTCGCGCTAATGACTTCAACAAACATCGACTCTTATCAGCCCGCAACAAAAGAACTAAAGAAGCCGACAAAATGAAAAGCTAACTAGTTACAATGTACCTGCACTGCGTCAAATTCCCGCTGCCCAAATCCAGACAATCAATTATTTATTAGTAGCAAACTTAAAACGTTTAATTTTAACCCTACGAGCGTAGATTTTCGTCCATGAAATCTATTCAATAGTTTTTTATCACAAAAAAACACCAATTGATCATAAAAATCAGCAGCAATTCTATTCTCTGATTCATTAGTCTCTGGTCAGTAAGTCACAACTAGGGTTACCAATCCTGTAATCCCGGGATTGATATTCAGACAATCCCGGGATTTCGAGAGTCGCTGTATATGCTAAAAAATAATTCATATATCAAATTAAAACTTCCTGATTAGTACAACGTGTACTTCCGTTTGTTCGTGTAAATTAGTTGTAGTCCCTCGTTCTCGTATTTCGTAACAGCCTTTCTTAGCCAAATCTGAAATGGAGGTCGAATTAGGACCGCTTCTTAAATGAATGGAGGATAATAAATCTGCCATAATAATACAATAAATCACACAAAATATCCAATTATTATGATCATTGTTTTTTTTAATATTTTTCTTTTCTTTTTAAATGACTGTCTGGTTTTAAATCAACAAAAAAAAACCATTCCAACGTTCAAAAAATATTTTATCTTATATACATTCCAATTCAAGCAATGATGAACACAAACTAAATTTTAAATGTACAATTAAACAAGTGAAATTACACTTAATGACGAATCCCGGCATCACGAGATCTCGGGATCGTAAAAAAGGTCCAGGATTAGATGCCGTATTCACAACACCCATACGCCAAACGTAACAATTTTAATTATGTTCGATTAATTTCAAGCGTGTAGAATAAATTATACGAAATAAATTTTGCTTCTACTCATTTAAATGTGATGAAAATTTATGTGACCACAGACCAATTTCCTGTATTAGGATATTTGTTATGTTTAAGGCGAACGTCAAAAGCATGTAGAGAGAAAATACAAAAATGATTACGTTCGGCGTAAAGGCATTAAGCCTTAGGTACTGGACACGAACAAATACAATAATAGAACAGCAACAGTGCTAAAACCGCTTCTACAAATCGATTTACTACTAAGGGAGAATTGGTAATAAAATCTACCAAGAAATTAAAAACTCTGTTAATGTGTCTACAACATTTCCTGCGGTTCGTATGATTCACTGTGCATTGGACAAACAGGAAAAAGTATTTTTACTAGAGTTAAAGAACATGTATACGGTAATTTAATTATAAAAGACTCAATTCGGAAGTCACCTCTAAAAAAAATTACACAACACAACTTTTTCTTTAGGCCCCGTATGCCAACATTTTTGCAGAAAAAAACCATAGGCTTAATGCTCTTGAACAATTAGAAATTAATATATATAATCATGGTTAAAACACCTTTAATGACCAAACAAATGTAATCTCATTACCCTTACGTAAACCATTACAAAAACCTCACGCTATTACGTTTTACCATTAAATTTTCAAAGCACTTACTTTAATGATAAATTAGTAATACCGTTTATGTTCCATATCCTATAACGACTCAAAGCGCATTTATTACATTGAAAACTAAATAAATACTTCAGTTTTAAATAAAAGCTTTAGATTAAGTTTTATGATGATGATTTATCTCTACTAAACCAGTGTAAATAGCTCAGCTAAATTAAGTTTAAGCAAAGTTGTAATGATGGCGTAAAGCTGGAGTAACTTTCAAAAAATTGATACAATGGAACTAAATACTTTGATATGTTTACCTTAATACAAAAAGAGTTCTACCAAAATGACAGCTGAATTTATTATTATTTACTACAATTGTTATTTTTTGCAATTGTTATGTGCATATTAATTTGTCTGTCGGTTGGGTTAGGTTCACCGACTATACAAACTTGAACAAAGGATCCTTTATGACTATTTTAAGACAGCAATAATAAATATCAGGAAATCTTTTGTGTGAAGATTCCAAGATTTTATAAGTGGCAAAGAAATCCTAACATTTATTCTAAATCCACTCATTACGAAAGCAGACATTTTTTTTCAATATATTCAATCCATTTATGGAGACTTTAGCGATTATTCTCTTAATAAAAAAAAACATTCGTCTTAAACAGACCCGGATTGGTCAGTTATATCAAGACCCTCCTATGCATTTATAATGTCAACAATAAATAAAGAAAACTTTTAAATATTTACATTACTTTCAGTAAATCTTCTTCACTTAATCAATTGAAAATGCATAATAAATATATTTTTTGGCACCCCAAAGAATTGTAAACCCTTTTGCTTCTCACATTTGGCTCTTTTGGTCTAAGAGGTTGCCGACCCTTGCACTAGACAAAGGCTGACTTAACCCTGTTTTGTTATGATGGGTGATTGTGATACTGAAGTTTATGTTGTAGTGACATCTGTCGATGAAAATAATAAGAAGTTGAAACTTACATGAATAGTAATGGAAATATCAAAACCCTTTCAGTTCGTTTATGGTTTACCTAGTAAGAATGGCACCCTGAAAATTTGATATAAATTAATTCTACTCTTTTACAAGTCTTCAAAGCGTTTTTCCCTTTCTTCCAATTCTCAAAGGAAATTGCTTATAACCCGTTATGTCAATAGATTCAAACTTATTTATGTATTGAAATTTTAACTTACAATATCCTATGTGCACGCCTTCTTATAATTGTTTTTGTGACAAATGTTTACGGCCACACCTCCAAATATCGTCGCCTTGGGTAAACAAGGTTCGAACTGCTAAGACTAAAACTATTCAGGAGGAACATTTTTAGATTTCAGAAAATGTTACTTTTTGAATGAAAGAGACGACCACTTTTGAGACTGATTTCCTACACGCGGTATTTCTAATTATATATTCAGATTGAACGTTGATGCTCTGTAACATTTGTATATTTTTCAGATAGAACATTTTTCTAATTTGAATTTTGATTGATTGACGGACAATTGTAAGGTTTTTTTAAATGCAGATAGAACCGTATTTTTAATGCGAATAAAACTGCATGAAGTGATTTTGTAAAAAACGGCAGATGGAACTTTGTTTATCTGAAGCAACGTATAATAAGGTGCATAAATAATACCTGTGATGTATATTTTCGTTAGCTTAATTGATTTTATTATCTTCAAATCATTTGAATTACATTGAATGATATTTAAAATTAATGGCTTTATAATCAAGTATACTTTTTTAGAGCTGCTTGTATTGATTCTACATCCGGAAGTTGAACATGTTCGGTTTTTTCTCTTTCACAATAATTAATAATTCATTAATAACGTGATATCCATTCAGTCGTGTTAAGTATAGTTTTTGTACCTTCACATCGGGCAAAAAATCAACCAAAACATTTATTTTTTTCGATTATGAAATAATTTTTTAAAAAAATGTTAAATCTTTTTACGGCATACAAAATCTGACTAGTTCAATAGTTAAAATCCACCGCCTACTACTAGAAAACAATGTTTTTGTGTTTCACGTGTCAAAATTTTCAGTTTTAGCGACACTTGTTGCTAATATTGCAAAGTATCGTTAAAATTGTAAATTTTGATATGTGACACAAATTGAAGACACATCGGTATTTGCTTGGGCGAAAGACTGGTTATCAGCATCCAGGATACACGGGAGATCTCAGTTCAAACACCACTCCGGTCCGGTTAACATCCTTAGTTGATGCAGTGGTTAGACTAAAACATAATTATCTGAGAAAATATGATGAGTTTAAAAATAATTACCTGAAATGCCGAATGGGAAATTTTCAAGGAAAGTTGTCAACCACTTAAATATTTTAATGACAATTAATGAAATATTAAATATGTAATTAAAATTCGCGATGAGTGAAATCGCTGCCGGATCGTGATAAATTATAAATATATCGAAGTAGTACAAAACAAATTGTGTTTTATTTTATAAATATTAAGCCTTTTCACCAAGAATTGACAGCTTAAAAGCGAGCTTCATTTCTTTAGAGCAGTGGTTCCAACGGAAAATTTCTCCGTGGCTACAATGTAAACATCAGTGCTCCTATAAAAATATGTCTGGAGACCGCACCAAATTTTTCAATCGTGCTTTAAAATATTAGGCCGAAAACAGGGATCAATATTCAATAATAGGCATTTCAACATGTTGGCAGTGGCGTAGCTGTTTAATCATAATTTGATAATTTTTTCAATTTCTTTAAAAATATGTACTATATTTTTACAATCCTGTCATTTATGTATATAGAATATACTGATCCTTCCATATTTATATAAAAACAATCAGAAAACACTCACTTATACACATGTATTTGGAAAATCTCTCTTCAATTATAATTACACGATTGCAAGATGAAAATCGTTGGTTATCGTACAACAGGTCGAATTACTTATTACACTGTTAATTATTAACCCAATGAGAATAACTGTACTGATCCCGATAAATTTATATCTAAAAAATGATCCCTATTTTTGTCGGCGTCCGTGGCGCAGTTGGTTTCGTCGCTTGCTACGGTTACGGATGTCTCGGGTTCAATTCCCGGTGCGGACGGTTTTCATAGATTGATCTTTCAATCGATTTATGGATTTCTGTTCGTAGTCTGAGTCGTCCTCCCACTCACCAATCCCATCCTCACGGGGCGTAACGAGAGCGATTAGCTAACCACTAGTCCTGTCATAGCCCTATCCTTCTATCCCTACTCTCTTCGAAAAAGAAAAGAAATGTTGAGCAACTGAGTGACAAACAGTTCTAGTAGAAAAAAAAAATTGTCAAGATATCTCCATTAGGAGACCATATGCTCCACAATGGCAGCGGACATGGAAAAAAATTTTTTTATTAAAAATATTCGTTCATCACAAATGCCTTTACGAATAAAATGACGTATTTATTTTATATTACTATTGTTATTATATCAATAATTATTACTTTTAGAACCTTTGGTGGCCACTACTTTAGAGCATCATAGTTCCTAAACAGATTGTGAATTAATCACTTAATCTGTGAATTAATCACTTAATCTGTCATGTAATCACTTGATCTGAAATGCGTAATGATATATGTATAAGCCTTGTGTTCTTTAGACAAAGAATAGGTTGAAATATAACATACTTCATGCTTGGTTAGGCTAACCAAAACAAGAGGATAGAAACAAACAGCAATTTTTTTGTCATTTTTCTCCCTAGTAATCTTACAAATCGTCCTATAACGCTTTTTGTAAGAACATCATTGAGATAAAAACTCAACAAGATTTTTTAGTACCTACCTTTTTAAAGTGACCATTACGTTCATGTATTCTTTTTCGTAATATACAATGTTGCCAACTTAAATCGGAGCGACCTTGATAAGAATTTGATCTCATCGTATTGTGTTTCATAGCACGAAGGGCAATGCCCCTCAGATAGAGGTTGTATAAAATTGATTTAAAATTATTATCCAATGTCATTGTTATTCAATATTTTTTCAAAACGAGCTATTTTCGGTTTTCAATCAAATTTACACATTAATGTTTTTGTTACGTAATGATATGGCACACACACAATAAAATCATAATTTCACAACAGCTATTCCCAACTCGGGGTACGTGCTCGGTGGCCAGGGGTATGCGAAAGATGGTAACCGGATTAAGACGAAACAGAACAGGAAAAAACAGAACAATGTGATGATAATATTTTTGTCGTATTTATTATTTATTGAACATATATATGATTATTGATATAATTTTCCGATTTTCAAAATTTTTGGCGAATCAGGTATTTTTTTTTCAACAAATTTTAAAATATTTAAAAAAAGTGCCTTGTATTATATGAAATGAACAGTATTGTCATTTGCAAATATTTGTGTTTAATATTTACAACAAACACATTCTAATTGCATATTAGAGTGTATTATACTTTTTGTTTTTATAAATTACTAAATATTATATAAATTAATAAATATATTATGTGTTCTATTTTTTCAATAAATAATAGATAAGACAAAAATATTATTTTCAAATTGTTCTGTTTTTTTCTGTTCTGTTTAGTCATGGAATATAAATCAATAAAGGCGGACGCGCTGAATAGACACAGTCTTCTGTTCTTCGGAGAGGTGAAAAGAGAATATACTTGGACGAATTCATAATTCATTCAGGTTCGTATATTCAGTTATGGACTGGGCATGTCTAAAAATAAGCTTAGTAAGTTCTTCAAACTTACGCCAACATTGCTAGCAATTCTTGGTAAGAACTGAACTTTTGTTAATGATTCAAAGACAATCATTCTCGTATGGGGTTTTTTCTCAAGTGTTTTCAGCTGACAGAATCTTTTTAGATAGCAGTACTTAGCTAGCTTACATGCAGGAAAGGGATATAAAGACTCAGTCTGTAGTCTATACCCAACATAGCACTTATTTTAGCCAGGAAAGTAGAAGCCCGCCTTGCGGACTCCACATAATAGTTTTATCAGGAAAATAGAGGTAGGAAAAAAAAATGAATTCATAAGACATGGATTTTCGTACGCATGAGATAAAGACTGTTCTAAGAAACCCGAAACGCTCTCAAACGGCAGCATGAAACTTGCCCTACTATTACGGCATATATAATACAAGCACTACATTAAAATTTTGAAAACAAAGAAAGTAACCTTTTTGAACTTTTCACAGCGCAAAATAAGAATAATTGTGGCTATTTTGACATCGTACACCTTGCCACTAATAAAGATTTTTAAAATGTGGTTGAAGCTAGTTACTTTATAACTATTGCTAAATATAGTAAAAATCATACTATAGTAGAAAGTTTAATTTCTAATTGTATAAATCAGCCTTTTTTTTTAAATCTTCATGAAGCAGAACATATTGCGGCTGCCCTGCTTGAACACTCCTTGCCACATCAATGCTATTTATTCACCGTAACTACAAATTTGAAATAACACCAACTACAGAAAATTATAGCAACATTTTTGCTGTATTGGGGGTACATTTTATCGAAATGGGCTGCCAAGGGGTACGCGAGTCAAATGTTGGCAGCCGCTGCATTAGAAAATTAATTATAATTGAAACTTCAATTGTTTACAGGACTCTGCAGAATTCTTTTCTCGAGCATCTGCAGTCTTGGTCCGTTTGTTAACACCAGTTTAATATTACGTTAGCTAATATGTCAGTTCACTGAAAATTAGTCGTGAATGTGATTTTGATGATAATTAAGTGCTTTCTACTTAAATGCGATGTTTTTTCAGATTTTTATACTGTCATATTCATAAATTTTTTGTGGGGCTTATTTTAATACAATATTTTCAAGATAATTATTTTTACTTTTAGCCTACATTTTTTTACCAAGTCCGCTCCCAATGTTTAGCATATGAACTCCTAGCGGAAGTATCTTAACAAAAGTGATTTTACGAGAACTGCTTCATATTTAGTTTTCAAACAGAGTAGGGATAGAAGGATAGGGCTTTCACAGGACTAGTAGTTAACTAATCGCTTTCGCTACGCCTCGTTTTTAGGGTCAAATGGGTGGAAGGGAATTATAGAAAAATCATTTAATGAAACTGTCGGGATTTGAACCCGTGACATCCGTAACTGAAACTAACAACTTTGACCATTGGACCACGGACTCGACACACAAAGATCTATATTCTCAATAAAATATTTTGAAAAATGCTCAATGCAAATTTGCGATTTCAATAAATAAATGTTGGTAAGATCCCATTTCTATACCATTTTTCAGTTGCTCGTGCAATCAATCATTGTTTTTGAAAATATATATTTGTATTGGAAACTAATATAGACAGTCAGTCAGCCTCTCTTTCTTTTTGCTTCATTTTTAGGCTCGAATAGGTTAGGTCTAAAAAGATAAATCATGGCACAAGGCCATAGTTGTCGATAAAATGCTCCACATTGTTTATTTGAGGATTCAAAACCTTCTCCGTAAAACATGAAAAGCCAAAAGCTAGTCCGATCGATCGGTTGGGAACCCTAAAGTGGCATTTCAAAAAAAAGTTAGCGCAAATTTTTTAGCATTATTTTCAATCAAATCTCGATTTAAAAAACCAACATTTGAGATAACCGATTTCATAATTTCGCTGTTCATCTAGCAATGACATACCCAATTTGTATGGTTTGCACATAAAAAAGTGTTCCACCGTAGGAATTGATCGAATTTCCAGTTCGAAATAATGATTAGTAAAATGCTAAAAAAACTCGTTTATCTGTGGCAAGTTCTAACCTCTTGCATTCTTCTGCTTATAAAAGACGGAAAAGTTTTCTATGTCTTTCTATACAAGTGTAAAACGAATCGGCTATACGGCTTGGCCCAAAAATAATGAATACTTTCGCAATAAGGTCAGACTATGTTACGAAGATTTATGAAACTGAATGTAACTATGAAAATATCATATCCACGAAACTATTTCGAGAACATTTAAATAACATATGATCACAAAAGAATTTTAAATATGAAACTTGAAATATTCTCTTAAATGTTTAATCAAAACTTGGTAAGTTATTGTCAAAACGATCCTAATTTTGTGTCTATCTCATCTATGATGCAATTAACTAAAGCCTGATTATCAATGATATATCCATGTTAAAGACCTTTTTTTGTCGACCCCTTGGCGCAGCTGTTAACGCCGTTGACTACTGTTACGGATGTCTCTGGTTCAATTCTCGGTGAGGACGGTTTTCATAAACTGATCTTTCAATCAATTTATGGGTTTTAATGTTTGTGACGTCTAAAAGTCCCTCTCCCCCATCCAATCCTCAAAAAAGATCGATTAACTAATCACTAGTTCTGTCCTAGCCCTATCTTTCTATTCCTTTTCTCTTCGAAAAAAGAGAGGTTAAGCAACTGAGTAAAAAGCAGTTCTCATAGAAAACTTCTGTTGAGATACCTCCATTAGGATGTCATATGCTTCACGTTGGGAGTGGAAATGGTAAAAAAAGATTCTTTTATTTGAGATCTACTCACTCTCCATATGCCAGTGATGAGTTATTTAATGTTATATAATTCAACATTATTTAAGTTTCATTTTTTTTTTTAAATAAAGTTTTCCAAATGTTGTTCCCTGATCCGTGTCCATCTTCTCTAAGATTGACAAAATTTTTGTTTACATTATCGATAATATGTAAAGGTAAAGATTCTATAAATGGAGACCTACTCATTCTCCACTAGACGCTCAAGAGTTATTTCAGTGGAATGTCATTAAGACATTTTTTCTTTTTTTATAAAAAATGTCGGAAATGTTGTACTTTGATTCGCTTCTGTTCAGAAAAAATAAAAGTCTCCACTCATCCATAAAACGGATAGTTTGAGAAAAAGTATGACCTTAGTAATATGAATTAGGGAGCTCTTGGATTTAAGCAATAGTACTAACATTAACACGTAAAGCTCTATTTCTTACTAGTATAACCGTACCCGTCATACATGACGCTATTGAAATTGAAATACTGAATTCCAAAGTAGCTAGTACGGCGGAACTGTGTGTGCATTGCATAACATTTTATTTTATACTAGTGAGTACCCGGCATGCGTTGCAATGCCACTCAAAGAAAGAAAGGGTTTGTGTTTTAATTCTGTTTATGGAACTGCTTTTGGATTAGAGGTCTGCACAGGCCGAAATTTCATAGACGAGCCCATCATTTTCAGGCTGGCCCGACCCGAACCCGAGTTTCAATATCACACTTGTTATAACACAATATTTTTGTTTTTCGTCTGGTGCGTACACGAATAAATCAGAAGGTTTTTCCTAGATGTCGCTGTATGTACGTATTTGATTCTTTTTTTAAATTTAAGATTTTCAATTTTTTTTCTTCAGAACCCTTCACGGGTGAGTGCACAACAACTCACCGAAGTTTCATCGAAATCGTATGAATGGTAAAGGAACGCGTAAAGGACAAACAAACATTTATTTTATATAATATTTCCCGGCATGATCACAATAAGTCCTTCTTGAAAGTTTCGTCGCGATCGGTTGAGTAGTTTAGGAGCCTATAAGATCCGGACAAACCAATAAACCAACAAACAGACATTCATTTATATATATATATAGATTTCCCGGCATGATCACAATAAGTCCTTCCTGAAAGTTTTGTCGCGATCGGTTGAGTAGTTTAGGAGCCTATAAGATCCGGAAAAACCAACAAACAGATATTCATTTTTTATATATAGAAGATATACACCGCGAACGCTTTGGTCATGCGAAAATGTCATACCTACATGTGATATGTGATAATAATAAAACGTTTACAGAGCGGTCTGGGCTATTATATTTAAAATATTTCATTTTAATTTCATTGATTGACTGCCGAGTGCTCTTCCGTAAAGGAGTATGGTACAGCTTTTCATATGTTATTGCTAATCCAGGAGTGAACTGGAGGGAGCTCGTAAATGATCATGCAAAGTCTCTAGTTAAGATTAACTTACACCGGCGAACTAGTTGTTAAATTAAGAAAAAAACAGTATTCTCAGATCAAGTCAGTATAAAACTGCAATTTCTGTATGTGGTTTAAATTTATTATGTTAATATAAGTCATCGTTGAATTTTTCCCTATACCGTAATTGTGCCCCGTTTTAAGAAGTACGGTTTCTAAAACATGTTATTGCTGTGATATAAGATTACTTAGAAATGTCTATAGATTTATCGATGGTGTGCATTCTAACCGACTAAGGGTACAGATTAATCATCATAGAATTTTAAATCAGATCATAAATAAAAACGACGGTTCGATTACTTCGTATCTTTTGGGCACTCCTGTAGTTACATGCTCACTTTATCGGTAATATTCTGGTATATCTTTTTGCTAACAGTATTATTTTTGCTTTATAAAATACAAGATGCATGGTGGCGCTATCTATCGATCGTATTTCTTATAAACTCTATCTTATTCCATTGTCATGTTTAGGTACTGCACAATGCGCAAGAGTTGAGTGAATATTAGGGCATGGTACATTTAGCATTTAGAAAGCGAATTGACAATTTCAAAAACTGAAATATGGTTTTATGTAGTATTAAGTAATTATTTAACGTCATAATTTGTGTATAAAACTTGAAATACATATCAAACTATGCGAAATTATCGAAAGACGCAAGAATCGAAATTCTTCATAACAAAACAACCTCGAGACGTGGCTCCGTGCCGTTTGAAAAAAAACGGTTTCATACGGTACGTCATGCATCTCGGATTGTTACTATACTATTTTAATTTTTACTGTACTATAATTTTGTATTTTCGATGGTAAAATTGACGAGGTTTTCAAATTATGATTAATTATACAAAGAAGACGTTAACTATTTATAATGTCAAATTTGCATGGAGCAGCTAATGGAGAACCATAAATTTAATGCGGATGATGGGGTTAAACTGTTTCAAAAAAACATGGGGGATCATAAATTATTTTAACAAGAAATTTTTGGAAATCAATAGAGCCCAGTTAAATTCCTTGCCAATTCTGAATGAGCAGCTGAACCTTCCTAATTCTCCGTTATTATATCCTATACGTTGAAACACCTAACAGATGTCACTAAACGTCGAATGATTGTATATATTTACCCTTTCGTCGAATTGCATCCCGTCGAAACCCACAATGCTATTATAATTTTAAAATCACTGGTGATTCTAAAAGAAGTTGGAAAGCGGCAATTCGCCACTCTGCTAATGTGTTGTTTACAAAATAAGGATTAAGGCGATTCTCGAAATGTTAACTCAGGTATCAGTGTGGCTCTCAGACGTATAATATTTTACCTCGTAAATAATATTTGTCGTATTTGTATCTTCTATATAAACGTTAGACACTGTTTACTGTCTGTCAGTTCGAGTCCATTGGTGTGCTTGAATGCCCGAAGATGCCGAAAGGCGAAACCCGGGTCGTTAGTGACAAAATACATGGAAGTGTACAAAATCTCAAAAATCCAAATTTGATATTGAAATTCCATCAAGCACCCTCAGTCGATGTCTTAAATTATATTTATAATGTATTTTTAATTTTTAACTATATGTAGAACTATTTTATTTACAAATAGCAATGTACCTATTTTGCAAATAATTAATAAGGTTTAAAGGCCGAAGTAACTCATTGTTACACCATGAACGGAGCTTATCTCAACAGAAGTGTTTCTATGAAAGATGCTTGTTACTCCGTTACACTACGTCTCTTTTTCTGAAAATAATAGCTTGCGTTTTTTAACAAATTGTAGGAGGGAATAACAGAGTTAATCTTGAGTTGAAAGATAAAAAAAAATGGCATACATCTTGTGAATAGATACGCATATTCAAAAATAAATTTACTTTCAAGTTAAATTCGTCATTTTGAAAAAGGCGTTTAAAACCAAAATTTAATAAAACGTTTAATCCAGTTTCTTCACTGAGAAAAGCAAATTTCGCTCACACAGCCTACTTACTTTTCACGACTTTTCCATATCGCTACTGTGTTCTGCATCCTAAAATATTGTAATTTTACTTTAATTTAAAAATAATTTTCCATAGATAGTTTGTATAAATCATGTTTTAATATTAATAGCTCAGGTATAATGGTAACAACTATAAGAGCGGATATTTTGAACTACAATGCGCCCATTTTTTGACGGACGTCAATTGAAAAAAAAGCTCTATTAAATTCCAGTATCGGTTCATCAATACTTCAACTTCTTTTTCTTCGGAATTTTCAATGTGATAACTCTGCATCGTTGTGGCAGAAGTTGATATGTCAGTTTTACCTTAGCATACAGAAGAAGAATAATTATGAACCTTGGTAAGTTAGCAAAAATTTTATTTAAATGGATAAGACACTTATTCAATGTACACTTGGGCCTCGTATAACATTTTTTAACTATTTTATAGAACACGGTTGATGAATTGTGACATATTTTTGTATAACACGCTTTATATAACATGGTTTCAGCATTTTTTATAGAAAATGATGTTATAATGGAATGAAGTTTGAAGTTCAAGAAGGCATTACTACAAATCATGGCCCCTTATCACGAAATACGTAAAGATTTATACGCTTAAAGCAAACTATCACTTATTACAGGATTTTTAAAGCCTAAATCCAAAAATACTCCAGAGTCCTCCGATAATGGAAACTCACAACCTGTCTCAGAAAATAGTCGATCATATAGAATTGTAAGTGATAGCGATGGTGAATGAATGATCTATTAAATGTTATCAATTTTTTTTCAATAAATACGTAAATGTATATTTTTTCGATAGTTTATTAAAAAAATAAAGGACATTAACAAACTTCGATATTTATTGGAACGCATACCCTAATTTCATATGAACTTCAAAATTCGTGTAACACGGATTTGTATTACACGTCGTTTTTGTGGAACCATATGGCCGTGTTATAAGAGTCCCAAGTGTATTTTCTTCGTGGATTATGACTAGCATAGCAAATTTCGCCACCACATACCAATAAATGTTTCATTGTGAGAATAAAGCTAATATGACAAAAACGGACATATAAACATTTTCCATAACGCAACAGAAATCTGACACTTGAGTTAAGGTCCTTGATCGATTTTGTCAGAGTTAGCTTGCTTCCACTAATATTCTCTAATTTAACTGTGCTTCCTAAACATTACCACAAGGTAGGTAATAAAATCCAGTTGTAAGCCAATCACCGAGAAGCATTGTAATGCAATAAAGTAATATAGTTGATTGCTACTCGGCAACAAGTCATCGCCAAAACTATATATTAAATTAAAATTACTGACAATGGCTTAGTGCCGAAATATCTGTCAATCTTATAACATAGTCATTTTGTAACAAAATGCTTTGTTATCTGTTTACCTTTTTATAATTTAGTTCTACCGAGTAAATGTCAATTCAATTAATTGGCTAACGCAACTGAGTCTGAACTCACAGCAATACGTACAACTTTGACGGAAAACCTTGTTTATCAATTATTTTTTTCCATGTCCGCTTCCAACGTGGATCATATGGCCTCATAATAGAGGTATCTCAACAGAATTTTTCTACGAGAACTTTTTGTCAGTCAGTTGCTGAACATCCCTTTTTTCCGAAGAGATAGAAGGATAGGTCTAAGATAGGACTAGTGGTTAGCTAATCGCTCTCGCTACGCCCTGTTTTTTTTAGGGTTGGATGGGTGGGAGGGAGTTTCAGACATCACAAATATTCATGACTAAGAACAGAAATCCATAAACCGATTGAAAAATCAATTTGTGAAACTGAACTTGAACCTGAAACATCCGTAACATCCGTAACGCCAACGACGTTAACCACTGCACCATGGAGTCGAGGTTTGTTTGGTCAGTAATATTAATATCTAAAGTCAAACATTTTTGAATTTGTTGCAGCCGTAGCAGTACATAAAACCATTTAGCGGAACATCTAATCACTTTCCGCTGAACATAGTTTGGGAAACTCTGCACTAATGTAGGTTTCTTTTGAATCCATTGAAAATTGACTGTGTTTGTTTTACTGGTTGTCGATGTGGAACATTGTTTAGATATATAAATCGACGGTGTTTTGACCAAGTGATGTAACTCTCAAAATTGAAATTGTATAGGAGAAAGCAAAAACTGTTTTTATCGAAAAAATTATATAATGAGTTGCGTTATCAATCTTTGAAATTCACTCCTATAAATTCTCATGTTTGCAGAAACGGGATTATACGTAGGGAGTGTCAATGTAATAGTCGCTTACATCAAGTGGCTGGGTCAGAATTTTTGATTTTAAAGCCAATATAAAATGATTTTTCCCTTACAAAATGTGGACAATTTATTTTTCTAATTTACATCATAATTATCATTAACTCACTTTCATATGTTTTGAGGGTTACATCAATTTACCAAAACACCGTCAAATTATATATTAAATTGAATAGAAAGTTTTTGAATGCGCTATTCATTTTTTTTAAATATTATATTAATCAACTTACAAATGATTATTTTTATTCATTTTAAAAATTGCTCAACTGTTCTAGTTTCATTGTTTGTGCAAAAATTTGATATTTGCATTTATTTAATCAACGGCGCAAATTTTGACAATAACGAATATGTTCGAAATTTGAATGTAGAACGAATGCGTGGTCTAAAACATGATTCATTTATAACCACCGATAAATGATTTATTACAAAAAATAATTATCTACCCTCGGCACTTAATTAAAATTATAAATGAGTGCATATTTATCAATAAATTCGAAACATAATCAATTCTTAATCTGATAATAAATTATCCGGAAAATAGTAATTTAATTAATTGCAAACGAGTGTTTTTTGTATCTCAACATCTACTTTGGTGTCACGCCATTTCGATAAATATCCTTTGCGTTCAAAGCTGTTCTTTTTTCGAAACGATCGACTTGGCGATTATTTTTTGGTAATTCATTTAAAATATAAAGGTTATAAATAATTGCACTTTGTGTTAGATAGTATTCACTTGGTACACTTGAACTTTTGTTTCGATAGTTTGCACTTTGTGTAAGCTAGTATTCACTTGGTACACTCGAACTTTTATTTCGATAGTTGGCACTTTGTATAAGATAGTATTAACTTAGTACACTCAAACTTTGATTTTAATAGTTTTCACTTTGAAACGGATTCTTTTAACAAAGTACCACAGACTAATTTTGATAGCTTGACTTTGAAACGGATTATTTTAATTTTGTATGTTATGGATATTGAAATAAATTATATTAACATATTGCATGTCCACTTAAAACCCTGCTTCTTCATAAATACCACTCCTATTATATACCAGTGAATAAATTCTAATGCGTGGAGCAAAGACAATACAGGCGGCCTAATATTGAGTTGCGACAAGTAAACTAGTCTATGGTAGAAAATCCTATGTTGCAAGTAGTAAAGAATTTTTTCATTACAGCGTTGTGAAACTATCGATTTCAAATTGTGAGTATTTATATTGAGTGAAAACTATTTTGTCTATGATTGATAATAATTTTTCGTAAGTGCAACATATTTCTTCAATGTTCAAATATATTTTATTATGTGACATCACTTTATTTTTAGTGAAATAATTTGGTATTTGTGGAATATATTTGTTATAAGTGAAAACTATCTTTACGAAAGTGAATATCATCTAAACAAAAGTGCATTTAATTGTAAGCCAAATATAAACATGTTTGTTTTAAATAAAATATAAAGGACGATACATGGTATTACAGCTGACGCCAATGCGCCGTGAATTTGACGAATATAATGTTGAGAAAAACAAAAACAATTTTACAGAATTGATAAAAAACAATGACGCTGCGGATTTGCGAAATGTGAGATCTGAGAAAATGTTTTGCTTTCGGTCAGCGAAAATTATAATTGTGTGTAAAGAAAAAAGTATCCACAAAATGACACTTTTATAAAATCATCATTTTACACAACAGTAGTTGCAAAATGTGATATTACCTAATGCAAAGATAAGAAAATCCGTGATTGTAAAAGGAGATTTTCTGCTCACAAAATACATGTAGAAATCTCTATGTTTGTATGTCTGTCGGTCACAAGAACTACTCCCAAACGGTGTACAGTAGCGACGTCAAATTTGAACACGTTATTTTGGCTGCCACTTCTAGGCCAACTGTGCTATTTTCAACATTCAATTCTCAATTTTTAGTTTTAACCTTTAACTGGAAAAGCTATATTTTAAAAGTTTCAATGTCGAATGAAAAAATTAATAATAATACTCGCCTAGCCACCGCTCTATGCTAATATATTCCGCAAGTGTTTCATGTTTGTGATTTGGTAGAAAGTGAGCTTGGTAAATTCGTACATCTTGATGTGCATCTGGAATCGTTTGGCAGATCCTGCAACTCCTTGCATCAATCGTCTCACTATGTGAACCTTCCAATTCTTTGGGTAAACAATAAGGACTCCATATCTGAAGATATATTGTTTTGAATAGCGTCTAAAAGTTGTTACGTAGATTTGAAGTATACCTATGGCACCTACAACGCGACACTCATCAAGACTGAAGGTGGGGTAATTTATTATCTTTTATTATTACTATTTTTAACATTATTATTAATTGATATACTATATTTTGTGGATGTAACAAAAAGAAACACGGTGATATTTTCAACTTTCAACAAACAAATTTCAACATTAGGTGGCCAACGTCTAAATGACTTAATACAATCGTCTTCAATCTTGGGCAAATCCCAATCAAGCCCTTCATAATCCGATGCAATGAATATATTTACAAAATCAATAGTAGGTTTCTAAAGAATATGTATAGGGTGCTTGTTCCTAAAGTCAGACGTCACCAGTAGTCGGCCTTTTGAGCTTAAAACTTAAATAATAGTGGATATAATTTAAGACATCGACTGAGGGTGCTTGATGGAATTTCAATATCAAATTTGGTTTATTGAGATTTTGTACACTTCCATGTATTTTGTCACTAACGACCCGGGTTTCGTCTTTCGGCATCTTCAGGCATTCGAGTCCACTCGTGAGCTCGAATGCCTGAAGATACCGAAAGGCGAAACCCGGGTCGTTAGTGACAAAATACATGGAAGTGTACAAAATATCAATAATCCAAATTTAATAGTGGATATATTTAAAAAAACAGATTTTTTAATTCGTGTAGATACTCTTGCCACTTGCCAATGTATATCTGCACTATACTGACCTATATGATGCAATACGCAATTAAAAAAAGCACATTTTACTTCGCAAGTTTCGACAAATTCATGTTGTATGGAGATCGTTAACAAAATATACTTTATATTGTCGTGCTTTGCATCATTATGTTTCTTATTGTTCTGCCTACTATCAGTAGATTATTTCGCGATACTCATGAACTTTCATAGTGATGACCGAACACTGGGCAACGAAAGGCCGACCATTGGATTTTGGGGGCCGACCACTGGGAAAATTGGCATTTTTTTGTAAACTTCTATAATTTTATGCTTGATACAATATTAACTATTTTATTTTTAGTTACATTACTTAATCCCTGTTTAATGGAATAACAGCAAAAAAAATATGTATTTATCATTCATTGACTCAAAATCCTTTTTGAAAGTACACCTGTCGCTTAACTGGCCGAGCACTGGCGAAACAACCCTAACCACCTGTCAAAAATTTAGTTAATATTATTATCTATCGGTAGCTATCCGGGTAACTAGTCAATAATTATTCAACAAAATATGGCTACTTCAAAACGTATTTAACTGAAGAGTTAATGATGATATCACGGACAGTGGACCCGTGCTATCGTGCCATGCAATGTTAAGTATTAATTATGTTTAAATTAATAATTATGAAGCCGGCATTTGCCTGCCGCATTTTATTTAAGCATGAAAAATTGTCTGTATAAATATGAAAGTTGCGCTGGTAAAAAATGGCAGGTAAACAAAAAACTAGTGCATAATCTGACACCTGCTGTTTATGGCAACAACAAAAAAGTGCAAACAAAATAGGTTTCGACTTGTGCATACAGTTTTGACATATTGTTCGCAGGATAAAAGCCACAAAGTCATATCGTTTCGTATACAATACGACACCTTACATTATTTAATAGTTTTTACGCCAAATTTTCATAGAAAAATTAGAAACAAATAAATAATACAGAAAATAAATGGTATTGTGAAGATTGTAATCAATATAGACGATGCATGTTCCGCATATTAAGTAATTATAAAGGTTAACGCATCGGCAAGAATCAGTAAGCAATTCAATTGATAATCGATGCAGAATCTGCGGAAACTAATAAATATAAACAACGCAAATTCTGCATAAATAATTAAATAATCAGTTCAAGTGATGTAGAAAAGAATAAAACCCGACGACGGATGGACAGTATAAAAATACAACCATAGAAATGTGCCAATATTCTGTCGTCACGCCCCGAACTGAAAACATCTCTCCGGAATCACATAACCATCACTTTAAAATACCATCCTATACCTAAAGTGAATCGCTTTATAATTTAAGACATCGACTGAGGGTGCTTGATGGAATTTCAATATCAAATTTGGATTATTGAGATTTTGTACACTTCCATGTATTTTGTCACTAACGACCTGGGTTTCGCCTTTCGGCATCTTCAGGCATTCGAGCACACGAATGGACTCGAACTGACAGACAGTAAACAGTGTCTAACGTTTATATAGAAGATACAAATACGACAAATATTATTTACGAGGTAAGATATTATACGTCTGAGAGCCACACTGATACCTGAGTTAAAATTTCGAGAATTGCTTTAATCCTTATTTTGTAAACAACCCATTAGCAGAGTGGCGAATTGCCGCTTTCCAACTTCTTTTAGAAATACCGATGATTTTACAATTATAATTACATTGTGGGTTTCGACGGGATGCAATTCGACGAAAGGGTAAATATATACAATCATTCCACGTTTAGTGACATCTGTTAGGTGTTTCAACGTATATAACACCATTGTACAAAATTTAGAATCCGATTCCTTAAATGGCTTCATTTTAAAATGACACGATAAAAATTAAAGACAAATTAAATTAACTCATCCAAGAATAACTCCAGGAGAAAGAAACAATATAATCTTATATTATATATATATAAGTCTAGGGCTAGAACAAGATTCGTGGTTAGGTAATCACTCTCGCTACGCCCCGTTTTAAGAATTGCATTGGTGAGAGAATTACGGACATCACAAACATCCATGCCGACACAAATCTATAAGTCGACTGAAAAATAAATTTATGAAACTATCCGTACGGGGATTTGTACCCGAAGATCCGTAATCGAAGCCACGTTGGCCACTGCACCACGGACCCGACATTTGATGTAGTATACTAAACCTGGATTTGAACATAATTTTGGATTTGTAGCTGATATTATTATCGTGTTGAGCTATATCGACTGTGTTATGGCCCATTGATGTAACCCTGAACAGTGAAATTGTTCAGGAGAGAGTAAAAACTGCTTTTATCGAAAAACATTATATTATGGTCAGTTGCATTATGAATCTTTGAAACGCACTCCTGTAAATTCTCTTCTTTGCAGATACTGGATTACACGTAGGGAGTGTAGATTTAATTGTGGCTTACATCATGTGGCCCGGTAGGAATTTTTAAACCTAAAGTTATATAAACTGATGTTTCCCTTTCAAAAAGTGGTTAATTTATTTTTTTAATTTACATTATTTTGCCGAGAGCTGCTCTCTCGTCTTTAGAATCAGATCCAATCGTACTAATTTTCGTATTTTTTTAGGATTACATCAATTGGCCAGAACACAGTCGTTATGATTTTTTATTATTCTTTCTACTGTGCATAGAATGCATCAAGTTATCATCGATAGAAAATCTGAACAAATAAATACATCAAGTGACCGGGTCAGAATTTTTGATCTTAAAAGCAGTGTAAAATGATGTTTCCCTTCCAAAACGTGGTCAATTTATTTTTATAATTTACATCATTTTGCCGAGAGCTGTTCTGTCGTCTTTAGAATGAGATTCAATCATTAACTCATTTTCGTATTTTTTTAGGGTTACATCGATTGGCCAAAACACAGTCGTTATGATCTTTTATGCTTCTTTCCTCTGTGCAAAGAATGCATCAAGTTATCAACGATAAAAAAATCTGAACAAATACCGTTACATACCACATTTGACGGTTAGAAGCATTCTTTAATCAGCTTCCTAGTGTGATTTCCAATTACGCCCAAAACATCAATTCGACTCGTCACGTCAGTCTTGTAGTAATCGTTTTTTTTCTCAAAATTGCAGTAGCAGATAGACCGCGAAAAAAATTGCTGCATATGGTACAAGATATCAAATACTTAACTACGTTTTAGTAATAATCTTTTTTTTCACTATTGATTGAAATTTATCTACCAAAGATACAACAGTCGTCAGCTCATTTTTGATACGGACCAATTTACAAACGTGAATGTTATATTATTACGTTTGAATGAAAAATAATGTGTTTTTGAAACATCATTGAATGTAAATATTACTTTATTAAAAAAATCTAAAATTATAACATCGAGTGTGTTTCGGCCAATTGAAAAATACGAAAATGAGTCAATGATTGGATCTCATTTTAAAGATGACGGAGCAGGTCTTGTCGATGCGATGTAAATTAGAAAATTAAACTGACCACTTTTTGGAAGGGAAACATCATTTTACATTGGCCACTTGATGTAAGCCATTATTACATCGACACACCCTAAGTATAATCCCGTATCTGCAAACACGAGAATTTACAGCAGTGCATTTCAAAGATTCCCAACGCAACTCACTAAATAATGATTTTGATAAAAGCAGTTTTGTCTCTCTCCTGAATAATTTCAATTTTGAGGGTACTAAGTACCACTAACTAAGTGTCATAAAATAGCTGATTTCGTAACTGAATAAAAATGTCCAAGGGCAAGGTTAGCGAGCCTATGACATGCAAACTGTTTTTAATAACGACCGAGCTTATATTTCATTTTTTTAAATGTGTAATTTTTCCGGTTATTTAGATTACCGGTTAACGCGAGCAGGGTTCTCCCAACATTTCAGCCTAAGGGCCACATTGACTCCTCCACTAAGTTTCAAGAGCCAAGACCTAGCTAGCTCATCATACCAACATACTGTAGTTTCTTTCCAACATTCCTTAGTGTAGTTATTTTATTTTTTTATTCATACATAAATTTGATTTTTCGGTTGAAGATATTACAGAAACCATTAACCATTACAGCGCGAACCGTCTTCGCACGAATTTATTTGCAGTCAATTGATCTGCTAAAACGCACACTATAGCTAAAAATAGATCAATTTCAACAGTAAAAAATGAACAATTATCTGAAATATACGTTAGTTATCCCAAATACATCAAGAAGTGAACTATACTCGTCGCATTCTTGCTAAAATAAATCAAAGAAAATGAATAAGCCGAAAAATATTTAATCTACGACTTTGCAAGCAAAATGGTTGCGGTCAGTCTTCATATACACCGCCAACAATCACACAACCAAGTTGATTAGCGTAGCCGCATAAATATGTGTAATACATAGAGCTGACGATTAATGCAGCCTATCGGCAGTTCAAAGCTAAAATTCGAAAGACTGAATATCCAGAGCTCTTTTCAAAAATATATCTCCTTTTGTTCTACTTGACATTTTCATGATATGTTGCCTAATTTCTCTACCTAAAGGTTTGAACGATTTTTGAAAGCATATATTCACAAGTGTCCTTCTAGTTTGACCGGAAATACGAAAGTCTTGGACATGTAAAATGTAAACATTCTTAGTGTATTCATCGGGTTAATATTATATTTTTTTTAATTGTGAATTTTAATTTTCGTTATATCAAATTGAGAAAATCAGATTTAGGAAACCATCAGTCATTAATTTCTACGACCCAACTAAATCTATCTAATTTTGCCCGGTGTAACAGTTTTTAGCTTCGCTAAATTTATTTTTTTCGTTTCCCACAACGTAATAAAACAGTTATTCTGATTCCCCCATCCAAAACATGTAGAAATACTTTAATGATTAAAACCAATAGCTTTAATTGCTCAAAACAAAAAGATTTGTTGTTTATTCGGCAATAGTTAGCATTAAAAATATAATTCATCATTTTAAAAGAGCTATAAATTTCCCGAAACGGCTAATGAGTGTAAAATAAAATCGATAAATTATTGCAAACCTCACAAGAGACAGACGGGCGTCCGCAAAATAAATTCAATAATTACTATTCGTTTTCAATTCCAGGTTTGATTTACTAGTGAGAAATAGCCAATTAATGTGCTCCTGAAAAAGATTTAATAATTTGAATATATGATTTTATTATTTCGTTTGTATATTTTGAAAAAAAATCATGATAAATATCATCAGAGAAGGTCAACAGCTTCAGAAACCTTGAATTACACATCTTTGGAAGATGGCAATAATCAAAAAGAATCTACAACTTTGTCCTTCAATAGCTGGATTCAAACATTTCTCAATTTGGACAGACAGGAATATGGAGCTATTTTTCCTTAATTTTTTTCGACGCCAGTCGCCAGTCTTCATAACCAGTGGAATCACAATTTAACTTCATATACTAATTTATTTATTCTACCAAGTCTGCCTCTAATCAGAAGCGTATGAACTTCTAATGGTACTTATCTCGACATTAATATTTAAACTAGTAACTGTTTGTTATTGGAGAGAGTAAGAACAGAAGCATTGGACTAAGACAGGAATAGACGGTAGTTTGTTAATCACACACGCTACGCCCTCTTTTTAAGGATCAGATGGGCGGGAAAGAATTTTTAGACATCATGTACGTCCGTACCTTTGAAAAAAATCCATAAATCGATTTAAATATGAAAGTTTTCGCAGTGCGACTCAAACTCGTGAACAGTGCAATTGAAAAGGAAGGCCGGGACCGCTCCATTTCCACAAATCAACTGCCTAATCTATATAATATAGAAAAAAATAATAACATTATTACTAAGCAGTGTCGCTTCGTCTTGAGAAACTGGACTTTGACATATTTTCTATGTAGAATTTAATAAGTAGCATTTATATCTCTTTTTCAATACTGCAGATGATTCAGAGAATACTTTGATTTTAGGAAGTAGACAATGAACCAAACAGTTCTTGTTTATGTCATTACAATTTACCTACATGTTCTTTCCAAAAAAAAAATATTGATTTACCAAAAACGAGGATAATTTGATAACTTAATAGCTACTTGTTTTATTAAAATCATGAGTCATACATATAATTCATCTCAAGTGTTTACACAAATTGATTTTAGTATTTTTATTATTTCCGCTGTTAAAAATATAATTGAAAACTCTCTTATATATGACATCCCACTGGGAGAATATCCTTTATTGGTTAAATTAGCAATAAATATGCTTAAATTAATTTTATAAATGCACTATAATTTATTTTTTACATTTAAGGAGTATTAAAGAATACTTATAAATTACAAATAATATTATCATTAATCGTTTATTGATTATTTATTGTTTCTGGAAGTGTTTGAAGACACGCTATGTTATTTTAATATTATTTAAGACGACATGCGTATTATTAAATACTTTAAATCACATTTTTATAATTTTTTAGTGCAACATTACTTTCCTGATATGTATTAGTCTATTATATTTGTCAGAGTCCGTGGTGCAGTTGGTAGCGTCGTGGGATACGGCTACGGATGTTTCGGGTTCAATTCCCGGTGCGGACAGTTTTTCGATTAATGGATTAATGGATTTCTGTTCGTAGTCTTAGTGTTTGTGTTATCTAAAATTCCCTCTTCACCCACCAATCCCATTCTCACGGGGCGTAGCGAGAGCGATTAGCTAACCACTATTCCTGTCCTAGCGCTTTTCCTACTCTCTTCGATAAAGAGAGGTAAAAAACAGTTCTCATAGAAAAATTCTGTTGAGATACCTTCATTAGGAGACCATATTCTCCACATTGTGATCGGACATGAAAAAAAATTAGCCTATCATCGCTAAAAAGCCTTAATTTAGGCCTTGGTATTCACAAACAAATATATTTTTACTATAATCCATTTCTTTTAGAATATATGTGTGGATTTAACTGAAAGCACAACGCTGCTCTTGTGCACCATGCAGAGACAAAAATGTGTGAACGTTCGTGTTGAGTGACTTTTCACTGGTGACACTGTCATTTGGAGTACAATTAAAAAAAATATTTCAATGCACCGAATATTTTACAATTGACACTCTTCTTCATCCCGCTCGCCCTAATATGGAACTCAGGACAAGCATAAGGTCGTGTCATTTCCATCAATCGGCTGCATAGGTTCAATCGCTATCCAACGAAATTCTTACAATATGATAATCGTTTGTGTAGCAACGTTGATTGGAGAGTACAAGACGAAAACGATGAAGTGTGGCACTTTCAGTTGGCATTCCCAAGACTTCCCCAAGCCACGTCGTTCTTCACTATGATAGTGGTCACTATATTTTCAACATTTTCATCCACTGTACTCCAAAATTTCTCTGTATGCATCGATTTTCAGAGAAGCCAAAAAATCATTTTAGGGTACGAATTTCAAGTTATGTGAGATTAAATTAAATGCGGAATCAATATGAAATCCTGTCCAATTATTATATGAACTTTGAAACAATAGTCGTTAACTAACTTTGCCTTCGAGTTCAAAACTACATTAAGAAGAATTTCTGATTTTTGTTTACTAATCTTTCACATCCAAATATATATTTCTCTTAGTTCATCTGTAACGTGGTACACACACACTCTGTCTGTCTGAGAGAGAGAGAGAGAGAGCGTGTGTGTGTGAACGTAAAGATTAAGCGGACTTAAAACGCATATCACACACACAGAACTATTCACTATCAACATCATTCGCAAAAAAATGAGGTTAATACATAACGCCTCTGTGTGTTATTATAAATACTTTCAGATACCAAGATAAGAAAATAGTTTAATTGTTATAATATATTCGATCAATAAATACTTTTGGTTGTTTTTTCAGTGGCATTTAATGTATTTTATTGTAGAGTTTATTAGTGAAGCTGTGTCGTCGTTATCTGCGACAGACACAGCATCGACCGAGTTCGTGGGTAAAAGTAATAAATATCAAACGCCGAGGCTCGCATTCCGAGTGTTCGTGACCGCTGCTTTTTATGTTTTCATAATTCAAGTGTAACATACAAATAGATAATTTGTTCATTCATAGATAATAAATTTAATCAAATTTAAATGTATGAATAAATACATTGTACTAGATTTGAGTAAATCAGTGTTGAATATTTTGTATGTAAAAATTATCGTATCCAGACTCAGGTACCAATTCCTAATACGTCAAAATATAAAAAGCCATGATTGGCCTATATTGGACATATTTTTCGGATATACCAGGGTAGTCGAAGTCCCGTATGTTTGCCAACCAGATGGATTTTGTCGCTCCAGAAGGCCGCTGATATCGTTATATTGGATGTATACTGCGGAGCCACGGGATGCTGGGATGACCTGGAAGGAACTTTTATGATTAATTAATACAAATATAATTATAGAGAATCCAAAAATTCATTTGGGATAGCTAACTGCTTTAAATGTAACAAGGAATCATAATAATTTACTGTATCAAATTTTACAAAGCCTTTCAAAAAATGTTTGCTAGCAGTCGATACAAAATCAGTATTTTATTTGACAAACAAATACCATTGTTACACATCGTTACTGTAAAGTGCAGTTCCAAATTAATACGAAAATTTTGTTTCGTTTTGCTAAAAGATTTGTTGGCGTCCGTTGTGCAGTTCATAGCGTCGTTGGCTACGGTTACGGATGTCTCGGGTTCAATTCCCGGTGCGGACGGTTTTCATAAATTGGTCTTTCAATCGATTGATGAATTTCTATCGTAGCCTGAGTGTTTGTGATGTCTAAAACTCCCTCGCGCCCATCCGATCCTCAAAAGGCGAAGTGACAGCGATTAGCTAACCACTAGTCCAAGTGTTATCCTTCTACCCCTACTCTCTACGAAAAAAAGAGATGTTGAGCAACTGAGTAACAAGCAGTGAGTAACAATATAAAAAATTTTAACTGACAATTCTTGGTGGAAATACATTATATTTAAAAAAATAAAACACAATTCATTTGTTCTACTTCCACATATTTATAATGATCAGGACTGGTTTCGCTCATCATGATCATTATCAACTGATATTATAAATATGTGGAAGTAATACAAATGAATTGTGTTTTATTTTTAAAAAAGAAAAAATCTTTTAAGATACCTTCATTAGGAGATCATATGCTCCACATTGAAAAAAGATTATATCGTCGATGCTAGGTCTGTGGTCGGGTGATCAACGTCGTTGACTTCTGTCGCTTAGAATACTAGTACAGACTGTTTCATAAAGTGATTTTTCAGTAGATTTACTCACTTCTGTTAGAAGACTTGTATTTCTGTGATGTCTAAAATTCCCTACCACGCATAAAATCCTAAATACCGGATATTGAGAGAGCGATCAGCTAACCCCTAGGCATGTCCTAGTCCTATCTTTGTACTCCTACTCTCTTTGAAAAAGAGGTTAAGGAACTGATTAGTGTGCAGTTATATTTATATATGTTCCACATTGGGAGCGGGCATGGCTTATAAAAGAGATTTTGATATCGTGCTGTAGGTGTGATTATTTGTTTTCTATTAAAAAAATACAATGCTATCAAATTAAATTTGTCCTCTCTGCTTTGTTTGTTTTAGAAACTTAAATCCAAGTCGATCGAACCAAAGAAGATCTCGAGATTGGATTTTCAATATCTGGAAATCTCGGGATCGAAAAAATACATCCCAGCTACGCAATCCCTACTCCTGTTTAATATGATGGCTAACATTCAAACGACTTCAAGCAATTATTTCCACTCAAATGCGTCGATAGAATGTCCACGATAATTATTTTTATTACGAATATTACTCAGCTGATTTAAATGAAATGTCAAGCCATTTGGTTAGCGGGCAGTCGTAAAGAGATGCTACCGCAATTGTCTTTGTGGCCACTGAGCATGCGATCACAATTAATACAAAATAATCATTCAGCCCCCAGTTAGAGAAGCTAAAACTTTTACATACGAAAACGTTCAAGGTTAATTTGTAATACACCTGGTGGTGATAATTGTAACTAGAATTTGAAATTAGAAGCACACGTCGTTGGCTATATATATTTGACGTTTAGTTGGTTGTTTAAATGTCATTTGTTTTTGTCGTGCTTTGTCTTATATTACAACATGACCAGTTCTAGTTTTTCTCAGCCAATATATCTGTTCAAAATGCTCATATTTGTGATCTTGTAACACGTCCAGAATAGTGAGATATAAACCAGTAGCAGGTGATGTTAGGTAGAAACGTAATTTCTAAAATACCTGTTGAGAATCGTAACTATATTTTAGACTAGACAAGAGCACATATTCTCGGTGCTATATTGTATTATTTGACGTTTAATTGGTTGTTTAAATGACGTCGTCCGTCGATATATCAGTTCAAATATTACATTATTTGTGTCCAGAGTAGCGAGATATAAATAACAACGGGCGGTGCAGGTTTCAACGTAATTTGTAAAACGCCTGGTGGTGAGAATCGTAACTATAATTTGAACGGAAGCCAATCTTCTTGACAATACATTTTTGACAATTAATTGGTAATCTCGACACTCCCTATGTATAATCACGTAAGTGCAGCATAGTATATACTGATTATAAGTAGTTTGCATTTTCGTTGTCTTCATACTCTGTTCTATAGGTAGGCATCAAAAACATTGGGAAAAGTACCTACTTCACCGTTTTTATTAACTTTTTAATTAATCGTTACATGTAACTGCGTTTTGAATCTTTGAGACGCTCTCCTGTAAAATGTCTTGTTTGCAGATACATATTGGATTATAGGTAGGAGTGTCAATATTAAATCATATTAATTGTGTTTTGGTCAATTGATGTAACCCTCAAAAACATGCGAAAATGAGTTAATGATAGGATATAATTTTAAGGACGACAGAACAGGTTGCGTTAGTCTCAAATCAGCAGCACGATAGCTTCCTTCTTACTTTTTCCAGTTTCAAGGATGTCTTCCATTTGAGTATGGCATTTTTCTTGTTGAAACTTTCCAAAGACTGTGAAGTGCAGGAGTGCAGGAGAAGTGCAGGAGTCCCCAAACTACGGCCCACTAGCACCACCAATCTGGCCTGCTAGTGCCGAAAGCAGAAAACAGCCACGAGCAAATTTATGCCACTGATCAACCAAATTTTTCGTCAAAAAGACATACTATGGGTGTATAAATCAGGCAGAAGCTGGTTTTCTCCTTTTCCGCTATCGGCTATCTCCGCCGCAATGAAATTTCCTTGACACTAAACTTATCGTAAGTAGCAACCGAAATTTGCGCGTAATTAAAAACTACAGTATGTTGGTATGATGAGCGGTCTTGAGCCCTTGGTACTTAGTGAAGAACTCGGTGTGGCCATTAGGCTAAAAACTTTAGAGACCTCTAGCTTAGTATATGAACTGAACATTAAAATCACGATATAAATAATTATATTATTCCGAAATCAACATAGTTTCTATCCTTGCCGCAATACTCTCAGTCTTGTTTTTTCTTATGTCAAGCATGTAATAGTAAGAAAGCAGTGCCATTTAGCTAGCGTACAAGAATTACCATAAGTAAGTAAGGTATAATCATGCGCATTTGCATATTATATTCTGTCCATCTAAAGTTGTAATGATTTCTACTGGACTTGAAATAACAACACTTGAATAGACATGCACGCCGTACGTCGCAAGAAAGGTGGAGGGACGTCTAATTTGCATAAATCGCTACCGTGATATTTTTTGTTGAACATGTTATGTTACCTTTTATTCTACTAACTGATCAAATCAATTGTAAACTTTGCGTAAGATATAATAAATATGTACCTTATGAGCCTAATAAATGTTAATTATTCTTCTTCTATAATACGTATTTGTACATGTGTCACTTAGAATAATAGTGATTAAACTATAGTTTAAGAAGTTTTGAGATAAAAGAGGTTTTATAAATTGTTAACTAGGGCATTCAATCTCAGAGCCTTTTTACGAGAACCCGGTATTTGTCATTATGCATAATGTCATGTTTTAAATTGTGTATTTAAAATTAAATTTGCTTCCATTAATACATCAACTTATTTATTTTTATATTGAGAAGATTTCATTTATAGATAATAGTTGAAATTTATTTTTTTATAAAGTGATAACAGAAAAAAATATACATGTCGAATGTGGAAAGGGCAATAGGACGTAACCCGCACACAAAACGTGTATTAAATTAGTATACATTGTGATTATCGAAAAAAAAATATTTTGAAAAGACGGAGGGATACGTTCTTTTGATTTTCTACACAATATTTTTTGATGTGGATTACGTCTTTTTCCCTTTCCACGGTTGATATATTGTCAAAAATATCTGTTCCGTTCTACTCAGTTACGAAAAATGTGTAGGGACAACACAATATATAATTATATATGCGATCTATTTAGGTTAGCATTATAGAAAAGTAAGAAACCGAGTTAGTTAATCAGAAAGTATTTAATTTTAAATATGAATTATTTTTTAACATTTACAGTAAATCCCGGTATTGATATTTATACAATCCCGGGATTGACTATTTGACTGCGATCCCGGGACTGAAAGCCCTAATGGTAACATTATCGAATTTTGTCTTTTAAATTAAATGTTATATATTGAAGAATATTAGTTTTCTATGATAAAGAGCATTATATTATATATTGCTAAGCATTATAAAATGAATCTTAAAAAGAATATTTAACAAATCGTCAATCTGTATTCTGATATTGGAGGTACTTGACAATTTATGTGGAAATTATGGTTAGTATGCAAGTGTAAAAAAATAACTCAGTTGTTGTCAAGAATCAGTGGCATGAACCAATGTTACACTAATGAATTAACATATTAATAAAGTGCTCTTTCATATATCACAATAGATAGTCTAAGAAATATTCACGACATTATTTTTGGTAACCATTTTTTCTATTTGAAAATCATTTGAGGTAAGCGTACCAGTAGGTGACCGCTTAAGAGAAAAATTCAACAAAAATAACGATTAACGTTTAGCGTTAAACCAAATAATGACGAAGAAAGTATATTCAAAATGGATCAAATGTCTTAATTAATATGATAAACAAAAATTAGGAAAGGATGTGTTACAAAAAAGTATTCAATTTTTAACTACCATGTTAATGTGTCAGTAGTTGACAATCCAAAAAATTGAAGTTCCAGTAGTTGGCCATGTATAATCAGAGGGTTTCATGACGACATTTCATCAGAGTTGCCTCAGAGCTTCCTGTAAGACCATTCTTGGTTGAATCAAGTATCATATACTTACATTCACTCATATTCTTAACTATTTTTTTAATAAATTCAAAAGAAAATACTTACTGCATAAGTTGTTGTTTTCAAATTGCCGCTATGACAGCACAATGACATATATGGTGTGAGAATGCCCGGTCGAAGAGGGGCGAATGCTTGGTTATCACCATCCAGGATGTATAGGATCTCAATCAAAACACTACTCCAGTCTGGTTACTCTCTTTTTTTATTGAAGATGCAGTGGTTTAATACACGAAAATTACCAATACAATTACACATGAATTTACATTAAAGTTACAACACAATTGATTCAACAAACGATTTTAAGTTTAACATTAAATAAAATTCAAAGGAAAAAAAGACAACGAGCAAAAAGTCACCGCGGCCGACGAATTTTCTTCGATCGCCTGCAGAATTAAAATTAAAACTTCAAACAATGTAGGTCTCCTCCCTTTTGTCAACTTTCGTCAGGTAGCCGAGTCTATTAACAGGTCGGATAAAGGCCAATTTCTCCTTAACGACCCTAAATCGGTCGGCCAGGTAATTTTAGTTAGAAATTATTCTTAGAATTGCGATATTAAAAGTGTTCGAATGCCGTTCTGGATCATTCCAATCTTCCAAGAAACAAATAAATGTTCACAAAAATATCAAGGCGTGTCAGGTGATGTGTTAGTTCCTCAATCCGACAAAAGATGGCTTCACTTGCCTTAACTCTACAATTTAGAGCAATCTCTTATTTTGGGCACTTTTTTTCACCAGGTTTATTATTGGCTATGATTTAACAAAGCAATACTTTCTTACATAACATGTTAGCAAACCATAGTACTCCAGCACTTAAGAAATAATTATAAACAAGTTTTTTTCCCGTATCCGTTGTTATTTTAATGGGCTAGTGTTTATTTAAAATTTAATTGCACAAATACGTTTTTTGCAGTTTTTTTCTGATACAGGTAAACGCTGCGGAAATACTAAATCAAAACTTTCGTAAAACATATTTTCTTCGTTATCTTTGCAATGCGAGAGATATTAACAGAATTTTAAATCAATTAATATAAATACGAACAATTCAACAAAGGCTTACAATTAAATGCACTTTTGTTTAGATCATATTCACTTTCATAAAAAAATAGTTTTCACTTACAACAAATACATTCCACAAAAAACAAATTCTTTCACTAAAAATAAAGTGATCCCACATAATAAAATATATTTTAACATTGAAGAAATATATTACACTTACGAATAAATATTTTCACATAGATAAAATAGTTTTTACTCATTATAAATACTCACACTTTAAATACTTTAATAACCTTCATTTAATTTGTCATGACTTGAGAAGTCAACAATATATCACGTGACGGAGAGTAAGCGTTTAAAGAACAACTTACTGTGATCCGATCGTTTAACCTATTCTTGGAGATTCGTAATGGAAGTGTGAGATTTTTGGCTGAATTGTAAACGTCACAAACAACCATGCCTTTGGACATTAAAGCATGAATATATCACCATACTGGCGGAAGTTGGTAGTTAACAAATTGATGCAAGCAGCAAATGGAAATTTGATCTTTTATTATAAAGCTTCCACCTTTGATATTTTCCGTAACATAGATAATTACTATAATACCAAAATATTTAGATAGATTTACACCAATGTGACATAAATAAAGTTAACGATTAATAAACATAGAAGGGATATGCCTATACAGCTGCAATGGTGTACATACCGAATAAATAAATTTCAGTTTTTTCAAGTAATATGTAAAACAAATGAACATATTGAGTTATTCCAGACAAAGAATTGTTCCATGCACTTTGTAACATACCTACTTCAATATAAAATATAATCAGTGTATTTCACAATGTGAAAAAACATGGTTTGAAAAAAACATCACCTTAAAAAATGAACTCGTAATTTTCAATAATATTATTTCATAATTTAATTTAAGACATCGACTGAGGGTGCTTGATGGAATTTCAATATCAAATTTGGATTATTGAGATTTTGTACACTTCCATGTATTTTGTCACTAACGACCCGGGTTTCGCCTTTCGGCATCTTCAGGCATTCGAGCGCACGAATGGACTCGAACTGACAGACAGTAAACAGTGTCTAACTTTTATATAGAAGATACAAATACGACAAATATTATTTACGAGATAAAATATTATACGTCTGGGAGCCACACTGAGACCTGAGTTAACATTTCGAGAATTGCCTTAATCCTTATTTTGTAAACAACACATTAACAGAGTGGCGAATTGCCGCTTTCCAACTACTTTTAGAATTACCAGTGATTTTACAATTATAATAGCATTGTGGGTTTCGACGGGATGCAATTCGGGTCGTTAGTGACAAAATACATGGAAGTGTACAAAATCTCAATAATCCCAATTTAATATTATTTCATAAAATCTTGTGCTAAATAATTCATCATTACACATCACGTGTAATAATTGTTCGTGCGACCAGTTGTCCATGAAACATAAGAAATATTCGTATTTCTCAATTTATTTCCAGCCCTAAATCAGATACTCACAAAGCAACCACACCCCTTATTTAAGAATATCTCATATTGTCATTCAAACTTTATAAAATAAAATCCTTTTCTCTTCGCGTTAGTTTATTACACACCGTGGCCGATGATGAAGTATCTCGCGTTCGTATGGCACACCGTTTTCAACAATTATTATTTATTTGACTGCCAAAAATAAAACCGGGTCGCTCGCATTGTCCAGGATAAAGAATTCAATGCGAGACTGCCCGTTCAGTCATCGCTCATAAAAATAATAAAATAAATATCTCTACTTTACGGGCAGAGGTCAGTGGGAACCGGTTCTAAACCACATTATCCCACATAAACTTTTCACCCCGAAACTTTTACTGTTAGTGAACGGATTAAGAATTTACATACAGTTAACAAGGGGAAGAATTATAATAGTGATGTTTTGCAGTCTTGAGTTTAATATGCAACTGTTCTCATCTTAACCATGTGAGAAATAAATTGTAAACATACTATTCTTTAACCAATGTGGAATATTATAGATTCCTAATGTAGGCTAGAAGCATATTTAATGTGGTGCTGGAGAAGAATGCCCCGTATACCATGAACGGTCAAGCACACAAACGTATCTATCCTAAACGAGCTACCAATCAATAATAGACTCTCAGCCGTTTATACATGACGCCTACTCGGCTTTTTGACCGCATCGTTCGTAAGCATACCGGCAATCTTGACAGGCTCGTCGTCACAGAAAGGTCGAAGGCAGAAGGGGACGCGAAAGAACCCCAACTCGCTGGAGTGACAAAGCGAAGTACGCCACATTTAGTTTGCATGAAGACTGGAAGAGTTAAATGAGATACAAAATGAAAGTGAAGAAGAAACTGATAAACTCTTAGTAAAGAGTTTGACAATCAAAAATACGAACAAAGCTTTCATGCATTTTTACAAAATTTTGATTTTCAATTATCGATAAAGACACAGCATGTTATAGAACTCTTTATCAAAAAAAAAAAAAAGGGTGGTATTAAATATATTTTGAACAGTCAATAAAAAAGAAATTAGAGGGCCGCCTGTAGTATTCAATATAAAATGTGACATTTTGGTTTAGATGAACTAGTTGATTGAAAAAAGGTCCCTGTTTGAGGACGCCATTGGTACCTTATCTACCTTACATAACTGTGGTCATCAACCTTTTTATACCTACCGCTCATTTTCACATATTTATATTAATAAAATTTTCTTCACGCCCACCAACATCGCAGAAGTTTTTTGTTATCATTCGCTTAAATTATATTTAATTGTTCAAGCGAACGTTGAGTCTGTGCTGAGATGCTGTGAGACTAATTCAATTTCACGAGTGACGTTTACTCTAACAAATTTAAGCAGGTACTGTGTTTACAAACAAACAAGTCGAAAGACGATCGCTAGGCCAGCACAAGACAGGTGGAAAAAATAAAGTTATAGAAAAAGACAAAAAACCCGATCCCTACGCACGCCTACCCTCGGCCGTCGGGTTAGCAAAGCGAATTGTCTTCAAAATGTCTTCAGGTAAACTTAGCCACGAGTCGATCTTTACAGATGGCGGTACGAGCTAGGTTGACGACCAGTGGTATATAGAGTCTTATTTATAGTGGAATCATATTATAAGAAACATCTTAATCTACTGCGACGTTGTCAAACTTTTTTTATCCTCAATAGATGTCACTGTCGTAGAATATGAAGCTTTTTTGCTTCCCTTTAAGATTCAATGCTTGTTCGAATTAGAAAAAACAAGTTTTATTACCTGCAATAACTTACACAATTAACACCTTGTATAGTAAAAATAATTTATTCTGAACAAAATTACCAATCCATCTAAATCAAGTTCTCAACAGAGGATAATTTCTTTATCAACCTGAGAGACTAATTAGTCATTAATATCTACGAATTTTATCCTATCTACTATATCGTCAAAAGTCGTAACTAATTTTATTGGCCATATAGATTGACACAATCATTCTAAATATAATTATATTTAAAATATTACTTGATACTTCTATAAGGAGATGACCACATATTAAAATTTCGTGTTTGTTTGTGTAAAAACTCAGACATTATTCATTTGACAGGTATACTGTCATCATAACGATAAAACACATGTTTGTTATGGTCAATGATACGCTAATTAAATGAAAACGTATATGAAATTGTATGCAAAATAAATTAATGGAATAGCTAAGTCTCTTGTTTTTTATAATTCAATCTTACGCAATTATAGAATCGGTGAATTATCCTTTCGACGAATTGCGGGGCGGTGAACTTTCTAGTCCGTGAATTGTTGTCGGTGAATTGCAGTCGGTTAACTTTCCTAGAATTTTGTATGAATGCACTAACGTTAATAGTCTTTTTCAAAAGTACGAATACATCTGCATAAAATGCTACCAATAGTTGCCCATATTGGTGTTGAAATCGAAATAAAAATTCGACATATTATCAGAAATTGAACCCAAAGTGCATACCATGTTACTGTTCATATGTACAATTAGTCTATGTAGCTTGTACATTATCTAACTTAACCAGTTACAGTACACACGGAAAAAAGAATAAACATAATATTTGCTACATGATTCACTTAATATAAAGACATAGTTGAATTATGCACCAAGGTAAGAATAATAACCTTAGCTAACCCACACCCCAACGCGTGCTTTTCAAATCAAACGTAAAATACGCTGGCATTGATCATCCGAATAGTTTAAATCACCGGTTGTTAACCTGGTCTGTACCGCGTAAGTTTCCATGATAATTTAGTTTTTCTTGTCTGTTTTCATCGAAAACATCTGTCAAACTCAACTAGCGGCTAAGTTTACTAAAAGACATTTTGAAGACAATTCGCTACGCTAACCGGACGGTTGAGGGTAGGGGTGCATTGGGATGGGGTCCTTTTGTGCTTTTCTCAACGTTTCTCGCCTATACCTACCCTAATAAAACAAAATATTTGTCCTGCTTTGATCTATCAGTTGACTTTCGACTTGTTTGTTCGTAAACACAGTACCTACTTAGATTTGTGAAAGCAAACGTCATTCGCTAAATTGTTAAAGCTCTTTTTTTAATTCACAGTATTTCTTTAATTTACTCTTCTTACAGTGTAAATAAAAAGTTAGATTTAAAAAGTTCATGTTTGTAACAGCTTTATCATACAGATTTTATGGGTATATTCTTTTATAGATTTGATCTTATTTGACCTGGTTCATAAGATGTATATTGGTTTCTTGCTTTACCAGAAAGCATGACAATGTTAAGCATTATTATGCAGGGTTCAATCGATAGCTAATTCACATTACATAATATATGAATAAATTACGTTACATATCAAATCCTTACAGTATGATTTTACTGTCGCTTGTAACTTTATACACTTACTAGTTAATGCATACATTGACGAGATTAAACACTTTGACTGAAACATATACAAATCGAGGCATAGGCCAAATTCGATCGGCGATCATGATGAAGCAATAAATAATTTAACGATAGCAACAATAAATCATTGACGCCTCTCGAAGCTGCCTTGTTTTTATTGCTAGAACATTTTTGCAGGATAATCAAAAGTCGAACAGATAAACAATATTTTATTAGATGTACAGTTAAACTCTATACTCAGCTCAATCGTGAATGCTACTTATCTTAGGAAGTAAGTGTTTATGTACCGGTCAACAAGAATTTTGATGGCTCAAATAACAAGTTGTCAGGGATTGCAATATTGGTATTGCCGAAACCGGGATCCCAATATTTTTCAATACCGAAATACCAGCATTGAAAATTGTAAATACTGATTTTTCGGAAGATTTTAGAATATATTACAGCACACATAATTAGTGTTGGTTTTTTTGCAATGTTAGTGGTGAATCTGAATGGGATTTTTCAGTAGACGGGCTGCTCATTTGCACATATTTCAGCGTTAATTAAATTGCCTTATCAATTCATTTGATATTGATTCATTTGTCCGGTATTACACAGCCAGGTCCGTGGTGCAAAAGTCAACATCGTTTGCTTCGGTTACACGGTTCACGGTTCACGGGTTCTTCCAGTACGGCCAGTTACATTAATTGACTTTTCAATCAATTTGTGGATTTCTGTTAAAAAACAAGGATGTTTGGAATGTCTAAAACTTCCCTCCCGCCTATCGGATCCTAAAAAACACGAGAGCGTGAGTAGCAAGAGCTAACCTAACCCTATCGTTCTATAACTACTCTCTTCAAGTAGTTGAGAAACTGCGTAAGAAACAGTTCTCGTAGAACAACTTCAGTTTAGATACTTCTGTTTGAAGTCCATATTCTCCCCATCGACAACGGACATGCTTAAAAATAAATAAATATACACATGTTTAAAAAAGAACGTTTTACTTTATAAAAAATATATATAACTATATTTCGTTATAACTATACATTTTTTTGTCATATTCTGCAGACTATAGTGCATGTAAGCACATCTGAAGAGGATATAGAAGGTAATTTTCCCAATTTTTTTTCCATATGGTCTCCTAATATCTTAATCTACGAGAACTGCTTGTTACTCAGTTGCTCAACCTCTCTTCTTTCGAAGAGAGTAGAGATAGAAGGATAGGACTATGACAGGACTAGTGGTTAGCTAATCGCTCTCGCTACGCCCCTTGAGGATGGAATGAGTGGGAGGGAGGACTCAGACTACGAACAGAAATCCGTAAATCGATTGAAAGATCAATCTATGAAAACCGTCCGCACCGGGAATTGAAACCGAGACATCCTTAACCGTAGCCAGCGACGCTACCAACTGCGCCACGGACGCCGACATAATTATTTATTATTATTTTTGGAAATTTTCAGATATGTACATAATCATTTCTGCATACATTTAACACAAATATTACATTTACATTTAAGTCCAAACTACTTGCCTGTCTTATAGCAAATGTTTTTTCTTCGTAAGTGATAGTTTGCACTGCTACTAATTTTTTTAACATGATCCATAATTCGAACTTTATCGAGTATCTAATCGTAGAATGACGCTTTTTATGAGCGCGTGGTTACTTCCACACACAAAACAAAAATTAATTAAAACTTAAATAGCCTTGCTAAGATTTAAAGTTAATCAGTTGATAATGCTTATGATGACACAAACCTGTCTTGATCATTATAAAAAATGTGGATGTGGTACAAAACAATTTGTGTTTTATTTATTTTTTAAATATAATACCTTTCTACCGAGAATTGACAGTTAACACCTTGGTGTTAACTTTTTGTGTTTATAAATCGTTAAGTTAGTTGAAAATTATTTTACTACAGAAAAATATATGAAGAGGTATTAAATTTAACATTTTAAATTGATTCTGCGATCGTACCTTTCCTGTATAAAATTGAATAAAATGAATTTCGACCAATTCCATATATTTTTCAATGATTCGACATATTTTTCTACATGCTTTAATGTTGTAATTACAGTATTAATTTATTTTATGGTGCGCATTGGCGTTTCCCGGTTTACTTTGGAATTTTACGTGTTTCTAATAAATAAATAAAGTAAGTAACAAAAATTTCAAACATCCCATTTTAAAATCATTGTGTTATGTCAGATTTAATAATGCCCAATACCTGTATGTCTGGTGCAATAATTTTGATAGATGAATTTCATGTGTGTAAAATAAATTATATGTATGTGGCGAATAAGATGTCGTTACTATTTTATCTCTTGATAGAAAGTTATACAACCAATGACTTTCTTCCTGTATTTCAATATTGGCTATGCTTAGTATCAACATAATTGTAATGTATAAAGCAAATACGAAAATCAGCACTTTTGGCGTAAAATTGCGTTGAGCCTTACTAGCCGTGCATTGTAAGTTTTTTTAAACCATATCCGCTCCCTATTCGGAGCATATCGCCATCACGCGGTTCTTCCAAGCTTCTCTGTCCTCCGCCAGTCTCCTCGCTTCCTCCCAGGTCATCCCAGCGTCCCGTAGCTCCGCCGAATACATTCTACGGATGGTCATCAGCGGCCTTCCAGGGTGACGGAATCCATCTGGTTGATAGAAGAGACAGGCAGGATTCAGGCTCCCCTGGGGCATCCACAGCACGTGTCCAAGCCAGGTCCATCGTCGCTTTTTTTATTTTGGACGTAATAAGAGGCTGGTCCGTCCGCTCTCTTACTTCCGAGTTCCTGACAAAATCAAACCTCCGCACCCCTAGTATTCGCCGCAAACATCTGTTTTTAAAGCACAGTATACGGTTACCTTTTGCCTTGGTGAGGTGCCATGACTCACAACCGTAAAGCAACACTGTCAGGATATATGCGTTGAATAAGTGGCACTTGGTTCTGACCGAGTACAACCGTAAGTCCCAGACTTTCCACATTGAGTTAAAAGTTGCTCCAGCTATCTCTAATCGGATTGCGAGCTCTTTACGCGGATTTCCATCTCCCGCGATGTGTACCCCCAAGTAGCTAAAGCCGTCGACTCTCTCGATGTCTTGCCCCACGCTCGTCAGAGGGTAGTCTGGGTCTGGACAGAAACTGTTGCAGAGCACATTGGTTTTACCTCGCTTGTAAGTAGTGTTGCAAGAAACCCTGCAATTTAGAAATGAGAGAAACACCCCGGGAATTGTGAAGAAAATACAGTGCAACGAGTGGACAACGCGTTGCACTGATTTCACTCACTCAGGCCTACAGGACGATTTCAACGGATGCTCTACCAGTTCTAGCTGGCGTGCTACCGATGGACCTGTACATACAGGCACGTGGTGCAATAACTCTTCTTCTGAAGAGGATCAACACGGATATTGAAGGCGTCCATCTAACGCCGCCTCTGTCGCAAAATATACATGCAACTCACACTTATCGTTCATTTGTTTATATGCTGGCGTACAAAACAGCTCTAGCAGCCTGGAAAACTAGGTGGTCTGCATCCACCAAAGGGCCCCAAACATATCTATTCTTCCCGAACGTGACCTAGAGACACGAGTTTAAAGTGTCTTTCACCTGGATGTTCTTGCCATGGCAAGTTCGACGGTAAACCATTTGGGCTGGGCAAGTTGGTTGAAAGGCCGGATTGCACTTGTGGACACAACCATCAGGACGCTAATCACGTTCTGTGGGAATGTATCGCGATGAATGCCGAACGAGCGGAGCTGTTCGCTGTGGTCTGTTCTCATACGGGCCCAATAGGCCACGCTGACTTGATCTCAACCAAGGCCAACTTTGAGGCATTCGATAAATTTGCAACATCATATGGGGAGCGGGATATTCTCGATTCCTCTTTAGGGTTCAACGCGGAGTAGATTAAACTCTAGCGCTACGGCGGATTCACAGTATACGGATACACAGGATACTTAATATCGCTTAAACTAAGTGGCTGAGCAAGGCACATTTTCTTTCTATCTTTTCTTTTCTTAATCACAATATTGCGTGGTTGAAAGATCGGTCCCGCGCAGCTCTGCATCAGGTCAAGAATGTGAGAAGTAAATTCGTTTCCTTTCTTGATCGTTATTGCGTTATGGAAGGCGGCCGTGAAACAGCGGCTGCATACACATAACGGTGTATATATGTAAATATGTTCAGTTCATGTGTACATATAAACATGTGCGTATCGCTGAGTTGAATATCATACATAGAAACAGGAACGTTTCCGTAAATAATTTGTGTTGACTGTACACATAGATGTCAGCGATGATCCAATATTGAATGAGTTGCTTACTTCCATCTGTATCATCGAACTAATAACTCAAATTTAAGGATAGAATTTTGGCATACGTAAAAAAATGACAGTGTTTTAAAATAATTGTTAGTTGTACAGTTATCATTATCGGGTTTTTTTCCCAATTTGCTTGGTTTTTTCCGGGGGTTAAACCACGAATGTTTTTCCGAGCCTCGCATCACTATTTGTTAGTATACGCAATTCATTTTAGAATAGGAATGCTGTTGTATTTTTATTTTAAATTCAACATGTAATAGGAATGTTGAGTAGGCAATATCAACTAAAGTTATCTAAAAACTCAAATAAATAAAAATATAATCACTCTTTTTTAACATTCATGAAGAAGTTATTCACCCAACAATTTTCCGGTACAGAAAAAATAATAATTTAATTGCATTTACGGGACTGAGGCCTTATATGTCTGGCAAGAGATATCGTACATAAGGTAAAAAAATACCCGCAGCCATTTCTATTTTTTCCGAGGAGGACTGTGAAAATTGTTTATTGCGTTTTTAATTAAGCAACTAGGATGTTGAATCACGATGATCGTTAAATTTTAATATACATTTTTTATTGATTTTCTAACACACTTTGGAATGCAGTGAAGTGCATTCGTCGGCGTTACACTTAAATTTATTTTGTAATACTCGTTGAAAAAACTATTGATCAAATTATTCTTCTTTTCCTTAGTCGTAATCCTAAGTTCATGTGTGAGAGTCGTGACCTCCGCCTATCGCCACAACACTGTTTCCTTTGACGATCCTTCGCAACTGCAATCCGCTCCTCCGAGGGCCATCGGTAAAAAAAGGGCTGTGGTGAGCTTCACTTGGTCGCTCCAGCGAATTAGCAACCTTTCGCGTACCCTTCTGCGTTTATCCTTTCCTGAGACGACGAGCATCTCGAGATTGTCTGTAGGCTTGCGCGCGATGTGATCAAATAAGCCGAGTAGGTATCATGTAAAAACGATCGAGAGTCTATCCTGTATTTGGAGATCTTTCAGGAAAGAGACGTTTGTGCGCTTGGCCGTCCATGGTATACGAAGCATCCTTCTCCAGCACCACATGTAAAAATGCGTCTAAGCGTTTTTTGTCTTTCGCTTTTCGAGTAAAGACATATCTAGTGTACCAGCTATCGTACTAGACGCATTTTGGTATATTTTGGATATTTACCTCTCGGGGAGGTGTCGGAGAACCAAAGTAAATTACCCCGAATGAGCTAATAATGAAAGTCTTGTGACACCCCGTCTATCCAGCGAAGTCGCGGTTTACCAACTCTCCATCACTAGTAGAAAATGTGAAGCTCTTAATGGGATTCTATTTATCCATGCGTGATATTTTTCGGCCCAGTGTAGGTTTTCTATGTTTTACAAAATTGACTATGTCGTTTACTTTCCTTCACACTATTTTCTCAGACACAAATAAATATTACGGAAGCCATCAGTAGATCGATCAACCGTTTAGTGATCTCTGGACTATATTTTATTATATTATAATACATAAAGAATGAAATATAAAGCATCGTTTATATTTTAAAAATAAAACACAATTTGTTTTGTACTACTAAGACATTTTTATTGTGATCAGGAACGCAGGTTTCCCTCATCACGAGCATAATTAACTTAATTTTATATTATAAACATGTGGAAGTAATACAAAAAAATGTGGATTATTTTTAAAAAATGATTGCTCTCCACCATAAATTTACAGTTAACACCTTAAAAGTGTTGTTTATTTATTCTATCATCGCCCACTGAACTTCTCTTCTGTCGTCACCCGTCGAACTGGAGACATCTCCCTTGAACTGCATAATCGTCATTCCATACCTACGGCTTAATCACATCACGCATTCAACAATTGGAATTTTATTCCTGAATTTATATTTTTTATTTTTTAATCGACTCAAACAGTTATTACTAAAATTATCTCCACTTAATTAATAATGGCTTACAATTAAATGCACTTTTGTTGAGATCATATTCGCTTTCATAAAAATAGTTTTCACTTATAACAGATACATTCAACAAAAAACAAATTCTTTCACTAAAATTAAATTGATCCCACGTAATAAAATATATTTTAACATTGAAGATATATATTACAGTTATAATAGAAATATAAACCAGACCAACCCTAACATAACCTACTACAACTTAACTCACTTTGTTAAAAGAACCTGTGACTAAGTGAAAACTATTAAAATCAAAGTGAATACTATCTAACCCAAAGTGCAAACTATCGAAATAGAAGTTACCAAGTGAATAATATGTAACACAAATTGCAATTATTTATTACCCATTAATAATTCCCGGAGAATTTGGAATATGGTACACCACTGAAACAGTGAGGTATTATTTAATATGAAAAGTATTTTTCACTGTCAGTATTGTTATTATTAAACAAAAAATAATTGTCATGCGCGTAATCTATATTATTGATTCAGGCTACTTGAGAGCGGATTATTGTGACTCCGGGCATTTTTGTCGTGCGTAAATATTTGGACGGCTTCATTAGTTTGGAAACTTTACAGCCATAAATTATTACGACTCAAATATAATGATCAGATGCGAAGTCATGAAGAGAATATTAATACGCTGTGTGATCAGGATTATTTATGAGAATTTATCACCAAAACGAAATCTAACAAAACCGATAATTTAAAAAGTCGTTAAAAATCAAACCATGATGAAATCGTCTATTAGGATTTCATATGTTCCACATTGGTAGCAGACGTGAAATAAATCCAGACATGTTTATTTTCAACTCGCTACATCGTCACCTTATAGAGTTTTTAATTAACACTCTTTACGCGGCTTCTTCTGGGATTAAAACTCGCATGGTAATGCTGGTACTGATAAATCGGAAAGATATGAACTTTTTTTATCATATCTAAAATAATAGAGGCATCTCAACAGAAGTTTTCTATGAGAACGATTTGTTGCTCAACTTTTCTTTTTTCGAAGAGAGTAAGGCTATGACAGGACTAGTGGGGTGCTAATCGCATTCGCTACGCCCCCGTTTTTTAGGATCGGATGGATGGGAGGGAATTTTAGACATCACGGACATTTATGGCTACGAACAAAAATCCAACATTGACCACTGACCACTGATACGAACGTAGCAAACTGAAAATAGTCGCAAGTATGTGGGTTTTTTTTCAACCACATCCGCTCACTATCCCACATATCAAAATATTTTGATTTTCGATAACTTGTTACTATTCCGTCGCTGGATCTTTCTTTTTCGGCTAAGGCAAAAAAATCACTTGTAATTAATCTCTCTCGCTATTCACTCTCTTTTCTTTGGAGCGTACGAATGTGAGAGGAGTTTCAACATAACAGACATCCATGTCTTTGGACGCAAATCTGTAAATCTATTGAAAAATCAACTTGTAATATTGACGTACGGAAATTTGAAGCCGTTCACAAGAGCGTTGACCACTCGACCATAAGAACATTAGGATTAACCAGGCAGCATGGACTAAAGCACACTTTGTGGCCCCAGATTTTGCCTTTCTAAAGTATAAACATGGCAGACAAATATATAAATTAGTGTCGGATTTGATATATGAAAAGGAGTTAAAAATAATAAAATACTGTTACCATAGTATCATTTTGTTATTTTAAAATTAAAATTTGGAAAATAACTGGTCTAACGATTGACGTTCACTTCACAAGTCAGTGTTTCGTTAATACAATACATATTAATTTAATATAATATACAATTGGGCAATACCCATAAAATGGACGTACATATAACATTTTCCATATTATGAGATCATAATATTAATACATATTATAATTTAAGACAAATCAAATAAAAATTCAAAAGCATTGTTAAATTTGTATATACCTACCTCATAACATAATTAATTTTGCGTATAGCGGTGAGTGTTGCCACACCTTTAAACAGCTTTGCACAAACTACGGCCCGCGAACCAATGCGGCATATTTATGTGCAGCCAGCACACAGCTATTTATAAATTATAAAACAGTTCATTTATCACTGAAAAAATGCACAGTTCTGGTAAATTATATTATCTAGATACATGTGTGAAAACCTATATTTAAGCGTGCATGCATATTTTTTCACATTTTAATATTACAGGATAACACATACTCTCGTCCTGCTTGCTATATTATATATTACTCGAAGTTCGAATAGTGGAGCATGTTTCCTCACTTTCATCCATTTTATTTTTGGGCGTCGGCTTACAGAATCACTGATATTTTTTATGTTTAATCATTTTAAGTACGGCCAATCTGGGTAACTTTGACTCAGTTCTGAGGGTTTTTTGTATTTTTATGATTCGCCATTGCTTTTAGGTGTGAAATTGTTCTATATAGAAATGAACTAATGTCTGGCCAAATTTTGCATTCCAAATTTTGCATTCCAAATCTTGTAACTTTGGCCCACGTTACAAATAATCAATGTAATTACTATAAATTCAGTGGTTTTAAAGTCTTCGCAATTTTTCTTTATGCTTTTATATATTCTGTACATAATTGAGACGGAAAAAAATATACAGCATTTGGTTTACAGTAGTAATACAAATTGAAAATACAGCTAAACCAATTTATTTTAAGATAAGTTTTTAAAATGTGTTTTTATCATTCCATACTGACAGCTTATAAATTCAATAATAAATAAAATGTGTTGCACTTTAATTCATATTTTTACCACCAGTGGCTACTCAATACCTTTGCTAAACTAAAAAATATTCATATGGTATTAGTATTATCATGGTATTATAACAGCACCTGTTTCCATGTAGTGGGCCAATTTTAGACCGATGGGCCAAACTAACCCAGATTGATGGTATCTGTTTTCATAATAATAAATTATGTATATTAAAAAGTTGTCTTTATTTTCTATGACGGCCTATTGATTTCAAATTCTTAATACGGCTCTTTACCAAAAAATCTATCAATACCTGCTCTATAACAATGCATTCTGTATCATAAATTACCAGATAAACTATTATTATAAATAGATTTCCAAATAAAATATCGGTGGGCAACAGTGCATATAATAAATGTTTCTATTGTTCAATTCCCGTGAAATTAAGATCTTTTACAATATCTAAGACAGGTACATATTTGCAATATTAAATAATGATTAATGTTTCATATACGCTGATAACTAATTTATTTGCTCACTTTATTACAGTTTTCTTAGAAGTAAAAAGAAAAACGTTTACCGGTGTTGAAGTCGAGTGTGCAATGCTCTTGGACGTACGTCACAAGTTCGAAAAATAGTATGAAGCCAAAAAATCTTTCAAAGAAAAACTGATGAGGCTTATGAACAAAAAACTATTTTATGCACAGTGGTATTGATGAAAATATTATTTTTATTTACCCCCAAAGACGATCGTGACGACGTGTTTACTGTGACCGTATTATCTTTTGGTGAATATCGTTGCCTTCACAGTTTTGGTTGAAATTTCAATGAAAACTTTAAAAAATCTTACGTCTTCTTAGTAGATATCGTCGCAAAAACAGGTGGTCCAAAACTGATGCAAACATCCTTTTTAACCGAAATCGAGTGAAGGCAACGATATTCAGCAAGAGATGGGGGTGAATATTGGGATAGATAGGCGATAGTGCTTACTGTGACCGTATAGTCACGCTCGTTTCTGGAGAATTAATATGATATTTGAAGCAGCTGTAATGAACTGATCATATATAAGTTGTATGGGTTAAGATTAAGATAACTAGATGATTCATGAACAATACACCATTTCGCTTTATAGCCAACTTTCTAATACGTTTTAAATCCGTTAAGCGAGGTATTAGAGTATAAATTTTGTATTTCTAAATGTTTTTAAACATAATTTTTGTAATCTTTTATTTCGACTTTGTAATTGCTGATATTTTACCATTTTGGTACAGATCTGCCGCCAACCTTTGCGGTCGACGGCTAGTGAGAAATTATTGTCGTCTGTTTCAGAGTGTAACGTAGTCCGGCTCATATGACGGTTGATCGCGTTCTATTTGTTGTCTCTGCTTTTGTTAAATGTTGGCAGTTCGTCCGTGTTGTCTCTCATATTTATTCTTTCCCCACATAACGATAAATTAAATTATTTTTTCAGTTGATAGAGCATGGAAAACGGCTACAAATTACTCACAACTTGACTTGGTGACATTAATCTGCAATAAGGCTCCGAGTCTTTGCCTCTCATCCTTTTCATCTATGTAGTGTTGATTTTTTGTGATGATATTTTGATGTTTGCATCAGTGCTTAATGATTCAGTAAACACATGTACATTCCTTATATATAATACACCACTATTTTTTTTAAATCCTCGAGAAAAGGTCAAACTCAGACCAATGTCTCAGACGCTCCTGACGTTTTCTCAACGGCGTCGTAAAACTCTCTTCTCGTGTTACTAAAAAAATAGCTTCTTCAATTAAATGTATTTTGCCAGAATAAAGACGATAATTTTAATATTTATTAAAGCGTTCATTACTAAGCAATCGCGATATTATCATCAAGTAGTTTTCTTTTTTTTGTAATTCATTGCTGACGCTCAAATATCTAGAAGTAAGTTTATCACTAAAAATCGCCAAAGGCTGTATGGGAGTCGTAATTATTACTCAGTGTTGCCAGTTACTACAGAATATCGAATTATTAAGTTGTATCAAATAAGCTTTGGTGCAAACCTTCATAAAAACTGAAATAGCTATGTGGCTTAATATCAAAATCACAACTAACAAATTTAATAAGATGTTTACGAGTGGCCAACTTCATTAGCTTCGGTTGCGGTCTTCAAGGTGTCGAGTCCCAATACGGACAGTTCCATAAATTGATTTTTCGATCGATTTGTTTTCAAATGCATGGTTATGCCTCAATTCACTTCCACCCTTCAGATCCTAAAAACGGCTAACTTACCACTAACTAGTCATGTCTAATACACCCTCTCCTTATATTCTTAATATACATATTTCTATCCCTGTATTTTAGTTCTCAGATATTCGTTTTTGGCTTACAATAAAATGCACTTTTGTTTAGATGATATTCACTTTTGTAAAGATAGTTTTCACTTATAACAAATATATTCCACAAAAAACAAATTATTTCACTAAAAATAAAATGATGCCACATAATTAAATATATTTAATATTCTTACGAAAAAATATTATCACATGGACAAAATAGTTTTCACTCAATATAAATACTCACACTTTGAAATCGTAAGTTTCAGAACGCTGTAATGAAATGTCACTTATTCTTTACTACTTGCAACATAGGATTTTCCACCATAAACTAGTTTACTTGTCGCAACTCTATATTAGGCCGCCTGTATTGTCTTTGCTCCACGCATTCGAATTTATTCACTAGTATATTTTAGGAGTGGTATTTATGAACTAGCAGGGTTCTAAGTGGACATGCAATATGTTAATATAATTTATTTCAATGTCCATAACATACTAAATTAAAATAATCAGTTTCAAAGTTAAGCTATCAAAATTAGTCAGTGATACTTTGTTAAAAGAATCCGTTTCGAAGTGAAAACTGTTAAAAGTACTAAGTTAATACTATCTTATACAAAGTGCAATTATTTATAACCCTTTGTTTTTGGCCAAATACTCATACGCTGTAATATTTGTGAACTTCGACATCTCACAATATTATAAGTTTGCATCAGTTTTAACTTGTTAACTGTCAATTCCTGAAGGAAATTCATGTTTTTTATAATGATCAGGACCGAGTTTGCTCATTTTTATGAGTAGTGTTTATGTATAAATAAATATACTTAATGAAATGCAGGCGTAATGAAATAGTCCGCTCCTAGTCCAGTGGTGTCACGTGATATATGATTTATACAATTATTATTGCGATGTACAAATTGTACGTTAAGGTGTAATAAATTAGAGAAAGATTTAAAACACAAAGAGCGCACCGTATCACCTCTTTTCGTCCCCGGGCATACGATTCGATATCAGACAATTCACCACAGAAGAACACAATCATATACACATATCAAAACCGTAAGGGATATTTTACAATTTTTGTATTCAGTTTTTTAAATTTATTTTAACTTAGCTATACTGTTTAGGAGAGATAGACATTATATTGTGTCACCTCACTTTTTTTTACTATGTCCGCTCCCAATGTGGAGCTGTGGCCTCATAATGGAAGTTTCTCAACAGAATGTTTCTACGAGAACAGCTTGTTAATCAGTTGCACAGCCTCTCTTATCGAAGAGAGTATGGATATAAGGATAAGGCAAAGAGGAGGCTCGTGGTAAGCTAATCGCATTCGCTAAGCTCAATTTTTTAGGGTTGGAAGTGTGGGAGGGAGTTTTAGATATCACAAAGATACATGCCTACAAACAGAAACCCATAAATCAATGGATCAATTTATGAAACTCTCCTTACCGGGACTTGAACCCAACACATTATTCCAAACATATATTAACATATATTTAAAATAAAAATATTCAACGCACTAGTTCGGTTTTTGGGAAAGGAACTTATTCGGTATTATTAATAAAGAGGTCCGGAACATTTGAGTTCTAGACTATTTAATATCTTTTATAAAGAATATTTTATCAGTTGATGATGCTCGCAAAGAGCGAAACCGGCCTTCATCAATATAAAAATATGGAATTGATACAAAAAAAATTTATGCTTCATTTTTGAAATATGAAAATATTCTTACAAATTGTGAAATGTTTCGTTTCTGTAAAAATTATTAAGAATGTCTCGGGTTCAATTCCCGGTGCGGACAATTTCACGAATTGATTTTTCAATCGACTTATGGGGTTCTTTTTTTATGGGATTTATGGGGAATGAATGTTTACGGTGTCAAAAAATTCCCTCCCACCCATCAGATCTTAAAAAACTGAGACACAGCAAGAGCGATTAGCTAACAAGTAGTCCTGTCCTAGTCTTATCCTTCTTCTCCCACTCTCTTGAGAGGTTGAGCAACTGAGTAACAAGCAGTTTTGGTAGAAAACTTCTGTTGAGACACCTCCATTAGGAGGCCATATGCTCCACGCTGGGAGCGGACATGGTAAAAAAAAGACTTATGCGTTTGTACTCACATCTTGTGAATCAGTCGTCATACGTAGATACGTATACCTTCGCGCGGCGCAATCTCGCTTTATCTGCCAGTTTCATCGCACCATTTAACTTTCTGTGATAATGTCTATTCCACCAAGTGGTGCTAAGTATCGCATTATTAGCCGACACCTACTTCAAAGCCTCGATTCGTATGTGCTTATCGTCATATACAATCGGGTCATTGGTAGTCTGAAAAAAACATGGTATACCATTACCAAGGGTGAGGAAACCATTAATTTATCCGTAATGAAATAAAGTCGCATTTGAGAAACTTCAATGAAATGTACTGAAAAATTTACGCACATTATTTTGAATATGAAAAATGAAATGTCATTTTTTTGTAAATAAAATACAATTTGTCCTTAAGACCGGTCCTTATCATTATAAACATATGCAAGAAGTACAAAAGAATGTGGTTTTTTTACCATATCCGCTCCCTATTCGGAGCATATGGCCATCACGCGGTTCTTCCAAGCTTCTCTGTCCCCCGCCAGTCTCCTCGCTTCCTCCCAGGTCATCCCAGCGTCCCGTAGCTCCGCCGAATACATTCTATGGATGGTCATCAGCGGCCTTCCAGGGCGACGGAATCCATCTGGTTGGTGGAAGAGACAGGCAGAATTCAGGCTCCCCTGGGGCATTCGAAGCACGTGTCTAAGTCAGGTCCATCGTCGCTTTTTTATTTTGGACGTAATAAGAGGCTGGTCCGTCCTCTCTCTTACCTGCGAGTTCCTGACAAAATCAAACTACCGTACCCCTAGTATTCGCCGGAAATATCTGTTTTCAAAGCACAGTATACGGTTACCCTGTACCTTGGTGAGGTGGCATGGCTCGAAACCGTAAAGCAACACCGTCAGGATTCATGCGTTGAATAAGTGGCACTTGGTTCTGACCGAGTACAACTGTGAGTCCCAGACTTTCCGCATTGAGTTAAAAGTTGCTCCAGCTATCTCTAATCGGATTGCGAGCTCTTTAAGCGGATTGCCATCTCCCGTGATGTGTACCCCCAAGTACCTAAAGCTGTCGACTCTCTCGATGTCTTGCCGCGCGAGAATAAGATTTTAAAACAAGAATTGACGGTTAACACCTTAAAAGTGAAAAATAAACAGTTAATAATAATAGTAATAATAGTTAATAATAAAATAAAAAACGTTCATTCAAGGGGAAATTAAATGAATATATTTTTTAAAATGTGTAATAATTTAAAAATTATGTTGATAACAAATTCCAGAGCAATTCTCCGAGCTTTCGAACAATCAGTCTAGAATGTAAAAGCTGTCTGCTTTATTTCCAAACTGATACAATCCCATTTGAATAAAGAACCTGTGTTGAGAAGCTTTACTCAATATCTAGATGAGACGGTGTGAACTGCAGTAAGGGTCCCTTTTGATTCAATCAGCGAGCCAGTTCCGATGGGGCCATTAGTGGCATGTTGTGAATATTCATCAGTCGCTTTCCACAGGCCACCTCACTTTACTTTCCGATCAGATATTGTATGAGTGCAAGCTGCACTGTGTCCAACCTGTTGTTAGCAGAATAAAGTATTTTTTATCATTTGGACAGGATATTCTTACAAGTTAAACAAGAAGTCAAATTGCAGAGAAACGGACATTAATAAAAGAACTCTTTTTTACTGCTAAGCATTTCGATCCTGTAAACGAATTTCTAACGCTGTTGTCTCCTTGTCTTTGGTGATCAAGAGATTGATTTCCCAAGTGGACATTTTCTTATATTTTTTGGAATATCACTCCAATTGTTGTGTGCTTGACGAAATTTAACTGTAGGCACAGAACGATGATGATGATGAGTATGAAGTTACAGGGAGATGGCTTCAGTTTTACGGACGATGTGTCAGACTATCAAGTTCGACGGGTGACTACAGAATGAATCTGGTCCTTTCTTCTTTGTTCATATTTACTGTCGCCGGATGTCTGTGTTTTGCTTTAGTCATCAGGGCTTGCCTTTTTGGAACGTTATGGCAACGAATGCAATCGTTTATCGGCACTGTACTACATTCACTTTCATAATTATATTTATATTTCCCAATTGCCTCCTCTATATCGCTAACATAAATACTGACACAAATAATTACAAGAATTATATAATTTAAGACATCTACTGAGGGTGCTTGATGGAATTTCAATATCAAATTTTAATTATTGAGATTTTGTACACTTCCATGTATTTATTCTCTAACAACCCGGGTTTCGCCTATCGGCATCTTCAGGCATTCGAGCGCACGAATGCCTGAAGTTGCCGAAGTGACAAAATACATGGAAGTGTAAAAAATATCAGTAATTCAAATTTGACAAGAATTATGTTTCGTAAATCTGCGGCGTCATGTATATTTACATATTGATTTTTCAATCGATCTGTTTAGATTTAAAAGAAAAAAAAGTATTTAGCATTAAAGTTTAAAATAGATAATGCCCGAAATGTTTCCAAAATTTTAAATCACATAAAATAAGCACGATGAAATATAAGTCACTCGACAAAAACTTAAAGAAAAGTGACATCAAAAACACCCATATACAAAATTTCAAATCTCAATTGAAAAAGGTATTATCTTGCCGTAACGTGAACTCAGTCTTGTCTAATTGATAGGGTAAAACTCTTACTACTTGACATGACTACGGAGGCCGGCTTTAAATTCATATCTCTCTGCTTTAGCAGTGTTTACCTGATGAATTTCCGAGAATAAAAACAAGGAGATTCGCAAAAGCATTGGAAAATATACGATTTTTATGTGATACAGAAAATAATTTTCCACCACTTAATATAGTTAAGAAACATTTGTTTGAAAAATTGTCTTCAAACATTCGTACTAGCTCAATTTGATAGGTACTGAAAACATAAAGTGTAGAGAGAGATACAAAATAAATTACTCATTCATTCATGAGCCCCATCGCTATACTCTAGCTCCCTCTTAAAAATGGGGTAGATCGACTGACTTAAAAAATTGATAACTTTGTTATTTTACTGGCTTTGTCACTAACGTGACGCGTTTTGCCTATTTAAGAAGCTTCAGACCGAAGATGCTTCTCAAAGTAGCAAAACGCGTCACTTTCAGAAGCTCAAATTTCTTACATTAAAAATACCGTGTAAAAGGTACTGTAACGCCGTTCCATTATGTTACATGGCAAAAAAGGCCCTGCATAAGAGCAACATACATTCGGGAACGCTGTATGTATCATACGAATAAGCGACACACGTGATGTCACAAAAAACTTAGCTTCCATACGATATACTTAAAACGCAAGGAGAGCAATACGAAACCGCACCTCCTGGCTAGGCAGATTTTCACAAACGCATTATTATTGTTTAAGTGCGGAATACGTTCGCTAAGCATTGTTGTGAAACATCGCTTCCTGCAATAAATTTTTATGAGGAACGCGCGGGAAATTTAAAATTGATGAATTATTATGTTTGCATGTATTTATATCGCTTATTAATTGAATATGTACGTGAGAGTACAGGGCTTTGCTTCTTTACAAGAACCGTCCCTGGTCTAGTCTTTATGTTAATACTCGATTAAAATCACTATGCTACATATTGGAATTGTACATTGTTAAAAAAAATGTTTTTTCAATGATTGTTGTGTAAGTGATTTAGCCTAAGTCATTGGACTAACATAAAATTTAGTCTTTATAACGAAATGCAATTGCTGAGTGCTTGAACGATGATAGGTGCTCCGCGAAAACCTTGAATGGAAAGTATTCCCATGCTTTATACAAAAGATAATATTGGGTCTTTTAATAGCAAGCAACAAATTTAGATTTCTCGAACTATTTTGCAATATTTTCCGAAAACGTGTAAGAACTACTCCTCGGTTTGAAATCCATTTTGAGTGACAGGCTAAACCAGTATGCTTAAGTGCAAGTGGCTATGAAAATGTAATTGATTGAATCAGTGACTCTCATTTAAAATAAAAATACGATCAGCCAATTCAAATGATTTCTGTGTGAATTTATCAGAAGAATACCATGATGTGTCAAAAAAAGTTATTATTGTTTAACTTTTTCTGTTCGTAGGCATGGATTTTTGTCATGACTAGAATAACTATATATATAGACCCATAAGCTAACCACTAGTCCTGTCCTAGTCCTATCCTTCTCTCTCTCTCTCTCTATTTTCTCCAAAAAAGAGACGTTGAGCAACTGAGTAACAGGCAGTTCTCATCGAAAATTTTCTTATTAATCTGCAACGAAATCAAAGTTCAGGTACAGGCTCGACGCCATATCAAATATAAGAATTCAACTTTCTAATATTCTGCCTGATATTCAAAAAAAATGTTACTCAAATACCCAAAATCATTAAGAACACCCTTCACTTATGTTTTTATGTGCTACATTTGAAACATATTCACTAAATAATTATTGTTTTTACCTAACCTATAAAATAAACAAAGTGATGCGTTAATATTTCTATCGCAGATAAAGTTTGGAAGCTCTGCAATAGGATGTATATTATGATGTGGTTGGCCGGATACATAAAGAGAAATAATATGTTAAGGAAGCTTATGATATGTAACAAATGTGCATGTATTCTATTAAATCCACTTGCAAAAAAGCGTAATTTGCATTTCAATTTCGGAATTCTAATTACTTTACAATGTGGTACACCGGAGGTTCGACGAAACAAAAAATAACACGTACAGGTTGAGTAAAAAGCTGTCTCATTTTTATGACAGACATATTACCTACAAAAATATTGACAGCCCATAGACATCAAACAATAACCCGTTCAAATAATGTATTCGAACATTTTTTAAATAAAATTGAACAAATTTATACTTTTAATCGGTTTTTACTTGTTGGCAAAAAACTACGACAAGAATAATGCTGTCAGAGCTGTAACTCAACCAAAATTACCCAATTGTTGCAGAATAAAATACTTAATTAAATAAAATTCCTGTTTTTTCAATATTATAATGCAATACCTAAGTGTAAAAAAAAACAGTCAGCAATTCTTCCGGTCTTCTATTATTTCTATAATTCTTTTACGATTTTGTAGTAATACAAATTTGAATATATATTCTAAAATCAATCCTTATTAGCGAGTTTAATACTTCAATTTATTCATTTTTTTACTCTTACAGTAATATATATATATGCAGCGTGGTTGATGTCATCAATAAAGGCCCTAAGTGCCAATAAATTAAATCGAGATACAGTGTTCAATGGAAAAAAAACACTTTCAATTATCTGAACACAAATATTCAAATTGACCAATTAAAATATATTATATATGTTACAATTGTGCAACGCATCAATTAGGGCTTCCAATCCCGAAATCCGGGATCCCGGTAAATTAGTCAATGCCGTGATCCAGGGATCGTCTAAATATCAAACCCGAGATTTTGGGATTCACTGTAAATGTTGAAATAAACAATTTATATTTGAAATTAAATACTTCCTGATTAACTATAACATTTACATTGGTTTATTTATGTACATACCTTTTCGACAGGAAGAGATATTTTGACAACAGTGTATTTTACTGTTTTTTTTTTTTGCATAATTTTCATAAATAAATCGATTTCATCCATAAATTCAATCTTCTCAAAAAATAAAAAAATCTATTCCTTTGCCCAAAAAAATATGTAAATCCATAATATATCTTTATATAAGTTTTGAGTAATTGGACTTTGAAGTTTGTCAAATGTTTGAAATTCTATTCCTTTTTCATTTTGTTTGTTTGTACAAAACCGTTTTTAAGTAAAAGTACAATTTATAAAAATAAGTTTGTTCTTTCATGCGATAAAGTTTGAAATAAGGAACATTTTGGTATATCTAACTAAATATGTCATTTTTTGGATTAAGTATTTTCTTCCAAAACAACGACGATATATTCATTCCAATTGGTAAAATATAATAAATACAGATATAATTTTTAGTATACAATTTGAAACATATAATCCTGGGATCATATAAAGGTTTCGGAATTGGATGCCCTAGCACCAATTATCATTTTATTTACAGATTTTTTTGTTTTATAATGACTCTTTTTAAGAGAGCTTGCACATATAACATTTTTCAATAAGAATTTAGATTCAGAATTTTTCAGCACTTATTTATTTCATATAATAATGCGTTTGTAGCTTTACGAACAGGGTGTGTATCTAATTATTTTTCGAAAACTTTGAATAGACCAGAACAATAGATGACATGCATTTCGATTATATTGATAGTCGCAAATTGGCAATTGCATTTTTCGATACACTTCCTTTCACTGCAACAAGAAATTCTGCAAAAAACATAATGCAAGTTTTTTTGCATTTTTTACGACTTGTTCCATTGTGTGTAGTTGATTATTGAGAGTCAAACCAACTGAAGAAATGAAAGATCAAAGATATACAATACATTGTAATTAGAAAAAAAGCATTTGAGAAAAAATTTGGATCAAGATATTTTCGCAATTTAATTTCTGAAGATGTCGAGTCAAACTGTGATTTGATAGTCATAAGAACATTTTTAATTGAATTGAAGGCTAGAATTCGTCAAACGTCTCAATCTATAGCCATAAATATATATATTTCTCATTCGCATTTTGGCTTCGCAATATACTCTTTATACGATCCGTGCTTGAATATGATTACCCCAATAAAATGAATGTGTAGATACAAGTTGGTTGCCTCAAACCTCACCTCAAACCGTTATATGTAAGCAGCCGCTGATTCACGGCCGTCTTCCATAGCCCAATAACGATCGCGAAAAGAAACAAATTTACTTCTCATGTTATTGACTGATACATAGATGCAAGGGATCGATCGTAACTATGCATTATTGTGCCTAAGAAAAGAAGAAATAGACAGACTTGGAATGTACACAATATCAATTCACAAAATATGCTGGTTTTAGATCCGATTTTATTGTTATTAAAGAGCAGCACACAGTCCGTTGGCTCATATAATTGTATTAGAGTTAAACGAGAAAATATAAAACGGTTTTCGACAACGCCAATTCTAAACTAAAAATAAGATTAAATCACAATATTATAAAGAAAATATACCGTTTTATAGAATCCTATTCATTGAATAGATTATACATATTTCGATTTCCGAGAACAATTGATTTTTGACGAAAGGTGTGTAAAAATGAATAAGTTTAATATTGCATTAGAATCCTTTTGTACAAACCGAGTTATAATCTAAATTCAAAAGTTGATGTTTCACAAAATTTCGGCATACTTTTTTTCGAAAAACATTTTTGACATTAGATACTGCTCAAAAGTTGACACTTCTTTAAATTAACATATTACCCTCGCTATAAACAAAAATTTAGCAATCATCTGCTTATGAATAACATCAGCTGTCACACTTAAATAGAATGACCAACCGTCTAGTAATTCTGAACACTGGAATAAATATTTTTTGATTTGTTTTATCAAATATTTCGTATATTTATTTTTTTAACATGTCCGTTCCCAATGTGGACTCTGTTGTCTCCTAATGGAGTTTATTCCGACACAAGTTTTACTACGAGAATTGTTTGTTACTAAGTAGCGCAAACTTCTCTTTTTTCAAAGAGAGTAATGATAAAAAGATAGAACTAGGACAGGACTAGTGGCTAGTTTATTAATTACTCTATGAGTAAAGGGAAGTGACCAACAACCAATCTAACACATACTTTTATATTTAAAAATTAAAATTTGGGCTATTACCAGGGTGTAAGAAGTACAAGGTGAGCTGGATCGTTGTTTTTGTATTATATGTAACGTCACTTTGACCAACCAAATTTTTATTGTCATCAAACCACCGTTGTAAACATAGTACATTGTAATTGGATAAGCACGGAGTGACGTCAACAAATACAAAAATGGCGACTGTCACCTTTTATCCAGCTCACCTTGTACTTCTTCCACCGTGGGCTATTACCCAATTTTGAAATTCATAAATATCAAAAATCCAACATTTCTCGCGTCAAAACTACAAAATATAACCCTAATTTCTTATTATTTACTTAAAATAAGATAATATATCAACATTTCCCGAAATGACAAAAATAAATATTTTCTTCAATGTTGAAATACTTAAATATCAAGAAATTCAATATTGCAAAACCCAAAACGGAAAAATATCTAATTAATTATTCAAGATAATATTATATAAATATACTAACATGGCGTCGGCGTCCGTGGCGTAGTTGGTAGCGTCGCTGCCTACGATTACGGATGTCTCGGGTTCAATTCCCGGTGCGGACGGTTTTCATAGATTGATCTTTCGACCGATTTATGGATTTCTGTTCGTAGTCTGTCCTTGCTGTATCCTTCTATCCCTACTCTCTTCGAAAAAAGACAGCTTGAGCAATTGAGTAACAAGAATTTCTCGTAGAAAAATTCTATATAAATATAAAAACACAATCTATATAAATATACGGTATAATGCAGCCTGTAGATTTGTCATATGAGTATAATATGCACCCCACGAGTTTCCAAATGATGTCTCATATTTCTCCATCGTGCAAACGAAAAAAAAACAAAGTCAAATATATAAAACAAACTGACATCAGGTATGAGAATTACTGAGCGGGTTCTATTAGTGCCATGAATTTAAGAAAAGGGCTACATATTCTCCTACGTTGGTTGCAAATTTCTTTAATCGGTGAATCGGTGTATTTGTAAATGTTCTATCATTTACATATTTTCTTATTGTAAATATTAGAGAAAAATGGTCACCCTAAAGTTCACGAACACTTTGAACCGTGAGAGCGTTTGACCTTTCAGAGGTCATCTTGAACAATGTTACTACTGGTTTTCTTTGGAACCCAATATTAAATTAACAATACAAAGGGTGAAACTATTTACTGACACAGAGAAAGATGTCTAGATTATGCTAATAATTTAATGTTATTTAAGATTTTATCGTTAACGATTTTATGAATTAATTACCGTATTTAAACACAACTTTAAAAAATATCACCTATATTTATTAATAACTCGTATCTATCAATAAACGTTTGAAGCAATGCCTTTTAATTATTGAATATATCGATGGTGTTTTGGGTAATTAATTTAACTCTCAAAAGACACGAAAATGATTGGTTCTCATTTTAAAGACGACAGAGCAGATCTTGGCCAAATCATGTATATTAGAAAAATAAATCGACCACTTTTTGGAAGGGAAAAATCATTTTAAATTGGTTTTAGGTTTAAAAATTCTGACCGGCCCACTTGATGTAAGCCACTATTATATCGATACTCTTTACGTATAATTACGTACCTGCAAATATGAGAATTTATAGGTGTGCTTGTCAAAGATTCGTAACACAACTCAGCGTATAATGATTTAGATAAACACAGTTTTTACATTAATTGGCCAAAATACGACTGTCAATATATTCTTAAAATTCAAAAATCATCTGTAAAACGTGTAAGTATTTTCAGCAGTGAATATTTTCGCAAGGACTGGTCACGGAAAAAATCGCTCGGTTTAAAATGGAGTAGCACAATAGAGAGATTAGTACAATAGACTTTTAATGACATTTCGTTCATGATTGCTCCGTTCTCCAAATTGATAATGAATCAGAAAAACTGCCTATGTTGTAGTCAAGTGGATCAAAAATACGAATCCCTAAATGGAAACAATAAACCAATAATTTTTAAATTTAATTTAATTTTACGGTATTTTCATACCTCGTCCATATGTCGGCGTCCGTGGCGCAGTTGGTAGCGTCGTGGGCTACGGCTACGGATGTCTCGGGCTCAATTCCCGGTGCGAACAGTTTTCATAAATTGATATTTCAATCGATTTATGGATTTCTGTTCGTAGTCTGAGTGTTTGTGTTGTCTAAAACTCCTTCCTGACCCACTTATCCCATCCTCACGGGGCGTCGCGAGAGCGACTAGCTAACCACAAGTCCTGTCCTAGCCCTATCCTTCTATTCCAACTGAGTAAAAAGCAGTTCTCATAGAAAAAATATTGTTGAGATACCTCCATTAGGAGATCATATGCTGCACATTGGAAGCGGACATGGAAAAAAATTTCATACCTTTCCATTCACTCTATTAGACGCTAAAAATGGAGCAGTGAGACAAGGTAGCTCCAAGTCGTCTTCTGACCAGTTTTCCTTCTGAGCTGCGCATCCACGCAGCGGTTTAGAATCCCTCCACACTCATCTAGGATTGGCATGTATTTCAATTCAAACTATTCAATTTTAATTTTTGAAGAAATATATAAATATACGTACCATTTTTACCATGTAATGTTTAACATATGGACTCCTTTTTTTACTTTTGACTGAGGGTGCTTGATGGAATTTCAATATCAAATTTGGATTATTGAGATTTCGTATACTTCCATGTATTTTGTCACTAACGACCCGGGTTTCACCTTTCGGCATCTCTCAGTTTGAGTCCATTCGTGTACTCGAATGCCTGAAGATGCCGAAAGGCAAAACCCGGGTCGTTAGAGACAAAATACATGGAAGTGTACAAAATCTCGATAATCCAAATTTGATATGGACTCCTAATGCAGCTATATGAGAAGCTTTTTCTACGAAAACTGCTTGTTAGTCAGTCGCTCAACATCACGTTTCTTAAAAGAGACTGACTAAAAGAGAGGGATGGACTAATAGGTTTACGAAAGGACTAGCAGTTAGCTAATCCCCAGCTTAGCAGGATTGGAACACACCACAAAAAATATGATTTATTGTAGTTTGCAAAAAGGTTAAAATTATACCGCGCATTTGTAGGTTTAGCTTGCACAGTCATTTTTCTCACAGAGAATCTATTGTCTGATAGGGAACATTGCTTCTGACCATATTTTTCTTTCCGTGAGCTATTGACATAACAGTATCAGTAAACTTTATGAATATATTATACAGAAATGCCTAATATAATTTTAAGATAACATCTATACTTCAATACAACCAGGGTGAAGCCAGTTAGTACCCCTACTTGTTCTATTTATAGAGCAAAAACGTTATATTGATAGATGCATGGTATATAACCTGCCGTATTCCATTAAAGATTTACATGTTTGTGATTTGGTAGAAAGTGAGCGTGGTGTATACTCGTAATAAATAAAGAATGTGAATCCACTTGTATTTTATACAATGGAGACTTGGTTGAAAGATACATTTCAATATGTATGTTCCTATATTGTAATAAAATGATCTCGTTAAAAATAATTATTTTTTTCTCTTTTCAGCCAGTGCGGCCAAGTTTGTATCCTGTAGATAGGTTCGTATCTGCAAGACGATCAAATGCTGACTATCATGCCATCAGGTCTTCGATGTTCTCCAATCAAAAGTCTTTAGAAGATGACGATGAAGACTTATTCAAGCAGGTAATACGGATTCAACTCAACGCGTATTGAACTAGACTTGAAACCATAGAACGGTCAATAAACATAGTTTTCTATTAATTTGTATCCAAGGATATAACTAAATATATGTGTGTCATTTTCATCTTCCTTACCTCCAGCATAGCCTACTACAACTTAACTCACTTTTTTAACACTATCAGCTCCTGCCAAAATTAGGTAACACCAACCCTGTGCCCGGCCCATTTTTGAAGAATTATCGTTTTTATTAAGGGTTTACTAAAAGTGTTATAACTATGGAAATAGTGGATGAAATCAAATGAAACTTTTTGGAATTGCTTAAAATATTTTAATATTTAATTTTTGTGTGGTAAAATTGCCAACATTTCCCTTTGTGAATAGCCACATGACAATGTTTACACATGTACCGAGTCTCACTCCTTTTTTTGTGCTTTGCACACACCTTGCATGTTCTACAGGGCTTATTTTTTTTCTGTTGACTATATCGGTATTAATATGTACTTAACAACTTGTCTTGTAGATCTTGAAAAACTTTAGCTTGGGTGGACTCGGTTTCACCGTAATATCGTCTCCAGAAGGGGAAATATAAAAAAACTGAAATTCGATTGAGATTTTAAGACGATAAAATCAAAACTTATTTTGGCAATAACACAAATTAAATGACTGTTTTGAAAAGTTTTAAGTCTTGACTATAATTAAAACCAAAATTCCGTTGTAATAAGTATCGCTTGATAACTCAAATACGACTGTTTTTGATAGACTGGTCTATCATGTGAAAACACGGCTCCGGGATTAAATGCGTTAAAAGAATCCGTGACTAAGTGGAAACTGTTAAAATCAAAGTTTGAGTGTACTAAGTTAATACTTTCTAACAAAAAGTGCAATTGTTTAGAACCAATTATTATGCTTCTAAACGCACTAGTTTAATGTACAAATAAGGAAGACTAGTGATTGATCGGAAACCACCGCAGTACTGCAATTAAACATTGATAGTGCGCCTAGCGGCCCCGCAGCCATGGAGGATTCCAAGCTGGATGTAATTCATTTAACCTTACGTATTGCAACAGTAGATATTTTGCGCAAGTACTTTATGAAGAATTCATATGATTGCTGGAGAATTAACTTGCGATACATTTAAAAACAATATATACAGTAAGGAAGATAAAATTGCACAAAGTGAATACTATCTAACATAAAGTGCAATTATTTATAACTCTTAAACATGTCATGATCAATGATCATGTTAAAAATTTGTACTACAAAGCTCGTTTCATTTGTATAAACGTAAATGAATGTATCATTTAAGACATCGACTGAGGGTGCTTGATGGGATTTTAATATCAAATTTGAATTATTGAGATTTTCTACACTTACATGTATTTTGTCACTAGCGACCCGTGTTTCACCTTTAGGCATCCTCAGGCATTCGAGTGCACGAATGAACTCGAATTGACCGGGGTCGTCAGTGACAAAATACAGGGAATTGTACAAAATCTCAATAATTCAAATTTGATATTGAAATTCCATCAAGCACCCTCAGTCGATGTCTTAAAAAGTAAATAAATGCATGTATTATAAATTAATTTCAGATTGATTAATTAATTCATATCTCAAATTCAGATTTTTAGGATCGAATGAGTGGGAGGGAATTTTATACACTACATTATAAATATACAAGCTTCCATGTCTTCGAACAGAAATCCGTAGATCGATTGAAAAATCATTTTTTATGAAACTGTTCGTATTGTTACTTGAGTCCGTGAGATTTTTACGAATTTGACCACTGCACTACTGACCTGGCTTTAAACAACACCCAACCAATACCTCCATAGAAAAATATATGGAATGTTAAGAATATTGCAAAAATACTTAAAAATAATACAGGAGATCTTGGATTATAATAATTTATTGTTAAATGTAGTATTATTCATTAACTTTCACATAAATGCTATGCCGGTATTTTACACAGTATGGTAAAATGGTAGTTTTGAGTTGTTTAATTTAGTAAAAGAGTAATACAACTATTTTGTAACGAATTAATAATCAAAAAGTATTTTTTACAAATGTGTGCACTTGAATCATGAGTGTATTTCACACCAAACGAATGCAATTCATTTAAAACTCCGTACTTAATTAGTTATAAAAAAACTTGTTTAATAAAATGACGGAAACTTCTATTAAAACGGATAAATGTTACTATTCATATTGCACTATAAATTAAGCACTAACAAATGCTAGTGTTTAAATTATTACATTATAATCACATATCATTTGTATGCTTTTTGCAGGATCCAAACAGCTGGCGTACGAAAAACTATTCGAATATTCTTGGGAAAACTCTCAGCTGCGAAAAAAATGATAAGCCTATCCTAAAGTTCACTCAAAACAACACTGGCACCCCCAGGAAACCGGAAGCCAGCGTCGCTAAAGGCTGGGCCTGCGCACCAAGAAAGCGACCTATCATAGGCCAACCGGATATTATATTCGATCTACCAGGTTACCAGGAAAATATGCGTAAGCGCTACATTTGATTTTCTTGCATATTGAAAATACTTTTTGTACATTTTCAATTACAGTCGTGGAACGATGGAAATAATTCTTTAAATTTTAAATTGAAAGAAGATCTTAACTGTTGTATAAAGTTAATCAAAAAGTAATGATATAGGATTTTTACTCTCTAGTATTTCATTTTTAGGTGGCTAGTATTCACTCTAAAAATTAGTTTTTATTTTATTAAATTAAAAAATTGTTTTATGCAAACATGTGACTTATTAACTTAATAACTAACCATTTTATAAGAATTATTGACCGTTTATTTTATTAACTGACTATTTATCAAATTAGTTAACGACCATTTTTATTCATTTATTATTTCTTACTGACCAAAAATTTAAATAGCTTCTCAATCAAAAAATGCAGACCGATTGGTAATTGCCAGTCTTAACCGGTGAAATGAGTAATCATTTAAATGTATTGAAATCGAATTTGAATAAATCTTTTTAAAAATATTTCACGTTTGCCAACCATACATCAATGAATTTAATAAAATACTAATGTCTCATTACTAATATTATCTTGTTTTTTTATGCAGAATTTATTTTTCTAATCGAATGCATAAAAAGATTTTTGTCCACTTTTTGTGATTAAATTCTAATAATTATTCAATTAACACAAGGAATAAGATAAACAAAATGTCTCTAGGAGCGTTACCCAAAAGTGTTCTTTAACTAAAACAATAGTTCAAAAATAATTAAAATAAATCAACCACCCAATCCCGTTTTGTTTAGTTCAACATCTGAACTAAAATTGCTAGTACATGATATGTTTTCAGTTTCCTTTTTTATTACTGCCGCGCATTAAAATAATAAATTATATATATTTTTTAGATAATGATATTCTGGATTGGGGGAAGAATGATATGCTACTGGCTGCGCTTGGAAACCAGCTCTACATGTGGCACTCTCCATCAAATGAAGTTGGTAACTTGTACAATTTTCATCACGATACAGTCGTTGTTGCAAAATGGGACCCAGAAGGAGTTGTGATTGCGGTAAATACAAACATTGGATTGGATAAGAGATTATGCGACAAGTTTAGTATTAGAATTACTTGATCTAGAATATCGAGATTCTATCACGTTACTTCAACTTATATAAAGTAATGAAATTCATATTCAAATACCAATTTAAAACATATTCATTTTTTATAATAAAAGTAGTGTACAAAATGTGAACGACTCAAATTTGTTATTGCAATCTCAATATCGAAATCATTAATATATTTAAGTACAATAATTATATATCTACTGTGGATATTTTAGCACATTGAGTCCCGGAGCCGTGTTTTCACGTGATACAACATCCATCGTTCGAGTCCCGGAACCGTGTTTTCACGTGATAGACCAGTCTATCAAAAACAATCATGTTTGAGTCATTAAACGATACGTATTGCAACGTAATCTTGGTTTTAATTATAGTCTTTCCAAAACAGTCATCTAATTTGTGTTATTGCAAAAATAGTTTTTGATTTCATCGACTTAAAATATTAATCGAATTTTAGTTCTATAAGCCTCCCCCTTCTGGAGACGATATTGCGGTGAGACCGAGTCCACTCCGAGGTAGAATTTTCCAAGATCTACAAGACAGGTTGTCGGGGGATATGTCTAACTACATACCGATACCAAGTCCTGTAGAACATGCAAGGTGTGTGCAAAGCACAAGAAAAGAAGTGAGACTCGGTACATCTGTAAACATTGTCGTGTGGCTCTTCACAAAGGGAAATGTTGGCAATTTTACCATAATAAAAATTAAAATGTTTTAAGCAATTCCAAAGAGTTTCATTTGATTTCATCCACCATTTCAGTTATAACACTTTCAGTAAACGCTTAAGAAAAATGATATAGCTTCAAAAATGGGTCGGGCACAGGGGGATGGTTTTACCTGGTTTTGGCCGGAGCTGATTTCAAAGACGAGATAAGTGTTTTTAACCATGTCTGTTCCCAAAGTGGAGTAAATTTCTACAATACCTGCATGTTACTCGGTTGTTTTACCTCTTTTTTCTATGAAAGTAGGAATATAAGGATAAGGCTATGGCAGGTCTAATGGTTAGCTCATCGAACACCCAACGCACACTTTGTTAAGATTCTCTCATTTTTTATGTTATGTTTATGAAACTGTCTTTAATGGGATTGGAACCCATAATCAAAGTAACGAGGCGTATTTCACCAACCGTTATATGATCAAGGTATCAAAAAAAGTTGTCACTTCAAATTCATGCGCATTACAAACTTCATAGAATGCACTGCCTAGATTTTCGTCAAGGGTTCATGCTCCAAAATTTAAAAAATGGCCAAGTCATCAAACTCATTAGGCGAGTGAACTAAGTTTTAAATTCTTACACACTAAGCGAAGCATATCTTGATCATATTTAAAATGGTGAATTTTTTTCCATGTCCACTTCCAAGGTGAAGCATATGGTCACTGAATGGAGTTATCTTAACAGATTTTTTCTATGAGAACTGCTTGTTACTCAGTTGCTCAACTTCACTTTTTTCGAAGACAGTAGGGAAAGAAGGATAGGGCTAGGACAGGACTAGTGGTTAGCTAATCGCTCACGCTACGCGCCGTGAGGATGGGATGGGTGGGAGGGAGGACTCAGACTACGAACAGAAATCCATAAATCGATTGAAAGATCAATTTATAAAAACCGTCCGCACCGGGAATCGAACCCAAGACATCCGTAGCAGTAGCCAACGACGCTACCAACTGCGCCACGGAAGGCGAGAAAATGTGGAATAGGTACAACAAACCAATTTTCATTTTTGTCAACGTAAATAAATGCATTTAATATAAATTAATTACAGATTGGCACATATCTCGGAAACCTATATATGTTTGATTCGGTTGTTAAAAAAATGACTGAAATCGAATCCAAGCATCATCAAACAGTCGAAGATGGAGTCGGATCAATTACATCACTAAGCTGGGATACACGAGGCTCTTTTTTGGCTTGGTAATTTTACATTGTCCATTTTTTCAGCATAAATATTTGTATATATTTTCAATGAAACATCGATAATTTTGTGACACATATTTTGCTTTATTGAGAAGCATCATCCGACTAAGAATTTTTACTTATTGAATCGATTGATGCATATTCTATATCAAAGAACTATTCATCTGACAAAACGCACACAAGTTGATTGAAATTAACTATGTGTCTAAAAATATTGTGAAATGCAAAACGACACTAAAAACATTTTTTACTTCAATTCGTTTACCGGATTATATATTCATTTTTAGCAGTTATTATTCTCAAAGATATTTTAAAAATACTGCAATTAATCGTTTTGTTTCACCACAGTAATATTCAACGTATATTTGACTTGTGTAATTTGCTATAAATATACTATTATATCAAATTTGAGTAATTGAGATTTTGTACACTTCCATGTATTTTGTCACTAACGACTCGGGTTTCGCCATTCAGCATCTTCAGGCATTCGAGCGCACGAATGAACTCGAAACAGACATTAAATAGTGTCTAACGTTTATATAGAAGATACAAATACGACAAATATTATTAACGAGATAAAATATTGTAAGTCTTGGATCCACACTGAAACCTGAGTTAAAATTTTGAGAATCTAACTTTTAACTCAGGTATCAGTGTGGATCCTAGACTTATAATATTTTATCTCGTAAATAATATTTTTCGTATTTTTATCTTCTATATAAACGTTAGACACTGTTTTCTGTCTGTCGGTTTGAGTTCATTCGTGCGCTCAAATGCCTGAAGATGCCGAAAGGCGAAACCCGGGTCGTTAGTGACAAAATACATGGAAGTGTACAAAATCTCAATAACTCAAATTTGATATTAAAATTCCATCAAGCACCCTCAGTCTTAAATTATACTTTTATATATTTTTGATTATTAGCTGTGCAAGTACTGGCACTTTAAGCATATGCAACAACATAACAATGAGCTCATGTGGCGTGCGAAAGAAAGCTCACGAAGGAGAAATCATCAACTGCTCCTTCTCTCCGGACGGCAAGTTCCTCGTCACCTGCGGTGTCGACTGCATGGTCAGAATCTGGAACTTACCATCGTTGACTCCGTTCTTCCAGATAATATTTGCCAACCCTTCGAGAGTAAGTAAAAACATACTTTCTAAGTGCAGATTTTTCTATAAGTTCCTAATGAAGCTGAAATGAAATCCTTCTTGTTAGACTATCGCTCGTGAAGAATTACGCTCCCCTGCTAAGTAAAAAGGCAGTAATTACATATTCAACAATTCACCAGAATCAGACAAGTATTTATATCTGATAATGATTTTTTTAGGATAATTTACTAAGGTATACAATGTATATAATTGTAAGTAAAAGCAGTGTTTTATAAAAATTTACTTATAAACATAATAACGTGAGAAAGGTTCTACTCGACGGGAAGTTGGAGCGTCAACACACTTTAACTGCCCCAGGTCCGGCGTAGTGTTAAGGATGATTCACAGGTTCCTTCGTTCTCTACTAAAACCCGCCCGTCAGTTTACCTTCTCTTTAATTGCAGTTAGTTTAATAATAATACATTCCTCGAAGGCAGTAACAGATACAAAAACAGAGTTTAAAATACACAATTTCAATTTAAAAACGCAGCAAGTGGTTTTACGATAGGGTCGCACTTTTGACCTAAGCCGTGGTGGCTTTGTCGGCGACCAACAGCCCCACGGATCCGCCGAGTGAGAAGTGACCGTTTCTCTAGGCGTCCGCCCCGTAAGAACGGGGCGTTGTCAAACGTTGTGTTATTACTTACAAAATCAATTTAATTTTCAATTATTACAAAAACATTTTGTCCTTATTTTAATACAAAATAAAAGACTAGCTGTTGTTTTTCTTGCATAAAATATTCTAAATTCTCCACATTATTATATCCTATACTTACATTAATTTAGAATTTTACTGTAATTACTGTTTTTTTACTTAGCAGAGCAGTACGGTTATTGTTGAATTTTTTTATTTTATGTTGTAAGGGTATCCATAATAGGCTTTAAACCTACATTCTTATTTAATTTTCTGATTGTTGATTGGATTACTTATCCAATTAATTTCCTTTTGCAGGCACTAGCTTGGCATCCTTGGCGTGGGTGTCAGATGGCTCTCGGAGGTGGACACGGAGCTGGACGAGGCATTGGAGACGGTTCACTTAGCATCTGGGACGTTGGAAGACAGACAAATCTCTGCCACAAGCTCGCCACATCAGCGTGTTCTGTTGACGCTTTGGCATGGAGTACTCTGACAGCGGAGCTTTTAATCAGCTATTGGGTAGATGGTGAGATATCTTAAAATTATTTAAATAAAAATCATACAAAAAATTGTTCCCAAATTCACAATGAATAAATAAATGTGATAAACTTGATCAATGAGAGAGAGAGAGTATGTGTGCTGCGCTACAGATATACAGCTACTTCAATATATATATTGTTATGAAACATTCCTGTCAACTTATCTGTTCAATGTTCTGCTTAGATAGTTTTTAGTTACTAAGAGAAAATGTCTTCTTCATGCATAAAATTGTTTTTCATAAAAAAACAGATCATTGTACAATAAATCACTGAATAATTATTTTTGTCACTTCGATGTTCAGATGTATGGCTGGGCAACGAAGGAAACGATAACAGTAAATCTCGGCTGCTGGTTCTCGCTGCACCGGATAGAGTCACCGATCAGTTCTGCATACCTCCTGGAAGAATAAGAGCGTTACTCTTCAGCCCTGATGGAACAAAGATAGGTAATTTGTAATGGAATCTTATATATAAATAGCCCAGACCGCTCTGTAAACGTTTTATTATTGTCACATGTATGTATGAAATTTTATCATGACATATATACATAAAATAAAATGTTATGCAATGCACACACATTTCCGACGTACTAGCTTCTTTAGACATTCAGTATTTCAGTTTTAATACCGTAATTTATGACGGGTACGGTTATACTAGTTTCAATATAAAATTCCAATCGTTCAAAAGTAAATTCAGATCAATATTTTTCCTAGACTTAGTATTTTATATAATTATCGACACTAACTGTCAGTGTGAGTTCACTCGTGCAATTTAATGCCAGAACCCGCGTAAGTGACAAAACTTATGTCGGGGTACAAAACATGAACGATTCGAATTAGATTGGTGATAATAATATATGATCATTTTTGGACAAAACTTTACTTTCAGTTATTTTAATATTTCAATCGTTGCGTGTCACTAAAAGTTATGATGAAATAATTGTAAACACAATCTGACAATACAGTATCTAACATGCTATTTACCGTTTGAAATGACATTTAATTATAATTATAAATAAACTTTAGTACCCACGAATAATCTATATTCTATCGCACGGATCTATATTTTACTTTGATAATGACCAGGTGGTGTTTGATCGGATGAACCCCATCCGTTGCAAATGGGTGAACGTCTTCCGTGCAAAACCATCAACTCATCCTAATATTTTGTTTATACACCTAATCATTTTTTACGCGATACATCGGTTCCAGAAATTGACGGATAAAAATACCTTATTTCTATATAATTTGGTTCCGAAAAAAAATGTAAAAAAAACGTCGAAAATGTACAGAAAACTAAAATTAATTTTTTGAGTTCATGTAAAAATTCTTTTATTTATATTTAAGCTTTTAATATCATTAAAATGCAACGAAAAAAAGATTTTTTTTAATGAAAATATATTTAGTAAAATGTGTAGTTTGAACGCGTTTTTAGTTCACTCAACCGGGAATAACTGCTCAAGTTACGTCATCTGTTTAGGATACGTCGTCAATGACACGTGTTTTTGGAAAGTGAATAAATAAACTAGTCTACGGTGATTTTGATTCAAGATTTATAGAGATGAAAAAACTTAAATATATCGCGAGTTTTCAGGTAATCCGTATTACATGAGATATGTATATGCAGCGGTCGTGGTAATATACAAATCCGAATTAAATTGTATTAATTTTCATATTGGAGTCACTCACTGCTTTCAATGTCGGTGACGAAATACATTCGTTTGCGACTTTTTTAACGGGCTGGTTAAATTTCGCTTGAATTTGGAATTTGCCTTGATTTGTTTGATAAAACTCTTTTAAAATAAAAAAATAAAAGAAATAATCACGTAAAAAAAACTGTGCCATTCAAAAATATCGCGTAAAAAGCAGACTGCGTTTATTCGATTATAATCAGCTTTGCGTAATTGTATAAAAGTTTGTATGTTAAATATTTTCTTGTCTTTCCAGCCAGCGCTTCATCTGATGAAAACCTACTAATATGGAACTTTTTAGGTACAAATGGACAGCTTTTAGAAATGTACAAAAGAAAAATGAGGAGAGGCCAAATGAACATTCATGAAATTAATGAATATAATAATTTTGGATACACTATTCGATAGTTCAGCATTAATATGAAAACTCCTCTTAAAATATTCATAGTGAAATGTGTTATAGAATATATTCTTAATATGCATATAAAAGAAGTCAACCACGTGTTCAATTATATTTCACGATAAATGGAATAAAAAAGTTACCCATATTAATTTTATGTAGAAAATAGATTTCCACTATAGTGTAAGTAAGGGTTGAAAATATTAACTATTTATGTTTTGTTTTATTTGTTCTATTTTTAAACAACTTTTTTTCAATAGATGTTTATTTTTTAAATATGAATACAGTTTTATAATTATCAATGAACCATATTGAATTGTGAACGTCAAAATATCAGAGATAATTATTTTACAAGGGGAATTTTTTAAGCATATATTATGTAGGTAAGCTATTACAAAATTCTATTGTTATTGTGTAATTATTTAAGTATACTATTTAATTATATTCTTCATAGATTAAATACATATTATGTAATAATTTAATTCATAAGATTATTTTATAGTTATGTACACATCCCTGTGATATATATATCAATGATCTCGTTTTATATAATGTCTTGTGTGTTATGTATAATATTTGTCAAGCAGGCTTTTTGTATAGTGTTATTATTCATTAATAAATGTTATTTAAAAACTCTTTCAACATTTTTATTTTTATTAAATGTAACCTCGCGTAAAATTGGAAAACCAGTTCCATTTGAAACATCGATTTACAGATTAATATTTGAATCCATGGATTTTTTGATTAAACTAATCCTGGTCCGATCTTGATATCCATACTTTTTCCTCCACATTGGAAACGGATATATTATAGTAAAATAGCCGTTTTAACTTGACATTTAATAATACCTTTAAATGTATAAAGAGCTATGCAGTTATTCGATTTTAAAAATGTTTTAAAGAGTATTTTAGATTTATTTAATATTTTCTCACGTTTTCCTTTGATCATTGAAATATCAATAGAAACAGTTTCCTGTAAAGCTCTCCTGTCCAAAGACAATCGGAAAATAAATTAAGATGGCTTCTCGCGATGCCGCCCGCTGCATTATTTCTTACGCGAAATGTATAATTTCTGTCGCTGCGTTTGGTATTTGCATCTAGAGGTAACGTAATTTATGCCAACGTATCAATTGAGTCGTAAATCAGGGGAGCGGAAATGGGCTAATTTGTTGAGTAGCCTCAGCGTAGTTTGCGCACATGTACGTAATGATACGGAACTGTTTTATATCGTCAGCATAGTGGCAAAAGGCGGTAAGTCGAAAATCAGCAGTATGAATAAATTACGATAGATTTAAGGACGATCTATCGTCTGAAAAATACAAGCTCAGCTGTATTCCATTTATTTTTTACGTAATTTGAAGAAATCGATATGAATCAATTTAATTTCGTTCACAGTTATTATTGACAAAAAACTGTAATTAATATTACTATAAAAAAATACGAATAATTTAATCGAATGCGTAAATGATCAATGAATCTCATAAAATGGTTAGTTTAATAAATAATGGTCATGGTATGTGAATATAAATACTTAAATTTCACGATTTTCTTTAATGTTGATTATATCAAAGCAAGATTTTTTGAAATTACGTCTTCTGCCACTATACTGTCTTATTATGTAATCAATATAACTAGAATTTGATTAAGACCAGATTTATTAGAATATTTTTTTAATTTATTGATTGAATTGGCGTTTACTTGGTAGAACTCCATTACAATAGGATAAAACAACAAAGTATATAGCTCTATAAAAATTTTATCAGGTAGTTGATAGCTATTTCGGCTTTAGCCGCACTAAAGCCGAAATAGCTATCAACTACCTGATAAAAATTTTGTAGAGCTATATACTTTGTTATTTTATCCTATTATTTTTTTAATAGTGGCATTAACAAGATACAGAAGTGCATCACATCTATGGCGTTTTTGAATGATTTAATTTACTTTGAAAAACTTCATTTAAATAAAGTCAAAATATTTATAGTATTTACTTTCTCGACAATTGTACTCTACAGTTGGCGGTTATTTTGCTATCATGCCATCATCAGAGTCACAGTCTTTTTGTTTCAATCGTTCAGTCAAAGTTAGCGATAAAATTAGTTGACAAAAAATAGTTTTTTTTTTTAATTTTATTCTTCATACAAACTTTGTGTGTAATTTTTTGGATAAGAAAAAGGTTGTTGGTAACTTTTTTCAATGAAAGATTGATTAACACATAATAAAAATATGATTTCTCAATTCTAAGTATACAAAAAAAAAAAAAAAAAAATGAAAACCTTTCAGTAATTAATCAAATATTACTGAAACGCCATTGTCAGAATAATTGCATAATATAATTCTTGTCGAACAAAATATTTTTCATCTTATATTATTTCACTATTTCATATTTTCATAATTTTAACAAGACCAGAATATTCTTCAATGTAGATAATTTAGTATAATATGCGAAATCATTTTATATCATTTTTAAGAAATTAAAACAGTATTCATAGCTGCAATCTTGATGCAACCGCCCAAAATTGAGACATCTTGCACAATTTATCAATGCCCTGTAAATTTAATGGCGGCCCTCTCAATGATGCACAAATTTATTGATCTTGTAAATAGTGATTAAGTACGTTGGATATTTATCCACGGCATTTGCACAACGGACATTGTATAAACATACTCGCAATAAGATTATAATAAAAACAGCTTTTCATTAAAACTGTATCGATGATTTTAATTATTGTTGTAGAAATAACATTCGCCAGTACTAATACCCATGCCATCAAACAGGCATATTAAAATTTTGCAATAACATAGGATGACTGCTATAGTAATTGGACGGTGATAGTTATTGGACACTTTGAACCTCCAAAATAAGAGTAGCTAAGCATTCTTCTTGGTGTGAAGGAGACAAATATATCTAGTCTTTCTATATTATGTAACTTCAGCTTTAATTATCCACTACTAGATGACAATACTGAGAAAACTTCATTCGTATGTGATGTCAGGTCAAAATCGTGAAAAAACGTGTCTGTGTTAGCAGACCCTTTAAGAAACAGTGATATTTTAGTGACATTTATTTTATAAAAGTTTCTTGAAATTCGTAATGAAACTTCCCAGGAAAGCGTGAGAGACTACAAGCTGTCAATATTCATTGAGATTTAAATAGTGGTACATCAACTTAACTAAAAAGTAAGTGTGTCTAATTACTATATTTTTCAGTCTAATACAAATATCTAAAAAACCTTTTGTTTTTTTACTGTTGTGTTCGTCCTTGAAGCTCATCAAATTCATTATCTCTACATATCTTAAATGTTTCCAACATACTTATTTTTTTTGACTTATACACTGTTAAAGCAAAGTACTTCCTTAAGTGTCCAATTACTATAGCAGTCACCCTAGATAAAAACCAATACCCATGATCTGAAATGTAAAACGTAAAATTAAAAACATTATATTGCTAATTACTAGGGTAAAGCTTTTACCACTAGACCACATATACAACTTTAATATATTGAGGTATATAAAAGATAAATAGAAGATTTCTTTCAAAAATTTGGTTCTGAAAATTTACATGAAAATAATAAATCAATACAGAAGGAAGTAATTATTATAATGTTTTACACCATTAAAAAAATAATAATTTATTTTACTTATCATTGCCACTGCTCTCATTCACTAAAGTCATTATCATACACATCGCATTGTCCAGTCTTAAGACCTCTATGTTTGGAAGACGTAGGAGTGATAACAATGAAAATAATATGTGTTTTCTTCATTCCCAACGTTTCAGCGTTCGCTATGCGTGGCCAACGCCGACTCGCGGCCCTCCCATATCGACCCAGGGTCCGGGAATCGCCGCGGGTACCTCAAAATTTCAGCACCTTGTCATAAATCACCGCAGGGTACCGTAAGGCCACTTTGTCGATGAAGGGATGTGATATATATTGCGGGCCTGCGTAATATTTTTACATGCGCTGAAATAATTTAATAAACCAACAATTACGAATTGAGTTCTTACTAAATTTGATCAGAATATCACATTTTTCCACAACAATTCATAATCAGGACAGTTTATATTAATTTACATATCGATGACTCAGTTCCATAGGATAATAACTCAAAAATTTAATATTTTGAGTTAAGTTAGGCGTTATATTCGAACACCGCTCTTCAACAGTTCCACAAAAATACAACTAGTAAAATGTACAGGCTTTCTCTCAAAAGGCAGATATTTGCATATGGAAATCAGCAAAATAAAATAATTTCTCAGTTCCGTATACACATATATCGAAATATCGTATTGTGGAGATATATTTTTGTGAATCGTGACGTTCCATAAAGAAACAACCTTTAATCCTAAAACTATAAACAATTGACCGTCTATTTGAATAAACTCACCACTTTTTACGAGTCAGTTTAGATGAGTCAAAACTTTGTTTGGTAAAATCTTAAAACTACCAATTTCTAGTTGAATCACAATGGAACTAGGCCATCGATATGATAGCGTGAGTTTTTTTATTTTAATAAATTAATCTAAAAAATCATTATTGTGAGAGCATTATTTAAAAACATACACACATGTAAGTACAACTTGTCACATTCATTAAATAATTACTAAATCACCACATTAAACATGTGTAGGCCAGGCTTATGAGAGTATTTTGGATTCGATTGTTTTTTTCTTCAATTATAAATGCTTTCTATGATAAATGATGGGATGATGGGATGATGCAAAAAGGTCTTGATGATATATGGAGAGCGACTAGGTGTCAAATCATTAAAGATCTTCCATTCTCCCCCTCTTTTTGTCATATTCTGCAGACTATAGTGCATTTAAGCACATGTGAAGATGATATAGAAGGCATTTTTCCCAATTGTTTTTTATCTCCGCTCCCAATGTCGAGCATATGATATTCTAATGGAGGTATCTCAACAGATTTTTTCTTATGAGAACTGTTTGTTACTCAGTTGCTCAACCTCTCTTTTTTCGAAAGGACAGGGCTAGGACAGGACTAGTGGTTAGTAAATCGCTCTCGCTACGCCATGTGAGGAATGAATGGGTGGGTAGTGAAGAGGGAGTTTTTGGAAATCACAAACACTCAGACTACAAACAGAAAATCTATAAATCGATTGAAATATCCATTCATGAAAACTGTCCGCACCGGATATTGAACCCGAGACGTCCGTAGCCGTAGCCAACGCCGCTACCAACTGTGCCACGGACGCCGTCCCCTAAATCTTATGAACCATTGAAAAAAAATATCTGATAAACAGGTGTCAACTCTTTGATAGCTAGGCTTGAAAACTTTATTATTTCCATGAAAAAAATATTATAGTGTAAGCCAGGGTTCGGCAACCTCTTGGAGTAAAAGAGCCAAATGTGAGTAGCACAGTAGAACATTTTAGAATTCTTTGGGGAGCTAAAAAAATATTTTTGTAATAACTTATTGAATTGCATTTTATTGTCCATTTTTAATTTATTAAGTGAAGAAGATTTACTGAATAAAAGAAATGTAAATTTAAAAAAAAATATTGTCGAAATCATTAATGTAGAGGATCTTGATATAACTGACCGATGAGGAAGAGGGTGTGTCTGTTTGAGCCGAATTTTTTTATATTAATAAAATAAACGGTACAATACAAGCCCTGTGAAGTTTCCATAAATGAAGTGTGAAAAAAATTGTCAACTCTTGTAACGAGCGGATTTAAAATTAATGCTTGGGTTTCTTTGGTATTTTTAATATCTTGGAATCTTTGCACAAAATATTCTCTGATATTTATTATTGCTGTTCTAAAATAGAAAGTGCTTATGATGACATTGCTTTTTCGGCGATATGAGTCAAGGATCCTTTCTCTAAGTCTATAAAAATGACGAACCTAACCCAACCGACCGATAAATTAATATGCACATAGCAATTGGAAAAAAATAAAAATTGTGAATCTTGTAAAAGTGGTGAATTGTGAATATGGCAAAAAAGAGCCACAGATGGGCGACGTCTGGTGTAAATGAATACTCTGGGTTGGTCTTAGGTATCCATTTAAATACCACGGTTGCATCAGTGAGAAAGAAAAAAGTATAATAGAATAAATATCAAAATCCTGTCACTATATTATATCAAAAATCATTTTTTTTAATGAAAATGTTTGGCACAGCCAGGATTTAACATCTGAGAGTTTTTACAGCTACGCCACAGAGGCTGACAGAATGTATATTGAATAAATAATTATGTGTATGGGAGCAATTTAAACGCAACATTCTTGCAAGTGGCAACACCGTTCTACAAATATTACCACTTCGATAGAAACAATTTGCATAATGGCTAATACCCAATTATTACGTTGTGTGTTATTTTTTCTCATTTCTAGTACGGCATAATACCTCTTGACAGGCAGTTTATTTTTGCATTTTGTAATAATCTTTTTAACCGGCTCGCTTGTTAATCGGTTTCAGAGCAGATTAAATGCCGTAGCGTCTATACAAATTGACGGTCTGGCAGCACGGAAACTAAATGATTTTGAAATTTTTAACAGAGCTCGTTTTATAAATAAACTATTTTTAACTTATTCATTTCTGGATAATGACATGGAATTTTCAAACCCGTTATATTATATTATTCAGCGTAATAAGCTTTAACTAAAACGAAATATAGATTAAGTAATATATTTTTTTCAGCGCTCGTTTAGCGCTCGTTGCAACCCTAACTAGTTCATAAAAATACGTCGGCTTTTTATATATACAGGTAGTTCTCAACTTACGACGGTTCGCACTTACGATCAAATATTTTAATAAAAACTTTTTTTTTCAAACTTTAATATATACGGGAAGAAAGATTTTTTGAATATTTATTTGTAAATTGCCATTCGTGAGTTAGGTTTAAATCTATCTCTATCACACAACCTAATGTGTGTATTAGCAAGTACGATACAAGAGCATGCAAGAGAGTTTTTGAAGTGAATAATTAATAAATCGTACCCATAATGTTTGGTATACGATATATAAATAAATAAACTAAATTTTTATATTTAACGAAATACGCAATTCTTGCAAGTATAACGTTATTTTATCTACTTTCATTACGCAGAAAATTTTAATTTTCAACCCAATTCTTGCAGCCAAACCTTATTCTAACGATTTGATTTACTAGGCAAATAATAAAATGGTGTTCACAATATTTTATTTATTAAAAACAGAGAATCGGTGGGCCAATTCGTGATAATATTGTGAATGTCGATACGATATTACGTTGCTGCGATATAAGATTTGAATAGCGCTCTTTGATGTGTTAAAATCTATCCGAACCATTTTTGGATGTAACTACTTTATTTCCAAAAATGAAAGTGACACCGCTAAAACTGACCTGAACCGAAGAATATTTAATTTAAATATTTGGTATGAAATTCAACTTACAAGAATTTGACGACGACCAAATTTCAACTACGCATCTCGTTCGTAAATTGAAGACAATCTGTACATTAATTACTCTTTGGTGTGGCTCAGCTTGATCTCTGTTCTTGTTTGGCAATTCAGAATCATACCGTTTACTAGATTGAAGCAGTTTATCAAATTAATACTAGTCAAAGTGATTTTAAGATTGAAGCAATTATAGAATAGGTCTTGATGCCACTATGAATTGTGTGCGAAGAGAATACTTCGTAGTAAAATTCCGTTTACGGCAGCGGTTTCCAACCTTAATGCTACAACGCTTCCCTAGTTATTTTTTAATCGATGTAATAATATAGACGCGTTTAAAATACTACAAACTTTATTGAAAAAAACTGAACTATAATTCAAAAACAATAACAGGATTTTGCTATAACATATACGTACATGCAGTGGCGTAGCTAGGGCTTTTACCAAACATTCCCCGGTTGGAAATCACTGGTTTATGTGATCATATAAAACACAGGAGAGACGTTGAAGATTGATTTTAATATGTAGTATCAAATTTAAACTGACATTCCACACCGTTTTGCTTTCTTCATATTTTAATTGACTTTTAATACAATTCAAACCTTTGATATAATATGTTTTAAATAACTTCAACAAAAGATAATTGCTTGGTCCTGGTCAAGTGGTCAACGGCGTTTTACGGTCTCAAATTCTTGTACGGACAGTTTCATTAGTTGATTTTTCTCATCAATCTTAATCAATTTATATATTTTCGTTCGAAAGCATAGATATCGGTGATGTCTAAAATTCTCTCGCCTATCGATCCGATCCACAAAACAGGGCGTAGCAGGAACGATAAGCTAACCATTAATTCTGACCTAGCCCTACACGTATATCCCTAGGTTGAGCAACTTAGTAGAAAAAAATAAACAATACTAGTAACAAAAAAATCTCATATGTTTCAATACGCTTTCACATTTGAAGCGGACATGATAAAAAATGTAAACAATCTGAAATAAATGCCGTAAAAATGTTATATTCGGTGCTTGCACATACTTTTTTTAGAGATTTCAAGAGAGGAATTTCTTCCTACATCCATTTATTAAAATAGATATATTTTTGTTTTACTATAATTGGGAAGACGTCAGTCAATATGTAAATATTATTACTCCGTTTTGAGTTCATTAACTTTGAACACAGTTATTACATGTAATTTAAATCAATTTATGAACCAATCCCATAAAGCAAATTTGAATAAAATGTCAGAGGAACAAATGATGTCACAAATTTATTGCCATGTTCAAAAATAATAATTTGGTTATTATTCCGATAAGATCTTATCAATAACGATGGCATGTAATATATCTGGCATGTAATTTACCTAAGTATATAAATATGTAAATTGATCTTTTATTGGATGTATAATAATTCATATGGTACTAAAATTACATTTTTTGTAAAAACAATTTGCCTATTCTCAGAATAAGTTATTATAACACACCATTTAAAAAAAAACAAGTTTTTAAGACATGCCAACCTTTCATATGGAGCATATTGGAGCACTACCCCAAAAGGTAATTGATAAAAACTGTTTTAAGTCAGTTTTCCGAACTCCACTTATTGGTAAAGGTTAGGGTAAAATACCATTTTTAACTTCCCTATTATTACATAATCGATTTTGTTTGTTGAAAAACGTACATAAAATCGTTGACTACAATTGAAATCTATATAACATAGCAGAAAATACATGTATGTATTTGTTACAAGAACTCCTCCCAAACGGTGAACAGTAACGACGTGAACATTGCCCATGTTATTCTGGCTGCCATTTCAATTTTCATCAATTTTCATTTTTATTATTAACTACCATGCATACCCGATATGCGTTGCAATGCCACTCTAAGAAAGAAAGTGTTTGCGTTTTAATTCAGTTTATTAAAGAACTTTTGGATAGAAAACATTTGTTGTCCGTCTGGGGCGTACACGAATAAATTAGAAGGTTTTTCGAAATGTCGCTGTTCATACGTCTGTCATTCTTTTTTTTAGATTTTTTAGATTTCAGATTATTTTTTAAGCCTTCACGGGTGTACGCACAACAACTCACCAAAGTTTCATGGAAATCGGATGAATGGTATAGGAACACATAAGGGACAAACAAACAAACATTCAAATTTGAATTGTTGGGATTTTGTACATTTCCATGTATTTTGTCTCTAACGACCCTGGTTTCTCCTTTCGGCATCTTCAGACATTCGAACACACGAGTAAACTGGAAATGTACAAAATCTCAACAATTCAAATTTGATATTGAAATTCCATCAAGCATCAGTCGATGTCTTAAATTATACTTAAATTAAACAAACATTCATTTTTATATAGATTGATGGACTATATTTTGTGGGTGTTACACGAGGTATGGTTCACGGTGATATTTTCAACTTTTAACTTTAAAATTACTATTCATCGATGTACTATATTACATGAGGTACGGTCTTCGGTGATATTTTCATGTTTCAACTTTTAACATTATTATTAATTCTCATGAAAATTACCGAATGTTCCAATGTCCTAAGCTCGTTTTGAAATAATGCTTCTGATAAATTTGTGATCCGATACATTTCCATACAAAATGAAGCTATTATCTTGATGGGCACGTATCTAAGATGGAGACCACTCCATCTGACTGAGAGGTCAAACGATTCGAGTCTTTTAAACAGCTCACCCAAAGGTAAGCCTCACGACTCGTTCGGTTAAATTGCTTCCTATTTGTTATTATTTCACTGCATTTTCAAATAATAACCATCAAACTGTGCTTATGTTATAAAAATACCAGTGGCGTGATTGATAGTCTATGTAACACAAGCTTTTCATTTTTTTATTTCTTGTTATATGAAATTCTTCTCATATAAATAAATGTTATTCTGTTAGATAAGTCCGGCGATGTTGATAAAGTAATTTCATGACGTATTAATATAAATTAATAAATTCTAAATAGAAATAAATATTTAAGAAAGTAAAGCATTTTAAAGAAGAAACTTTTTTTACTAATTGATATTTGGGAGGCTATCAATGTCATCTGTGATGAATACTCAATATTATTCCATCCGTAAGATCTTTGTCAAACCAAATATCCTCGCTTCCACGGCAAAATCACTTATCAGAATATTTGCCATTGTTCAGAAGAAGCAAAAGATATCATACAGCTTAAAAAAGCAATGCGTTATATTTTTGTTAGTAATAAATATTTTTAACGCCTGTTTCCATGAAACAAGAGAAGAGAAGTCATTATTACCATTACCATCACTTTAAAAGATATATAATTCCTGGAATAGAACATAATGGAAAGAGAAAAACTAATAAGTGTTTTGAAATATTCAAATTAAAGAATTCCTATTGGTCCCCCATTTACATTTTTTGCCAGGAGATGTAGAATATTGTTTTTCATACAATGGCATTCAAAACTTAATTTCACATTTTTTTCTGATAAGTGGTTTTTCCGTGGAAAGAACGATATGATGATAGCTATGATCATGACTCCACTTAAATCTCCAATAAAACGTTTCTTTCATTTTAAATAAACAGTTACAACATTAATTATTTAAACTTAACGTATTACATTCGAGTAGGATGTTTTATATTTTATCTCCTTTAGAATTAAAATGTCACGTGTTCTTCGCTAATTAATCACTCGCTTATAAGCAGTCAATGTAAGGTGCCTATAAAAAAGTTGCTGTCAACGACCAAATACAACATGGCTACAGATATCGAAGAGCAAACAAAATTCTGGTATTCAAATGAAGTTGCGCACATCATGTCGAGGAATTGTCGAGTGGGATGATATTTGCGACGACACAACCACCGAGATGTCCTGCGTGGTAATTTATTTAAATATTTAAAGGTAAAGAACCTTACTCATTAACTGAAATATTTTTTATTCATGTTTTTTAAAAGCCTAGACTGCAACAATACAACACATCAGTGGTTTCCTAGGCGCTAAAATTGTGTAATTAAATAATAAGTTTCACACCATAATATCCACAAATAAATAAAACTTCATATCGTAACATAACAGTAATTCAATGAATGAACGTTATAACAGAAAATTCCGTAGGTAATAAACAAACAAAAATAATTACAGGATAATCATGAAACTTCAATGACGAGGCAGAAAGAAGAAATTGGTGTGAACAGTCATCATTTTGTTATCAAGTTGAAATAAATAAAAAAAAAACTATTTAACATCGACAGTGAGCAATTTGCGATTAAAAAATCTTACAATTCTTTCAACAGAACACCAACTGGTAGATAAAATAAATTTGTTGCTGACAATTTTGCTAAGAGCAAAGCAAGGAAAATATAAAATAAATGCTGAATATCTTGTACTAAATTAATTTAAATTTTAATGTACAATATGTTAATGGATTTTACATCAATAATTTTGTATTTTTTGTATAAATAATAAATTTAAAAATTATTTTCAAGGCTAAATTTTTCGACATATTTCGAAAACATGCCTGCGGGATTCTACAATACTGTTATTAAATATAACATATGTAAATGATAAATTGTAAATATATCTTAACATTACCAACAATTCCTTATTAGAATTAAACACTTTTTTTACTAAAAGCTTTTTTTACCAATTGTTTTCCTTATTCAAAGTGTTCAGCTCAGATTCTTCAGTAATTCAGTACTTAGCTAGAATACATGCGGCAAAGAGATAAATAGACTTAGGTCTGTACTAGGATATTTAATCTCGGGCACTTCTTATGGTCCTGGGATTGGTAGGAAAGTGTAATTTATTGTTTTAAATTGTGTATTTAAAATTAATTCTGTGTCCATTATTGCTTCAATTGGAATGGATATATATTATTATGATTATATATTTTACTATTTCTTTTATAGAGAATAGTTGAAATTGATTTTTTTATAAAATAATGCAAAAAAGTAAATATGTGAGAAGACCCTGGATTGAAGAGAGGCGAACGGCTGGTTATCCAGAGTCCTGAAAGGGCTGTGATCTCAGACAAACACCATTTCAAATCCGGTTCAAAACTTATTTACTTTTCCATCAAAGATGCAGTGGTTTACATTACACAAATATATAATTCCTAAGACATAAAATTTATTCTACATTTACATTTACTTAGCAACTGAATATACTTTAAGTTATAATACAAATGACTCGACAAACGATTTTAAATTAAGTCCAATGCAAATCAAAACAAACAATTCACGTCTTCACCTCGATCGCGACGATGCCGCAGCTCACCCGGCTCGACAGATCGTAGTCGACTGTTTTCAAATAATTAAAAAAACTCCATGCATCGTCGGAGCTACCCTTTTCCGTCAAACTGGAATGGTCCAGCGGGCGTATCCGGCGGCTATTGAACGCTTGGTAACAAGAAAGGGCCGATTCTGCGAATTATTGCTGTTGCCGCTGGACACTAATGACACTTATACTTAGCAAAAACCAGGGTGTGTCATATTTTGCTGTCGAAATTGTCTTTTCCTGTCTGTGGCAATTACGAATTATGAGAGGGAAGAAGACCACAATACATATATTTATGTATTAATTATGAGGGTTAACATAAACACACCGAGGTACACGTTGTAGTTACTTACACTGAATTAATTTACACTGAATCCTGAAATCCCGGAATCGATATTTAGACAATGCCGGGATTACGAGATTGACTTATTAACCGGGATTGGAAGGTCTAGTCTGTACTCATTCTAGAAATAAAAATAGCCGGAAATGTTGGGCAAATGCCGGCATCAACACTATTAGTTGTCTGGCTATAACAGCTACATTTAAAGACCTGCATATTCTAGATGTCCAGCACATGATCCTGGTAAAATGCATAACTTTTTTCTTCAATGTAACATTCGAGATCTAAATCAGGAATATTTGTGTTACCATCTCTTCTAGAGTTTTTTTTTTTAATTATCTCATTAGAAGTCGCCAAGTAGACACAATGATGTTATTAAAACACACAAGTATTTATAAGTATAGTATACTATGAAACATTATTAAAATTAAAAATTGACAGATAAAAAGGTACCTCAAGAATATAGAGATAAGAATATAGAATCAATTTTTATGAGCGCATTAAAATAGGCAAGAAATTGATGTTTAAATAAATACTTACTAAAAACTTTACTTTCTTTGATATTGCCATTAACCAAGATTCAATACGACAGTTAAATAAGCATAAAATAAAGCCGCTTACAAGGTTTTTACATATTAAAATAAATTTATGTGCAAATTGTTACAGCATTTTAATAGTGAGCAACATCTGAGTTAAACTTTTATTAGTCATCATCATCGGTCTGAATTTATCCACTGCAGGATGAAAGCCTCTTCAATCTGCTTCCACTTTCCGTTGCCACGTACTTTCATTTCATCGATCATTTCATCGATCCAGAGGCCTCTAGGTCTACCTTGCTGACGTTTTGTACCTCTTGCATACCACGGGATGGCTAAATTTGTCCAACGATTGTCTCTTCTTCGAACTATGTGCCCAGCCCATCTCCATTTGAGACTTTTATTAATATCTACCCATATTGATGTCCGGAACATTTATAATATCTGACACTTACAAATTGACAATATTATTTAGGTCTTTACTTTTATATAAATCGAAGATAATAAATAAAAAGTTAAACTTACTTCTTTGAATTATTCTAATTGTCATTAGTTGTTTTTAATTTTTACTCAGAGAATAAACCATTTAAAACAAAATAATATTTTCAGTCTTGTATGATAAGAGATCACAATTCTGTTAATTTTTTAGATGTCGAAGTTTTATGGTTGCACTTCCAATTCATTGAAACAATTTTATTGCCTAAACTTTTTTTTTATAGAGCGTAAAAATGGATTGATGAACTTGAGGTGACGTTTTAAGTTTAAAACATTTTCTACCACCATAGTTTTAAAACCAATATTATCAAAATTCAACTGTTTTTAAAACCACGGGTCTGAGATGAATCCACGCCGATTTCATAAAAAATTTCAGTCGACGGGGTCGACGAGGAAGCTTTTGTCCGAGAGAAAGTCAAGTTTAAAGAGTTTTTCAGTTAAAAGTTTAAAAATCACGAAGTGTTTGTCAGAAATTCGTGTAAAGTTAAGAGTGTCTGAGAGTATTAATTTGTTGTTTTAATGAGTAATTGAATCTAATTGTGAACTTTGTAAATTGTAAACGTGTATAAAACTTGTAATTTCCAAGCCTAAGCTGCAATAAAATAAATACTATCTTAGAGACATTGAGTATCCATTCTTCTGGGTCAGAAGTGTCCTACGTATAGCTGAGGGTAGCTGTGTGTGTGTGTTGGAAGTGAAGTGTTGCTTGCCTCTCTGGAGAACTTCTGTGCGGCGTCGCGTATGTGTGAGTGGCGGCCGGCAGCGTGAGGCATCGTAGTGTCGTTTCCTCTACGGGAAACCTCTGTCCTTTAAGACCTCGTATTGGATTATTAAATATCTCTGAGGTATTTGTTTCTCCAGGTAAACTAAGGCAACAAAGAAGCTCTTCCCTTAAATTGTCATCTTCACTATACCTCACAAAGCAAAGAAGGATAGCATAGTTGGCCACATCAGTTGATTTATAAAGTTGAATATCGAAACAACTTGATTTTCAATATAAATATGTTTAATAGAAATATTTCAATGGAGCCGTAGGAATTCCCCAAATCGTGTAGCGGTGTAGTCGGTAAAAGTTTTCGCGGACCGGTAATAAATTTTCTAAAATAAAATCTTTTGGATCGGTGCCGGTCCCCGAACCACAGGCCGAAGAACACTGATCTAGAATGCTTAAATCGAAGATGGAAACATCGCTTTGATGGCAATTGTATTATTGATTGATGAATAAATACGCGCAAATGTCACAATTGAATCCAGTATCGATGGCTAATGTCACCACTGTGCAATGATAGTCTAGAGAAACACGGAAAAATCCTAACAATAATAATATAAAGGCACTTATTTCTGAAACAATTTCACGGCCAGTTACTTGGCATCTGTTCGTGATAGCTACAAGCGAATTTGATTCTGCATCACTTAATGCATGCGAATTACAGGATTATCGCAATGGCTGCGTGTGCATTAAATTATTTTCGCGTGCGTATGTATGCACTTTCGAAAAACTATTATGCTGTCAGTGCTGGCTTGTTGATACAATCCCGGTGGCTAAATTGAAAACTACTTTGTTAAACTCTTGCATATATTACCGTAAGACGTCAAAATTATTCAATTATTCTACATGTATTATATTTGTTTGTTCTATCTAATCTTTCTATTTTCAAATCGTAGAACAACACGGCTCCTACATTGGTGTTAACACGTTAGCTCCGGGAGATGCGTTTTCCGCGTCAAAAAGTTTTTTGTATTGCGACGGGGAACGCGATTTTCGCGTCACTCGATATAGGCGACATTAATCGCTCATAACTAATAATTTATATGACACCCTGGTTTTTTTTGTTAAGCTTAAGTTTTAAAAGGATTCAGAACTGACAGCGAATAGCTTTAATGACAATGATTCGTGGTAACTAATTATTTAGCCGATCCGGTTTATGGCCGTTAAAAATCAATCGGTTGCTGACCGACCGATGGACTAAAGCTAAAATTAGAAAGCAGGCGCTTGTTAATAGACTCGTCCACTTGACGACACTCATTGACAAAAGGGAGGAGCCTACATTGTTTGAAGTTTTAATTTTTATTTTTGTAGTCAGTCCGGTTTCGGTGGCTTCCGCCGGTGAGCGCGCTGGGTGTCCGCCGCATCACTATAAATTGTTTCGGTTTGTTTTGAAATTGGCTTTAATTTTAATTTAAAATCGTTTTTTGTGTCAATTGTATTATAACTATAAGGTAAATTCATATGTTAAGTAAACGTAAATGTAGACTCAATTTTATGTTTTACTGGTAATTTTTGTGTATTAAACCATTGCATCTTCAATAAATAAGATTAACCGGACTGGAGCCGTGTTCTGATTGAGATCCTAGACATCATGGATGGTGATAACCAAGCATTCGCCTCTCTTCGACCGGGCATTCTCAAATATTTGATTCATAATATTATTGAAAGAACTTGATCATTTTATTATGAAACACCTTTAGGAGAAAATCCATACTTTTCGCGTAATTATCGGTTGGTCAGTTTTGTGCTATTCTTTCCATGACCTATTGTCAATTTCCTGCGAATCAGCCTAGCCGCTGCGCGTATTTTGGTCATATTTCCCCCGTTGCGAATGTGTTAAGAATTGAAGACCAACAAAAAAACATCTACAAAGAATTATTTTTCGTTTTTTTTCATTTCTCTAGTTTCTCACTGAAACTCTTTAAGTCCACGGGGTGGAATTCTAGTTTAATAACTCGATTAGGTACTGATTTATTATTATGTTATTCTTTTCTACTGCGAAAAACTCTGTTGCTAAAAGATTATGTTAGCTGAATGCGATTGATTCGTAAAAGTCTTCCATTCCCGGGTTTACTCAATAAAAAAATGTTACTGTAATTACTGATAAATTCAACATATCGGTGTTCCAGTTCCATATGACAATAATTCAAAAATTTGATGTTTTGAGTTGAGTTAGACATTATATTCTAACACCGCTCTTGTACAGTTCCACAAAAGTACAACTTGTAAAATATACAGGTTTTATCTCAATATGCAGATATTTGCATTTGACAGTCAGCAAAATTAAATAATTTCTCAATCCCATATAAATACATATATATTTTTGTGAATCGTGGCGTTCCATAAAGAAACAACCTTTAATTCTAAAAGTATAAACTATTGACCACCTATTTGAATAAAAAAGTAATACAAATTGTGGTCAGTGGTTTCCAAACTTTTTATACCCAAGGACCTCTTCTTAAACCAAAAACCTGACCATGAACCCCCAAGTAAAATAATTCACATAATTGCATAATAGAAAAATTGTAAATTTCGCCTTGATTGAATGGTAAATAGTGATGTAAAAATAAACTATAGATAAAACATTTTTATATTTAAAGTATGATGAGGTTCATAACTGTACTAAATCCACATTCTACTAAATAGGAAGACGGGAAAGCAATCAATAGCCTCTGTATAATGACCCATGATGCAGAATTTGTAAAATTGGTATCTGTTTTTGTAACCAGGATTTGTAATATCTATATTTAGTATGGATTCATCTGAGTTTGTGAGTCTCCTTGAAAAAGGGTTCAACACCCAACAAATCGCTACCAATTTATTTATTGCAATTTATTTCAACTTTCCTAATAATGAAAATGAGTCACAAATATTTGTTTACATTAGACCTTTCGCGGACCCCCTGACGTTTTCCATGCACCCCCAAATTATTTTTAATTTGTCACAGTATTTTAAAAATAAAACACAATTTGTTTGCACTGCTTTCACATGTTTATAATGAATAGCCTTTATGAGTAAAACTTTTGTCGGGTGAGCTGATGATGATGAGGATGTCTCTGAGGCAACCTCAAACACGCTTGTTTACTTGGTCATAACTCACTATTCATTCCAGTCAGTAGTTACAATTTATATTAAAACAAATACAAAAAAAGCACAATTGACAAAAAAAAATTAAGCTCGCCAATTGAAATAACACGCAGCCCTACTCCTGGAGTCGAACTTTTCTAATTATAGTTCTCGTGAAATGCGTGGTTCGTCGCCCAACGCCACTTCCTCACTGAAAATAAATTTAAAAAAAAGACCATTTACACAAACGTCTCGAAAGTTTATAAATAATCGCGACAAATTTCTTAGGGAAGTTAGTACGATATGCTACTGACTTTAAATTACCTCAATTCTAATATATACCTTTCTAATATATTAGTTACGGTGGCAAAAGACGTTGCGACGTTGATTCGGAGCATATAACAGAACGGCGGTGTGCCACGTTATGATTTTTATCAGTTGATAATGCTTGCAATGAGCAAAACCGGTCGTTATCAATACTATTTATATGGTAGTATTTTCAAAATTTTATTTTATATTCAAAAGAACCTTCATTAGTAAGCTAATTTTATCCTCAAATATTGAAGACGTTTTCAGTAATTAATAATTAAAAATATTAAAAAGACGAAATCAATTATTTCGTAATTTTTAAATAAGCATTTTTGAATAGTCCTATCTTTACAAGATACAATTAATCCAATCCTACAATAGTTAAAGCACCATTTACTTCTGTTCAGGAGCCAGGGGTTATTAGTGTCTTTTCCGAGCGGGCGCGTGCACATAATATTGTTATTACGGGTCTCAAACAAATTGCGAAATTATAGCACGGCCTAAACTGTGGCGGAAGGGAAACACTGCTCGGGGGCTGAATTTCCTGACAATGTTCACGAATTCTGCATTATTTATGCCACTAATACCATTTATTGTTCGTGCGATATCAAATTTATCGTGAATTTTACTAATGCCCTCGGAAGTTTCGTTTATAATGTAAAGATAAACAGCACGGAATTGCTCATTTTTTTGCAAGAAAGGAGCTCTAAGCCCTGACTGTACTACATCCACCCGTTATATTATACTCGTGAGTACCTGGCATGCGTTGCAATGCCACTCCAAGAGAGAAAGGGTTTTTGTTTTAATTCTGTTTATTGAAGTGCTTTTGGATTAGAGGTCTGCACGAACCGACATTTCATCAGATTACCCGGTCCAAGCCCACCATCTTCAGGCCCGGCCCGACCCGAGCCCGAGTCTCAATATCACTCAATATTACTCGAACCCTATCCGAAGCCCAGATTTATTTTTCTCAGCTCGGAAAAAACCAGATTTATTTTTTAATATAGTAATTCATTCATACCTTTCAAACAATATATGTTATTGTTTCCATATTTCCAACGATATTCATAGCACATGTGAAATAAACTATTTAAACTATTTCAATTATGAAAACTATTGACCCGAACATAGTAAGAAATATTTTTCTTAAATCTGAATAGTCTTTACCCACCCGAGCCCGCTTCACTGGCCGGGCCGGGTAAAGGGCCAAGTCCAGGCTCCTGCAGACTTCAATTTTGGATATACAATATTCTTTTTTTTTTCCTTCTGGTTCAGAGATGTCGCCAGTTGTATATATTTGATTATTTTTTTAGATTTTAGATTTTAAAAAAATTTCTTCAGAAACTTTCACGGGTGTGCGCACAACAACTCACCGATGTTTGATCAAAATCGGATGAATGGTAAAGTAATGCATAGAGGACAAACGAACAAACAAACAAACAAATCTTCATTTATATATATATATATATATAGATAGATAAACATTCGCAGTTTGAAGACCGACTTCCATAAATCATCACAAATTGTGTTTATATTAAATGTGATTTATTTAACTTTTTAACTGTCAGATAAAACAAAACACATTTTTTTCACATATTCCACTATTTTATAAAATGTTCAGTAGAAAAAATGGTTGATCGCAAGCATTTTCAAATAAATTAAAACAAAATTTTCCGCATGTTTTTACATTGCATATAAAATTTTAAAGTTATTTGGAAAATTTATTTTCCAGGAATGTACGGCCTTCTTCAACGTTGCTTGAAATGTGGAATTGGTTGGGCAGAACAGTACCACAACGACCTAACGCAACATCATTAATTACTTACTAGATATCTAATATCACTTTCATTCATTATATTATTTATCTTGGCTATTAACTTTGCAGTGATCTTGATAAATAATATAAAGTATGTAGTCAGTTGCGTGAGCAAATATTTATCTCCTTAAATAATGATCGTGGTGATTTAACGCAGTGCTGGGCATTAATAATTTGTCGGCTTCACACTGTGAGATTTTAGAATTACCTCGTTCAGGTGGTATAGGTCGTGCTAAATGAGGTACAGTCTGCCAAAAAAGGAATGAGATATGTCTACACTATAAAACAGAAAATACATATGCCTGACTGTTATTAGAACTCCTCCCAAACGGTGAACAGTAACGATGCAACATTTGCACATGTCATTCTGGTTGCCTTTTCTAAGTGACTGTGCTATTTTCAACTCTATACATTAGCAAGCACCAAAATAAACTCCATAATAAAGCAGATGCAAATATTTGTATTTCTGGTGTCAGTATTAGTTAAATATTGTTCATATTATTTCAAAATTTAACTACTTTTAATAAGCAGTACATCAACGGTGCATATGGTTAATTGATGTTGGCTTTAAAATTGAAATTGTTCAGGAGAGAGTAAAAACATTTCTATCGAAATAAATACATGGTGAGTTGTGTTGTGAATCTTTGAAATGGACACCTGTAAATTCTCATGCTTACAGATACGGAATTATACAAAGAGATTTTCGATATAATAGTGGCTTACATCAAGTGGCCGAGTCAGAATTTTTAAACGTAAAACCAATGTAAAATGATGTTTCCCTTCCAAAAAGTGGTGAGTTTATTTTTCTAATATCCATCATTTGGCCGAGACCCGCTCTGTCGTCTTGAAAATGAGATCCAATCATTAACTCATTTTCGTATTTTTGAGGGTTACATAAATTGGCCAAATCACCGTCGATATCATAATATCCATAGAATAAAAAGAATGTTTTCCAGACATTTAAACAAATATAATTATTCTTGATTGAATACTTCTCTTGGAGATGTTTTCTCTGCTCACGAAATTGCAGATCGTCTTCACTTATACTGGATAATAAATATGAATTAATTTAGTAGACGAATGGAAATGATACATAGTGGTTTGCTGTCACCTCCATTCATTGTTGTTTCGCCTTTTGGGATCTTCAGGAATTCGAGTACGCGTACTGACTGATTGATATTGAAATTCCATCAAGCACCCTTAGTCGATGTCTTAAATTATATTTATTATATTTAGTTTGTAATAATTATAAATGAAAAAGATTCGATAAAATGACACTTTTGTCAAGTCATCATCTTGACACTGCGGACTTACGAAACGTGATATTCTTAAATGCAAAAATAAATAAATGTGTAGAAAAAAGATTCTGCAGAGGAGGGACGCGATAGTTGGAAAACACGAATATGACAGGTAGGATACGGGTAGCGAAAAGGACACGAGCGAAGAATAAAGAAAAATACCCGCGTTCTGTCGTTGCCCGTCGAACTGGACACATCTCTCCTGATCTGCGTAATCGTCGTCATCATCATTATCATCCGTACTTACTCTTTAATGGCGTCAAGTATAAAACGATTGGAAATATATTCCTAAAGACGTCTTTATTTTCAATTGTACGTTTGAGATCTTATGTGTTAGTATTAATCGTAGGTTTTCTTTGGATCTGATCTTAATGTACTTTTTATTATGTTGTTTTTTGACATATTTAAATAATGGAGCACTTAACGATAGTGTATTGCAGTGTCCGTCATTTACGAGAGGTATGCAGCTTGTGGTAATGGATACAACGTTGATTACCCTTGATATGATAGACATTTGGTTGTGTATGGAAATGGATTAAGGTTCTTAGATTCGTTTATTTGCTAGTAATCGCTGTGAATTCTATGCCAATCAACATTCCGTTTACCCGAAAAGAAACCTGTCTAAAAACGTGAGCGACAAGAAGTCTTATCATTAAATTACTCTCGGCAGCTACCAGAATTGGTTACGTTACTCGTGAAGAAATAGCTCTATCAAGAATTGGCTCCCAAACTTCAGACGTGAAATTAATTATAAGTTTGCCCTTAGAAGACGTGCGCAGCATAATCAAAAATCTCTGCAATAAACCATTGTACAAATGAACGGTTTAATAATAATATAAATAGTGTTTCAAATCAACAGGGACGTATTACGGATATATTTAATATAAATCCAGTTAGAAAAATAACTAAAAAGAAATAACACCCATAATATATTATAATTTAAGACATCGACTGAGGGTGCTTGATGGAATTTCAATATCAAATTTGGATAATTGAGGTTTTGTACACTTCCATGTATTTTGTCACTAACGACCCGGGTTTCGCCTTTCGGCATCTTCAGGCATTCGAGCACACGAATGGACTCGAACTGACGGCGTCATGGCGGCGTGAATGGCGTCAGTTCGAGTCCATTCGTGTGCTCGAATGCCTGAAGATGCCGAAAGGCGAAACCCGGGTCGTTAGTGACAAAATACATGGAAGTGTACAAAATCTCAATAATCCAAATTTCATAATATATTAATTTGTTCATTGTTTTATTTCATAACTTTTCTCATTTTAATCAGTATGTTTCAAATTGAGAAAAAAAATTGTTTTTATTATTGCTGGTTATATCGACGGTATTTTCATCATTTTAAGTTAGGTTTAGGTTTAAAAATTCAGTCCCGGCCACTTGATGTAATCCACTATTATATTGACACTCCCTACGTATAGTCTCGTATCTTCAAACATTAGAATTTATAGCAGTACATTTCAAAGATTCATAACGCAACTCACCATATTTTTCGATAAAAACCGTTTTTACTCTCTTCTGGACAATTTCAATTTTGAGGGTTACATCAATTGGCCAAAATACCGTCGTATATACTTACTCAATTAATTAAACTGCTCAATGCATATAATATTATTATGTTATCTGAGACATTGTTAAAAAAATTAAAGCTATATTTGATCATTCACACAAATATTATTGCACATTTTAATTAGAATTTTCTCATTAAAAAGTGTGACTTTCACAGAAGGTTCAGCATCGCTTACCACAATTGGCCTAAACATCGTCGATTATAATATATACAGTCTTCATTATATTTGTCAAATACATGGTGTAATTTCATGTGTTCGAAACGCATTACGTAAGTGATAAACCAAAGTGGAATAACTAAGTTATCAATTTTAATTTCATATTAATACAATGGTTATAAACATAAATTCAATTATAGGTATAAATTAAAAAAAAAATTATCGACATTAGTAAACATACAATATGTGAGGAAAGCGATAAAGATTAAAGTTATCTTGATTGAATAATCACGTATTTAAAATTATAAGATTATTTAACCTAAACTATTAAAAATGCCATGGGATTTGGTGAGTCAGAAGTCAAAACTTCCTTCCTTCCTTGATGACGACAATAACACATTTCAGGCATACTTGTATTAAGACTAAATTTGTGAATTTCCATTTTTTTTATTTTTAGCCATGAGATCGATCATATCATCACTGTTCTTGAAGAAAACACTAAATCAAAAAATGACATACTGAGTTAATTATACCAAAATGTTTCTTGAAAGAACACACTTCTTTATAAATTATACTTTTACCTAAAAACAGTTTTGTACAAACAAACTAAATGAAAAAGGTGTAGCATTTCAGACATTAGGTAAACTTCAAAGTTGATTGTATCAAAACTAGTACTTTTCAGTTAGTGTCTTCTTCCAGAACAACGCCGATATGAACTCGTAATTATACTGCGCTAACCGCTCACGATACACACTTTTTTGTAATTTCGTTTAACGTCAGAAACTTACTTCGGTCATTTTTTTACGTTAAATGAAACATAACTTCATTATTTATATTTTGCGGAAAATATAGCTTCCTTAGTGCGGTACTGATAACAGGGTAAGTTACAGTATCGTAATGAGTCCACAACACGGCCTGCCCAAGTGTAAATAGCTTATACTGCTTAATGATAGACTGCCACAATAAATAAAACAAATGGAAATATCAAACGCCCAATAAATAAATTGCCACAGTAATGAGAACTTTACCCGTTCAGTATAGTTGGATCGTTTCATTTACCGAGCCTAGACTCGCTACTACCCCATCTTGGGGCTACCACAATGAGGCAGTGATTCGGCCGAGTATGAAATAAATTTAATACCTTAATTATAAACAATCACTAAATTTTAAGAATTTTGTAAAACCGGTAAAAGTGTAAACCAGGGTCTGGCACAAACAAAACTGAAAAGCGCCAAATACTGAATGTTTTATTTTAGTTTCTGCGGGGCGGAAGGTAGTCACCAATTTACTGAACAAAACATAATAATTGAATAATGTATAAGTTTGCCTTGAGAATACAATTCACCGAAGAGGGGTGATCAAATTAATAATCAATAACCTGCCATTAAAATTAATTAATTGATGTCGAATATTTTTCTATTTCACATTTTTTTTAAATAATTCAGAAATATGAAATCGATTCAAATTTCTCTGTATATAGTTTGACCACTTCTGCTATATTTTATAGACATCACTCATATTATATAACTAGTTTAAAACAATAATAGGTAATATCGATGGTAATAAAAAATACGAAAATGAGCTAAAGATTGGATCTCATTTCAAAAAAGCCACAGTAGGTCTCGGCCAAATGATGTAAATTAAAAAATAAATTAACCACTTTTTGGAAAGGAAACATCATTTTACATTGGTTTTAGGTTTAAAAATTCTGACCCACCCACTTGATGTAAGCAACTATTATTTCGATTACACCTACGTATAATCCCGTATCTGCAAACATGAGAATTTACAGGAGTGCATTTCAAAGATTCATAACACAACTCATCATATAATGTTTTCGATAAAAACAATTTGTACTCTCTCCAGAACAATTTTAATGTTGAGGGTTACATCAATTGGCCAAAACACCGTCTTATATACCTACTTAAGTAATAAAACCACTCTCGTGCTTAAAACATATAATTATTATATTATCTGAGACTGTTAAAAAAAATTAAAGCTATATTTGATCATTCACACAAATATTATTGCACATTTTAATTAGAATTTTTTCATTAAAAAGTTTTCACAGAAGATTCAGATCTTTAAGAATTAAATTCATTACTTATTTTAGATGGTATTTATATTCAATCAATTAAATAAGTAAACGTTGTGTCTTGGCAATTAAAATAACTATGTATTTCATTGGTAACTCTCACCTTTTCATAGAAACCTAAAGATATTTATATATTATGGTCGAAGAAAAACGTGCAGGCGAGTGACTGGTTAGTTTATTTAAAATTAAACAAAAGCTTGCTGTACGGATTCGCGCGGTAAATTCATAAAGCGGTTATGAAAAACTCGTTCCAACTGACATCGTATTAATGACCAGTCAAATAAAGTGGATGATTCTAGTTTTGGAATCATACACTTAATAGAGTACGCAACACAAAAGAACGCATGTCAACTTATTCTTACAAACTAAAAACCAGGGTTGCGGAGTCGGACACGGAGTTGGAAAAAACGAGCGACTCCGACTTATTTTTCTATAAAGTGCATTTTGCGTGTACTAATGTACTTGTTTCATTTTTATTTATGCCCATAACATCTTCTTATTTGAAAAATGTGGCTATTAGCCGAACTGTTTGGTTGGTGCTTAATTTTAAAACCAATTACACATCAATAGAAAAGGTAGGAAAAAATCTGTCAATTTTAAACTTCTTTTAGTCGTAATCTTACTCGGAGTCGGAGTCACACTTTTTTTGGACGACTCCAGACCCCTATTAAAAACATTTTCCATACTACATTAATTTAGCTTATAAGAGTGATACAAATTATTAAAAAAATTACGACTCGTACGAGTAATTGAAATGTTTCTTTTTCTTTTGATACGACTTCTGAATGATTCCCTATTATCTCCTATGATTATCTTTAATAATTATAGGAACATTTATTTGCGTGATAGAAAGAAAAATTCATAATCTAATATGAGATGATCGTTCTTTTCCGATAATGATAATGTATTTTAATGTTCAAACTTTTGGTGTCTAATTGAATCTTTCATACATGGATTTATGGATGTGTATCCATGCTGAATTCGTTATATGTTTCTTTGTCTTTTGATACGACTTCTGAATGATTCCCTATTATCTCCTATGATTATCTTTAATAATTATAGGAACATTTATTTGTGTGATAGAAAGAAAAAATCATAATCTAATATGAGATGATCGTTCCTTTCCGATAATGATAATGTATTCTAATGTTCAAACTTTTGGTGTCTAATTGAATCTTTCATACATGGATTTATGGATGTGTATCCATGCTGAATTCGTTATATGTTTCTTTGTCTTTTGATACGACTTCTGAATGATTCCCTATTATCTCCTATGATTATCTTTAATAATTATAGGAACATTTATTTGCGTGATAGAAAGAAAAATTCATAATCTAATATGAGATGAACGTTCTTTTCCGATAATGATAATGTATTTTAATGTTCAAACTTTTGGTGTCTAATTGAATCTTTCATACATGGATTTATGGATGTGTATCCATGCTGAATTCGTTATATGTTTCTTTGTCTTTTGATACGACTTCTGAATGATTCCCTATTATCTCCTATGATTATCTTTAATAATTATAGGAACATTTATTTGCGTGATAAAAAGAAAAATTCATAATCTAATATGAGATGATCGTTCTTTTCCGATAATGATAATGTATTCTAATGTTCAAACTTTTGGTGTCTAATTGAATCTTTCATACATGGATTTATGGATGTGTATCCATGCTGAATTCGTTATATGTTTCTTTGTCTTTTGATACGACTTCTGAATGATTCCCTATTATCTCCTATGATTATCTTTAATAATTATAGGAACATTTATTTGCGTGATAGAAAGAAAAATTCATAATCTAATATGAGATGATCGTTCTTTTCCGATAATGATAATGTATTTTAATGTTCAAACTTTTGGTGTCTAATTGAATCTTTCATACATGGATTTATGGATGTGTATCCATGCTGAATTCGTTATATGTTTCTTTGTCTTTTGATACGACTTCTGAATGATTCCCTATTATCTCCTATGATTATCTTTAATAATTATAGGAACATTTATTTGCGTGATAAAAAGAAAAAATTCATAATCTAATATGAGATGATCGTTCTTTTCCGATAATGATAATGTATTCTAATGTTCAAACTTTTGATGTCTAATTGAATCTTTCATACATGGATTTATGGATGTGTATCCATGCTGAATTCGTTATATGTTTCTTTGTCTTTTGATACGACTTCTGAATGATTCCCTATTATCTCCTATGATTATCTTTAATAATTATAGGAACATTTATTTGCGTGATAGAAAGAAAAATTCATAATCTAATATGAGATGATCGTTCTTTTCCGATAATGATAATGTATTTTAATGTTCAAACTTTTGGTGTCTAATTGAATCTTTCATACATGGATTTATGGATGTGTATCCATGCTGAATTCGTTATATGTTTCTTTGTCTTTTGATACGACTTCTGAATGATTCCCTATTATCTCCTATGATTATCTTTAATAATTATAGGAACATTTATTTGTGTGATAGAAAGAAAAAATCATAATCTAATATGAGATGATCGTTCCTTTCCGATAATGATAATGTATTCTAATGTTCAAACTTTTGGTGTCTAATTGAATCTTTCATACATGGATTTATGGATGTGTATCCATGCTGAATTCGTTATATGTTTCTTTGTCTTTTGATACGACTTCTGAATGATTCCCTATTATCTCCTATGATTATCTTTAATAATTATAGGAACATTTATTTGCGTGATAAAAGAAAAATTCATAATCTAATATGAGATGATCGTTCTTTTCCGATAATGATAATGTATTCTAATGTTCAAACTTTTGGTGTCTAATTGAATCTTTCATACATGGATTTATGGATGTGTATCCATGCTGAATTCGTTATATGTTTCTTTGTCTTTTGATACGACTTCTGAATGATTCCCTATTATCTCCTATGATTATCTTTAATAATTATAGGAACATTTATTTGCGTGATAAAAAGAAAAATTCATAATCTAATATGAGATGATCGTTCTTTTCCGATAATGATAATGTATTCTAATGTTCAAACTTTTGATGTCTAATTGAATCTTTCATACATGGATTTATGGATGTGTATCCATGCTGAATTCGTTATATGTTTCTTTGTCTTTTGATACGACTTCTGAATGATTCCCTATTATCTCCTATGATTATCTTTAATAATTATAGGAACATTTATTTGCGTGATAGAAAGAAAAATTCATAATCTAATATGAGATGATCGTTCTTTTCCGATAATGATAATGTATTTTAATGTTCAAACTTTTGGTGTCTAATTGAATCTTTCATACATGGATTTATGGATGTGTATCCATGCTGAATTCGTTATATGTTTCTTTGTCTTTTGATACGACTTCTGAATGATTCCCTATTATCTCCTATGATTATCTTTAATAATTATAGGAACATTTATTTGCGTGATAAAAGAAAAAATTCATAATCTAATATGAGATGATCGTTCTTTTCCGATAATGATAATGTATTCTAATGTTCAAACTTTTGGTGTCTAATTGAATCTTTCATACATGGATTTATGGATGTGTATCCATGCTGAATTCGTTATATGTTTCTTTGTCTTTTGATACGACTTCTGAATGATTCCCTATTATCTCCTATGATTATCTTTAATAATTATAGGAACATTTATTTGCGTGATAAAAAGAAAAATTCATAATCTAATATGAGATGATCGTTCTTTTCCGATAATGATAATGTATTCTAATGTTCAAACTTTTGGTGTCTAATTGAATCTTTCATACATGGATTTATGGATGTGTATCCATGCTGAATTCGTTATATGTTTCTTTGTCTTTTGATACGACTTCTGAATGATTCCCTATTATCTCCTATGATTATCTTTAATAATTATAGGAACATTTATTTGCGTGATAAAAAGAAAAATTCATAATCTAATATGAGATGATCGTTCTTTTCCGATAATGATAATGTATTCTAATGTTCAAACTTTTGATGTCTAATTGAATCTTTCATACATGGATTTATGGATGTGTATCCATGCTGAATTCGTTATATGTTTCTTTGTCTTTTGATACGACTTCTGAATGATTCCCTATTATCTCCTATGATTATCTTTAATAATTATAGGAACATTTATTTGCGTGATAAAAGAAAAATTCATAATCTAATATGAGATGATCGTTCTTTTCCGATAATGATAATGTATTCTAATGTTCAAACTTTTGGTGTCTAATTGAATCTTTCATACATGGATTTATGGATGTGTATCCATGCTGAATTCGTTATATGTTTCTTTGTCTTTTGATACGACTTCTGAATGATTCCCTATTATCTCCTATGATTATCTTTAATAATTATAGGAACATTTATTTGTGTGATAGAAAGAAAAAATCATAATCTAATATGAGATGATCGTTCCTTTCCGATAATGATAATGTATTCTAATGTTCAAACTTTTGGTGTCTAATTGAATCTTTCATACATGGATTTATGGATGTGTATCCATGCTGAATTCGTTATATGTTTCTTTGTCTTTTGATACGACTTCTGAATGATTCCCTATTATCTCCTATGATTATCTTTAATAATTATAGGAACATTTATTTGCGTGATAAAAAGAAAAATTCATAATCTAATATGAGATGATCGTTCTTTTCCGATAATGATAATGTATTTTAATGTTCAAACTTTTGGTGTCTAATTGAATCTTTCATACATGGATTTATGGATGTGTATCCATGCTGAATTCGTTATATGTTTCTTTGTCTTTTGATACGACTTCTGAATGATTCCCTATTATCTCCTATGATTATCTTTAATAATTATAGGAACATTTATTTGTGTGATAGAAAGAAAAAATCATAATCTAATATGAGATGATCGTTCTTTTCCGATAATGATAATGTATTCTAATGTTCAAACTTTTGATGTCTAATTGAATCTTTCATACATGGATTTATGGATGTGTATCCATGCTGAATTCGTTATATGTTTCTTTGTCTTTTGATACGACTTCTGAATGATTCCCTATTATCTCCTATGATTATCTTTAATAATTATAGGAACATTTATTTGCGTGATAGAAAGAAAAATTCATAATCTAATATGAGATGATCGTTCTTTTCCGATAATGATAATGTATTTTAATGTTCAAACTTTTGGTGTCTAATTGAATCTTTCATACATGGATTTATGGATGTGTATCCATGCTGAATTCGTTATATGTTTCTTTGTCTTTTGATACGACTTCTGAATGATTCCCTATTATCTCCTATGATTATCTTTAATAATTATAGGAACATTTATTTGTGTGATAGAAAGAAAAAATCATAATCTAATATGAGATGATCGTTCCTTTCCGATAATGATAATGTATTCTAATGTTCAAACTTTTGGTGTCTAATTGAATCTTTCATACATGGATTTATGGATGTGTATCCATGCTGAATTCGTAATATGTTTCTTTTTCTTTTGTTACGACTTCTGAATAATTCCCTATTATCTCCTATGATTATCTTTAATAATTATAGGAAAATTTATTTGCGTTGATAGAAAGAAAAAATCATAATCTAATATGAGATGATCGTTCTTTTCCGATAATGAAAATGTATTTTAATGTTCAAACTTTTGGTGCTAATTGAATCTTTATTACATGGATTTATGGATGTGTATCCATCCGACAATATGGCTATTTGAGATGCTTTATTATTTCAATCGTACAAAACAAAGAATATAGATCACGACAAGTTAAATACTAATAATTGTATAATTTAAGACATTCATGACCCGGGTTTCGACTTTCGGCATCTTCAGGCATTCGAGCACACGAGTGGACTCAAACTAATTAATTTATGTTCCTCATGTTTTGATGTAACATTTTAACCTCATCATCCGCATGTTTATTGAACAATGTTCATACAGTGCGCTCGAACGCCTGAAGATGCCGAATGGTGAAACCAGGGTCGTTAGTGACATGTACAAAATCTCAATAATTCAAAAAAAAGAACTAATAATTGAATCTTTCGACTGTTATGGAGAAATTGAACAACTGACTTAAAACGTTCTTATTAAGGAATTTTATTAAAATGCTCAACTATCAGTTTTCACGCTCTATATCGGGAGTAAATTATTTCCATGATTAAAACAATCATTTGTCCTTGAGAATTTAAAACCGAAAATCATTTTTAATATTAAATTAAAATTGATAACTTTGTTATTCCACTGGATAGATATAAATAACCTTGCTATATAGTTAGTCTGAAGAAGCGAAACGCGTAACATTTAGTAACACATCCAGTGGAATAACTAAATTATCAATTTTAATTTCATTAAGTTACCACTTAATCCGTCGGAAATGTGAAAATAATTTCTTCATTTTACAAAGAGGTAATTTAAAAATCACATACATTACATCACGAAAATTTATGTTTAATAATTTAATGTGTTTCTCAAAAAAGATTTCATGCAATTTGCATACTTTGCTTTGTCGTACTTTATGTGTTGTTACTTTTATATACCTTTGTCTACGGAAGGCAGGAGAGCAATTACGAAACTTTAGACAAAATCATAACTCAGTTAAATAAACTCGCAAAATATGATCTATGAGAAGTAATAATTAAAAATTTCAACAATATCGGCCTAATAGTGGATAAGGCTGTGTGTGTGTGTTTTTTTTATACCCAGTAAATTACTAAAAAGCTCAATCTACCGTTACCGACTGTTACTAATAATTACATGTAACCACAGAATGGAGTGTGTGCTCATTATTTACAAATTGTTCAATTAAATATACGAATGAAATGTTAACCGATTTTACACATCGTCGGTCTAACAAGCATCTTTGTATCTTTGTTTGAGAAAAAAGTTAAATTGATCACAGAAAATCGATCTCATGAAATTACCCACGTGTAAAACTGATTGTGTACAAAATTACACAAGCGGTCAATTCTTCGTAAGGAATAAATTAATATTTTCATCGAACCAATTATGCTTTCTCTGTAATATTTTCTTCAAATTTAGATACAAAGTTTCCGAGTTAAACTAACTGTATATTAGAATCAACACTTTGAGAAGACCCCGGATCGAAGTGAGGTGAACGGCTGGTTATCCAGAGTCCTGGAAGGGCTGTGATCTCAGACAAACACCATTTCAAATCCGGTTCAAAACTTATTTATTTTTCTATCAAAGATGCAGTGGCTTACATTACACAAATATAATCCTAACACATAAAATTGATTCTACGTTTACATTTACTTAGCAACTGAATTTACTTTAAGTTATAATACAAATGACACGACAAACGATTTTAAATTAAGTCCAATGCAAATCAAAAAAACAAACAATTCACATCGTCACGTCACCTCCGCCGCCACGAGACCGCAGCTCGTCCCGCTCGGCAGATCGTAATCGACTGTCCACAAATAATTAAAAAACCTCCCCGCATCGTCGGAGCTACCCCTTTCCGTCAAAATGGACTCGTCCAGCGGGCGTATCCGGCGGCTATTGAACGCATGGTAACAAGAAAGGGCTGATTCTGCGAATTATTGCTGTTGCCGCTGGGTGATTTCAGTTCTGGACACTAATGACACTTACACTTAACAAAAACCAGGGTGTGTCAACTTATATCAGTTGTGACGGATGTCTCGGATTCAAATACCGGTACGGACAGTTTCATTAATTGATTTATGAATTTGTGTTCGTATCCATGGATGATTGTTATGTATAAAATCCCATCCAACCCTAAAAACAGCGAGTAACGAGAGCGATTAGCTAGTCCTAGCCCTAGTCTAATCATTCTATCCCTACTCTCTTGAGAGGTTGAGTAACAAACAGTTCTCGTTGAAAAACTTCTGTTGAGATACCTCCATTAGGAGGCCATATGATCCATAGTGGGAGAGATATAAAAATGTTTTGGAAACCCTGCTTTAGCCAATTTGTGTGTGATTTATAGAAAATGTAAACAAATATTACTTAGAGGGTTAAAACAGTGATGAAAAATATTTATAATGATTCTTTACAGTAATTACACTCACTGTTAGTTGTAAAATAAAGAAACACTGATGCATATGTAAATGATGCATGTAGAATTTGTGCCCCATGGCAAGGAAGTCCACAGGGTTAGCCATTCGGCCATGGCAGTCGGCAAAAGATCATACGATATCGACAAACCAGTAGCAATTTTTTTCTTTATTGCACGACTTTGAAATGTAATTTTCTTGATTACCTGCTAAGCGGAATGGGTTGTTTTAATCAAGCATCAACTCAAAGTTGGCTAAGTCCACGATTAAGATGTTAATTAACTGGCTGCATCACGTGCAGTACATACTTTAAACAATTTAGATCTAATCAATATCAACAGCTACGTCTCCAAAACTATAATATAATCAAACCCAGCTTTATTATATAAATATATATGTTAAATACAAGCTTGTTTTTTCTCTTATTTGAGCACATTCGCTTCCTATGTGGGCCTCCATGATTCCCTGTAGCCTGCTAATTGCTTTGCTCCTTTCCTTTCCTTTCGTTGGCATCCGCAATACGTGACCCAGCCAGTTCCAACGTCATTCCATGACCAGTGATGTGACAGGGCGCTGTCTAGTACGATCCTTAACCTCCAAGTTCATCACGAAATCAGACCATTTCTCACACAATATCCGAGGCAAGTATTTATCCTCGAGACTCAGTGTGTATAAGGCTTACAGTATTCGTCAGATGCCATGATCCTAAGCTGTAAAGCAGCACTGGTAGAATACAAGCGTTGAGCAAATGGCATTTGGTTTTAATTGTGTAAAGCTGCGTGTTCCAAACAGTCCACATTCGTCAAATGTGTCTCATAGTGAATAGCTAGTTCTTTCTTTGTACGTACCTATAAAAATGAACAGAAAGTATATTTATACAATTTAATAACAATTTTTATTTACATGAAGTGCCATTTGTAAGTGTCATAATTTTATTCTTTCGGCTGATTTCTTACAGTCAATAAATATTATGACACGTGACCTTAGTAAATTTCGAATACTTGTTTCAGTATATAAAAAGCAGGTTACTTAATATGTTTTTGATTAAATCATGGCTGTCCAACCTTTATACTCTCTTCGGCCACATTATTGAAGAGTTATTGTTTTGGACCACATATAAAATATTTAATACAGGTACGTATCAAGATATTATTCTCTGGGAAAATATATCTTAGAAAGTTCATTCAATGCCTTATTGCAAATCTGTACATGCCATTTTTCTAAATTTGAATTTAATGTAGTTATATTGACTGATACAATATTTATGTTTTTTTGGGCTATATGGGAGGTAATTTAAGCCTCACAAAAATCCATACTTTCGAACACAATTCCACAAATTTATTGAAAAATCAATCCATGAAACTCTCCGTACTTGAATTTATGTCCATGATCACAACAACCGAAGACAGCGGCGTTGACCACTCAGCTACAGGTCCTACTATGTATTTGTTTACCATTTCACCTCCCAATGTGAAGCATATGGACTCCTAATTATCTCAACAGAAGTTTTCTACACTGCTTTTTATCCAGTTGCTCAATCTATCTTTTTCGAAGAGAGTAGGGATAGAAGGCTAAGTCTAAGACAGGAATAATGGTAAGCTAATCGCTCACGCTATGGTGATTTTTGATGATGGGATGGATGGGAGAGAATTTTAGATATTGCAAACATCCACGCCTTACTATAATTATGTCTTCACTATTACATCTTACAATCCTATAAATATCAATATGGAAACAAATTTTATGATCTGATTTTCGTTATTTAAATAATTAAAACTTTTATTTATCTTTATTGAATTGACGATTTAGCTGTTTGGTTTTTTATGATTTAAATAAAAAAACTTCTTTATTTATCACACATTAACATTTTAGCAACGATTTACAGCTAACAATATTCAAGTTTGACAAACATGATTATAGCTTTAAACTATTACCAAGTTCGGTTGAAAACTTGGCTTTTAGGATCAGATGAAGTTGTTAAAGACCGTCGTCCGCTGGTCATCATTTTTTTGATACAATTAAAACATTGAGTAAGCCATTAATTAACGCAGCGCAGGTAATTTACAACATTTTCTGAGACAGATAGCAATCCGAGCTGATCTCGTCGCCGTGTTTTTTACGGTTTTTGGATGCCATGCCTTGTCGGTGTTAATTAGCTATAATGGTACTCACTTTAACCGCTGTAAGGTGAGGAATCTTGTTATAGTTTTATATCAAGTTTCTCATATAAATATCCTAGTAATTATCCGTACATGAAATATAATTCGACGAATTTGTTCAATCGGTATACTATTTTTTAATGCAGGTGTATACTCGATTGTGTCAACTTTTTGTATCAGCTTGATGAACAGTATTTATTGTGTTGCATGATGCGTTGGAATCTGTCTTTCATATTTAATCCTATTTAGGTTTAACTCTCTTATTTATTTGAAGAATAAGTGGTTTAATACACAAAAATTACCAGTACAATATAAAATTGAGTCTAGATTTAAGTTTACTTAACACATGAATTTACCACATGATTTTAAGTTATAATACAATTGACACAACAAACGATTTTAAATTTAAATTAAATCCAATTTCAAAACAAATCAAAACAATTTATAATGACTGCGATGCGACGGATGCCGTCACCAGCGCAACGGCCGGTTGAGGCGTCCGGAACCAGACTGCCGCCAAAATAAAAATTCAAACTTCAAATAATGTAAGCCCCCCTCCCTTTTGTCAACTGTCGTCAGGCAGCCGAGGCTATTAAGAAGAACCAATTATCTAATTTTAGCTCGTCGGTCGGTCGACATCCGATTCATTTTTAACGATCATAAATCGGTTTGACTACCAAGAATCATTGTCATTAAAGCTGTTCGCTGTCAGTGATGGATCTTTTAAAAACTTAAACTTAACAAACAGAACCAGGGTGTGTCACACAATTTGTTTTTACTACTTCTGCATGTTTATAATGTTCAGGACCGGCTTTGCTCATCACGAGCATTATCAACTGATTGAGAAACTGGTGAAAAACCACTGAGACTTAATTATTTTTACATTCATATAAAAAAGCTTGGTTCTTCTAAATTACTTAAAATGCCAGTAAATTACAAAGATTTGAATTGTTCAAATTTCGAACATTTCCATATATTTACAAATGTATATATATTTCACCATATCCACTCCGAACATGGACCAAATGGCCTCGTAATGGAGGTATCTCAACATAAGTTTTCTACGAGAAATGCTCGTTACTCAGTTGCTCTATCTTTCCTTTTCGAAGAGAGTAGTGATAAAAGGATAGAGCTGGGCTGTAGTGGCTAGCTAATCGCTCTCACTATGCCCCGTTTTTTAGGATCGGATGAGTGATAGGGACTTTTAGACATCACGAACATCGATGTTGACTACTGCACTCGACAAATACATATACACATCTCTACTCAATGTACAAAATTTGATATTTAAATTCCATCAAGCATCACCCTATAAATTTCGTAGAAATATTATATTACTAAAAATACTCCATCGTTTTAATATTTGCAGCACAAAACAACCAATAAACAATTATTATTATTCTTTTCAAGGCGTAAAAAACAACGTTTCGCTATTACGAAACAGACAAACCAACGAATAGTACAACAAAAAATCAGGTCAATTTTCGCATCGAAATTTTTCGATAAGAAATCTTAAATCTTTTTTTTTTCTTGTATTAATTAATAGTCATTTTGGGCAAAACCTATCTGAAACAAAGTGATGAGAGTACGTCCACAAGCAAAGCCCCCTATAATTACAAGCCATGCTGTACGGCCCGTCAGCAGATATTTTGTGGACGAGTGGTCCGTTACTTTTACTGCGAAGTCATGAAATCGATATTTTTGACTAATTACGATGAATTCTAGCATATTTTAATAAAGTGAAATAGTGGGTAGTTAAATGTAGTATCTTTAATGCTAATAGGAATAAAGATAATTTTGATGGATTCGGCGTTAATTTTGATGTTTTAATATAAAATTGAAATTGATAACTTAGTTATTCCAATGGCTGTGTTATTATATGTAACGCATTTCGTTTCTTTAAGAAGCAGCAAGACTTACAATATTGCAAGATTATTTATTTCTACGGCAAACAATGACTCTTGTTTCTTGTCTTCAAATTAAAAATGAAGGGTAAGTTAGGTTCGTTTCATTCTGCTGGACGTGGAGAGGGGGTAGGACCCAAACGATGATAGTACTAAATATATAATTAATTACTAGTGTTAGAAGGTGAAAATCCCAAGGGGAATAAATTGAATAGTGTTGGGCTACATGTCCTATTTAATGTTACTTACTAATAATCGATTAGTGTTAATGGTTTTATTAATTCCTAAAAACTATTCATTTTAATACCTTTTTTGCGTTATAGTTAGTCTAGAGATGCTTCTTAAAGAAACGAAATAAGCAAGTTATCAATTTTAATTTTGTATTAGGAACAAAGTTGTTTACTTACTTTGAAAGAGTATAATTATATAGCCTAGTCGTTATCAATGATTGTTATTAATCGACAGTTCAAAATGTGTATTTTGCGATAAATTACGATTTTAATATATCTGCCCTGACATACGTCGCATTTCGTGTCATTATATTATGACAACTGTACAATATAATTTATTGCGACGATTTAATTATTACTTAACACACAGTTGGTATTCGATGAATCGTAAATTATATGATTATAGTAAAAAACCACTGAATAAACTCACAATAAATATTTTCAAACATATGTTATATTCGATGAAAAACGGAGTTGAGCGACGAGCTTCGTACAACCTTCTTTAAAAATTCTTTTAACAAAGTGAGTAACGTTATAGTAGATTATGTTAGGGTTGGTCTGGTTTGGTTTGTGTAATGTATTCTAATGCGCGGAGAAGAGACAATATAGGCATGTACTAAAGAATAAGTTACATTCATTACAGCTTCAAGCAACTATCGATTTGAAAGTGTGAGTATTTATATTGGGTTAAAACTATTTTATTTATGTGAAAATATTTTGTTGTGTTCAGTTAATATATTTCTTTAATGTTAAAATATATTTTATTATGTGAAAAAATTTGTTATAAGTGAAAACTATTTTTATGAAAGTGAATATGATCTAAACAAAAATGCATTTATTTGTAAGCCTATTAGAATTAATGAACAGTGAACTTATTATAAAATGAATATTCACCACAAAAATGCAGTACCACTAAGCTATCGTGATCGCTTCATGGTATCGTATCATAAAAGTTTATGATAGGAAATATCGATTAATGGAATAGTTAAAGAGCTCTTAAAATTATTATTCATAAATGTGCTATTTAATTTCCTGCACAAGAATTTCGAATACCAATTCGTTGAATGCTAAAATATTTATACTCACGTAACTTCAGACCACCCTAGATATTTTAAATATGATAAACGGCACGATTTCCTCAGCATTTACTACAATAGTTTTAAACATAAAATCAATTTATAAACTGCATTATCTATTGTTCGTTGCATTTAATATTCAACAGCATTGCATTGTAGGAAAGGCATCCAATACCGGCAACATTTTATGATCCCAGGATTTCGCGATTCACAATATTTCAATCTCGGGATCCCGGGAATGGTCATTAAGCGTAATTTCATGTTTCAAATTGAATTCATATTTATAATGAAATTTTTGTCGGCTATTTTTTCAATTGGAATAAATATATCGACGGAGTTTTGGCCAATTGATATAACCCTCAAAATTTAAATTGTTCAAGAGAGAGTAAAAACTGCTATGAATCTTTGAAATAAACTCCTGTAAATTCTCATGTCACGAGATTATAAGTAGGCAGTGTCGATATAATAGTGGTTTACATCAAGTGAAAAAAAGATTTTTAAACCTGAAATCAATGTTAAATGATGTTTCCCTTCCAAAAAGTGGTCCATTTATTTTTCTAATCTGCTCCGTCATCTTTAAAATGAGATCTAATCATTAATTAATTTTCGTATTTTTTTTAGGGTCGTCACTAATGACTCAGGTTTCGCCTTTCGGCATCTTCAGACATTCGAGTACACGAATAAACCCGAACTCACGGACAATTAACAGTTTCTATCGTTTATATATAAGATAAAACTTAGTGATAAGAGTTTTTCGTATTTTATCTTACATATAAACGATGTAAACTATTAAATGTCTGTCAGTTCGAGCTCAATTGTGTACTTGAATGCCTGAAGACGCCGGAAGGCAAAACCCGGATCTTTAGTAACGAAATACATGGAAATGGACAAAATTTCAACAATCCGAAATTGATATTGAAATTTCATCAAGCATACTCAGTCGATATTTTAAATTATATCAGGAGTTACACTTAAACTCACTCTCTCTCTCTCGGGTCAGCGCATGCCCAGAGAGAAAATATGTGTGAGCGTAATTTTTTTTTTAAATCACAGCATAGACACACGCTATCTATGTCTGCGCATCTTTCACATCAACCTTATTGATTGAATGCTGACAGACGATACTGCCACCTAGTAATATTATAATTTATTGCTTTGAAATAGATACAAATACGATACCTTTAACTTAAAAAAAACTTAAGAGGAAAACTGCGTTTGATATTATTTTCAAGTTGTACTATTATAATCTATATTATTGCTTACACTTATAATTAACATTCTTCAACTGGGTTTTCGATTAAATCGCTTTGTTTTATTGGTAACGGGCAGTTGGCTGCCCAAGATTTCAGCTTATATGTGCACTTTAGTAAATTCATTAGATCACGGTATACGATTGTTGCAGGCCACAGAGGTAGAACATCTGCAAATCTTTGCTCTGGGGAATTATTCCAAGTATTTAAGGGTTGCCAAAAATGTATATCGGTTAATATTTTAAACCAGTAATGCCAGTCTAAGAAAGAATGTGTTTGTGTTTTAATTCTGTTTATTGAAGTGCTTTTGGATACATTTTTTTTTGTTTTTCGTCTGGTGGGTACACGAATAAATCAGAAGGTTTTCCGAGATGACGCTGTTTGTACGTATTTGACTCTTTTTTTTTAATTTTAAATTTTAGATTTTTTTTTCATAAACCTTCACGGGTGTACGCACAACAACTCACCCTAAGTTTCATCGAAGCCGGATGAATGGTATAGAAACGCATAAGAGACAAAAAACAAACAAACAGTCATCTTTACATATATAAATAAGTACTCGCTCCCATTTTTTATCTACATGGCTGAAACCATAAAAAAACATTTTTTTCTTAAAATTTGTTATTCACGTTGCCAATTGCAAGGGCTATTCGGCTGATAAATGCTTTGCCTAGATAGATGGAAATTTTCAGCAATGAACTATTTTCTCGATTCTAAGCTATATTTTGAATATTATTATTTTTTGTCACATTAAAATAAATTCAATTTTGTCGGCGTCCGTGGCGCAGTTGGTTTCGTCGCTGGCTACGGTTACGGATGTCTCGAGTTCAATTCCCGGTGCGGACGGTTTTCATAGATTGATCTTTCAATCGATTTATGGATTTCTGTTCGTAGTCTGAGTCCTCCCTCCCACCAATCCCATCCTCACGGGGCGGAACGAGAGCGATTAGCTAATCACTAGTCCTGTCATAGCCCTATCCTTCTATCCCTACTCTCTTCGAAAAAAAAAAGAAAAGAGAGGTTGAGCAACTGAGTGACAAGCAGTTCTCGTAGAAAAAATTCTGTCAAGATACCTCCATTAGGAGACCATATGCTCCACATTGGGAGCGGACATGGAAAAAAAAATTCACCTTTAATATGTTAACTGTCATGTCTAACTACTTGTTCAATTACGAAATTAAAACAATTATTGACATGCTTGAATATAAACATTTTATGCATATTATATATTGCCAGATATAGTAGGTAACTTTAATAAATACTTCGAGGGTAATATTATTATTGTATAATACTGCCATCATTTAATATTATAATACTGAAGCTTTTGTCAACAAAAATTGATATTTTTTAATTATTTTACAACTATGTCCGTTCCCAATGTGGATCACATGCGCTCCCAATGTAGTTTATCTCAAAATGAGCTGTTCAACGATAACTACTCGTTATTCAGTCGCTCAATGTATCTTTTTTGTAGCGAGAAAAAGAAGAAAAATGAGACGAGGATAGAACTAATGGTAAGCTTATCGCTCTAGTTTCGCCTCGTTTTAAAAAATTGTTATTGAGTGGGTGGTAATTTTAGAAATCACAGACGTCCTCGCCTTCGAACAAGAATTCATAAATCAATTTGCAATCCATAGTGGGATTCGAACCGGTAAACACCAATTGAAACCAACATAAAAAAATATTTCAAAATCGACATCGAAACCTGTGGAGAGAAAATTTCAACCCTATGAGTTTTGCTAAAACAAGTACACGAGTTATCTACTCATTCTTTGCTTAACGTAAAATATATTTTAACGATCGAGGCATACTAAGAGCGAAAGGTGCTGCTTTTAACCCTTCAAACATAGCACAATTTACAACCTAGTCAGAATGCAATTAGTGAAACAATTATTTGATTGCACACATATAAATATATTTTATCACATAATCTATCATAAAATTCAGTTATTTATATTGTGCGTTATTCCAAGTCGAGCATTGACTTCTTCCATTGCCTTCATCTTACCTGTCTTCAAGTTCCTCAAATCACGTATTTGTAGGAGTTCTTCTGCGTCTATTTGTATACCCTCCTCCCGGCGCATACGTCAGAATTTTGGCTCTCCGACTGGTCTCCATCCACCAGGACTTCATGTGATATGCCCACTTTGCGATACTGGTAATAAACGACGTTTTTGTGTTTCACGCTTAAATTTTTAGTTTTAACGCTCTTTTTCACATCGTATTACCAATGAACCGCTTAGTGTAATAAATATAATTGAAACAAAATTTGACATATCAACATTTGCTTATCACTATTGAAGTTATTAGATTCAATATGTATTTTTCTGTGTATGCTTTTATCGGCTCATACAAACTTTGTTATTATTACATCTTGAATGACAAAATTTATATTTTTTTTTACTTTTATACACCCCACATGAGCACCGCTTTGGTAACCGTGTATCTGATAAACGTTGGTTTAGCTTTCTGAACTCAACCCTGATAGTACTAACAACTAATACAGCTTTTTTATGTTTATTTCAATAGTATAATTCAATCAAAAATGTGTACTTTTTTGGCAAATTTTGTCCAATATTTAAATAATCAATAACTTAGGGATTGAGATGGTTCGTAGTAGTTGTGGAATTATATAACATTTTAATCCCACCTGTGCGTTTTATTTCCCGCGAATTATATTTTCAATTTACATACAAATTATATCTACAGATAGCGTAGTCGTATGTGTCAATATTCTGTGTCTCAACTCGTGTGTTACATTTTTTTCTTTGGCTCGTATATCAGAAGCTTACCAAACAAAACCTTGAAATATGTCTTCTTATAAAGGTCAGATATATAGGAAACTAGACACAAGCTGTCTTTCAAAATAAACAATTTGTATCGTACAATTATTTTCTTTTTTTTAAACCATATTCGGAGCATATGGCCATCACGCGGTTCCTCCAAGCTTCTCTGTCCCCCGCCAGTCTTCTCGCTTCCTTCCAGGTCATCCCAGCGTCCCGTAGCTCCGCCGAATACATCCTATGGATGGTCGTCAACGGCCTTCCAGGGCGACGGAATCCATCTGGTTGGTAGAAGAGACAGGCTCCCCTGGGGCATCCGCAGCACGTATCCAAGCCAGGTCTATCGTCACTTTTTTATTTTGGACGTAATAATAGGCAGCTCTGTCCGCTCTCTTACCTTCGAGTTCCTGACAAAATTGAACCACCGTACCCCTAGTATTCGCCGCAAACATCTGTTTTCAAAGCACAGTATACGGTTACCCTGTGCCTTGGTGAGGTGCCGTGACTCACAACTGTAAAGCAACACCGTCAGGATGCATGCGTTGAATTAGTGGCATTTGGTTCTGACCGAGTACAACCATGAGTTCCAGACTTTCCGAATTGAGTTAAAGATTGCTCCAGCCCCTAATCGGATTGCCATCTTCCGTGATGTGTACTCCCAAGTACCTGAACCCGTCGACTCTCTCGATGTCTTGCCCCGCGCTCGTCAGAGGGTAGTCTGGGTCTGGACAGACTGGACTTTACTTTTAGTCATTCTTAATTTATATTTTTGTCAGTGCCTTCAATAACTTCAAATTGTTGTTTTACTGTATTTTTAATGGACTATTTATAACTGCCATAATTTTATTCTTTCGTCTGATTTATCTTAAAAATTGCCAACACTTTTATTGAAAAATCGATTAATGAAGCTGTCCGTACTTGAATTTAAGTCTATGAACACAACAACCGATTACAACGGCGTTGGCCACTAGGCTATTTTTGTTACCATGTCACCTCCCAATGTAGAGCATACGGCGTCCTGATGAAGGTATTTCAAAAGAAGTTTTTTACACTGATTTTTATTCAGTTGCTCAACCTGTCATTTTCGAACAGATTAGGGATAGAAAGATAGGGTTAGGACATGCTAGCTATATCGCTTTCGCTACGCCCCATTTTTAGGAGGGGATGGGTGGGAGGGAATTTTAGAAATCACAAACATCTATGCCTACGCCTATATCCATTTACTATAGTTACGTCTTCACTGTTATTAAATATTACTACTATAATAAGACACTGTCTAACTTTCTTTTTTGATCCAAAATACGTGCTAGGGCTTAATATCGGGGGAGGACATACTTTTCAAGTACCATATGAAGATGAATTTTACATTTATTACTTTTAAATTAGGTAACAGGTCCATTTAGGTAAATTCTACACTCTAGATTCCAGTAATTAATTTCGGCACCTGGGAATTGCTTGCAAGGAACTGTAGACTTAAACAAGGTATTTCTCGGAATTTTTTGTTCCAAACTGTACAATTCTCGGAAATATTAGGTCAGCTAGAGGTACTAAACTCAACAGTATTCTTTAACGAATTATATTCTTCACACTATTTTAACTAGGGCTCATTTTTGGGGGAGGGCTTATATTCCAAAAAAATATGAAAATCACGCAAGGGCCTATTTCTGTAGGATGTCTTATTTTCGGAAAAAAATCTGTAATAATCAAAAACATTATGATCTGAATTTCATTATTTAAATAATAAACAGCTTTGTTATATCTTTATTGAATTGATGATATAGGCGTTGTTTTTTTTGAAGAATTGAAAAATATAACAGCGCAAAAGAATGCAGAGGGTTGAAGTTTAAATACGAAACCTTCACAAATATACAAAAGCTGCCTTTAAGTCATCTCTAACATTGTTATTATCAACACTACTGCAATTCTTAGAAAATATTTGACATAATTTTCATTGTTCATTTTAATATTACCATAATAAAAGGTTTTAAATGTTAATTTCGTATTAAAGGCTACAAATATCGATAAAATTTCCATACCGGATGAACAATATTTAACATGTATGTAACATCCAGTATCGAATCGTGTTTTGAACATAGGAAACAATGCCAAAATTCTGCAAGTATCTTTAAATTAAAAAGCGTATTAATTACTTAATCGAAGAAATAATAATACTTTCTAACTCTAAAGACGGATATTATTTCACACTTGCTCTCTAGGACAGTCAAAAGCATTCTTTAGTTTAATTTAAGACATCGACTGAGGGTGCTTGATGGAATTTCAATATCAAATTTGGATTATTGAGATTTTGTACACTTCCATGTATTTTGTCACTAGCGACCCGGGTTTCTTCAGGCATCTTCAGGCATTCGTGCGCTCGAATTTCTGAAGATGCTGAAAGGCAAAACCCGGGTCGTCAGTGACAAAATACATGGAAGTGTACGAGGTAAGATATTATACGTCTGAGAGCCACACTGATACCTGAGTTAAAATTTCGATTTCTGTTAATGCGTTGTTTACAAAATAAGGATTAAGGCGATTCTCTAAATTTTAACGCATGTATCAATGTGTATCCTAGACTTATAATACGTTATCTCGTAAATAATATTTGTCGTATTTGTATCTTCTATATAAACGTTAGACACTGTTTACTGTCTGTCAGTTCGAGTCCATTCGTGTGCTCGAATGCCTGAAGATGCCGAAAGGCGAAACCCGGGTCGTTAGTGACAAAATACATGGAAGTGTACAAAATCTCAATAATCCAAATTTCATTCTTTAGTTGGTTTTTTTAGCCTCTATAACAGTAAAAACTTCTCTAAGTGATTAAAAAGAGGTCTTGGGTGTCTGTAATCTCTAGTTGATCTATCTCAAATTATCTCGGTGAAAACAAAATTGACACTGCGATATGCAATATTATTTATCGTGTACAACACTCACATTGTCGTCATCGTAGAGTTCTGACGACAACTTGATGCCGATTTTTTCAATTATGTCCCAATGTAGAAGAAGTGTTTACAAGAACTTAGTTATAAAGTAGTTCAACATAGCTTGATTGAACGATGAGGCAAAGAATTAACTGGTAGTTGGGTAATCGTTCTCGATACGTCCCATCTTTAGGATCTGATGTGTGTAAAGGGATGTAAACATTTTAAAAAATCGTGCATTCGAAAGAAATTTACTAATTAATAAAACAAATGGAAAACGAGTAGCCATATTTGTCATTTCTTTTCTGTTAAAAACCTTTTTTTTTAAATAATTTTAAATTTGTATGTTTACAGCAGTCAGACACCTTTTGTAAACAGTACTGTGTTTATTTTAAACATTTAAAGGATTGACAATATCTTATATATAATAGCCAAGACCGCTATGTAGACGTTTTATTGTTATCACATATCACATGTAGGTATGAAATTTTATCATGACGTTCGCGGTGTACATATAAAATATAACGTTTTGCAATGCACACACAGTTCTGACGTACTAGCTACTTTAGACATTCAGTATTTCAATTTCAATACCGTCATCTATGACGGGTACGGTTACTAGTTATATGTAATAGCCCAGACCGGTCTGTAGACGTTTTATTATTATCACACCACATGTAGATATACATTTTGATTATAATCAAAAAATAAAACTAGCTACTTTAGACGTTCAATATTTCAATTTCAATACCTTCATCTATGACCGGCTTCCCACTAGTAATTTATATTATTCTTGTATAATATGATACATCATTTTTGTAAAAGCCAACTAGACTTTAACTTTAACACATTCGCAACGGGGGAAATATGACCAAAATATGCGCTGTGGCGGGGCTGATACGCAGGAAATTGACAATAAGTCATGAAAAGAATAGCATGAAACTGACCAATCGATAATTGGATGTTCTCCTAAAGGTGTTTCGTAATAAACTGATCAAATTCTTACAATAATATTATGAACTAAACATGAATTATTAGTTATGAGCTATTAATGGCGCCTATATCGAATGACGCGAAAAACGCGTTCCCGCCGCAATACAAAAAACTTTGCCACGCGGAAAACGTGTCCCCCGGAGCTAACGTGTTAAGATATAGACTATCAAATTAGTATTAAATCATTAAAACAAATCATTCGTGCACTCGAATCCCTGAACACACTGAAAGTGAAACCCGAGTCGTCAGTTGAGAAGTACAAGATTTGGACAATTCAAACTTCAAATAGATTTTTTTCAAGCATGTTTGTATTGAAGTTTGTAAAAAAAAGCATTACGTCTTTAACAGCCTATAGCTACTTACAAACTCTAAAACGAGTTTATTAAAATGCAATTTCTTTTTCGTCTATCCAATGTGTGTATAGAATTAAAAGAAGAATTCGACATCACAATTTGAATCTTTCTATTAAAAAAACAGTACTCGGACAACCGTGAAAATATTTGATTGGCATTACATTGGTGCTGCCCGTACACACAATATGCACGTTTTGTAACAATATGTGCTGTTGCAGGTTTCAGTATGTTGATTAATATTTTTAAAAATCTAATCGAAGATCCACATCAATCATTTTTTTGTATCCTATTCTTATTTGGATAATACATTAAATTGGATTTTATGTCGTCATTTTTTGCCTGTATTACAAGGTAAAAACAAACAGGAATGTCAAAGCATTTTTTGTTTTTTTTTAGTTATTTATTTATTTTTTAAATTATTTGAAAATACCCGAATCGAAGAGAGGCGAATGGTTGGTTATCAACGTCCTGGAAGGTCTGGGATCTCAAGCAAACACCATTTCAAATCCGGTTTATCTCTTATTCATTTTAACGAAAATGCTGTGGTTTATTACACAAAAATATTACTAACACATAAAATTGAGTCTACATTTACATTTACTTAACACATGAATTTACCTATAAGTTATAATGCAATTGATACGACAACGATTTTTAATTAAGTCCAATTTCAAAAAAACAAAAACAATTTACAATTACTTCGACGCAGCGGCCCCTCTCAATCGACTCTGCAAACAGACAATCAAAACCCCCAACCACTGTAGGTTGCACCACTTTTTGTCTATAATAGACCCGTCCGGCTGGACACTTTCTAATTTCCACTAAAGGCCCTCGTTGGTTAGCAACCGATGGCTTTTTAATGTCCATAAACCGGTTCGGCTAGCTAACATTAGTTTAACATGTTTAAAAGTGTTCTAATGCCGTTCTCGTATCACTCCAACCTTCCAAGAAACAAATAAATATTAGCAAAAATATCAGGGCGTGTCATATTATTGATTTTTCTGGTGCTTCTGCAAGTGAGTAGTCAAACGAATAATCCGAAGACAGTCAGTCAAAAGTATCAAGCTATCTGCCATCAACGTACAGAGTGCCAAAAAGAGATAAGAGAGTGTTGTCCTAAAGTTTAACTCCTGGAATGTCGAGGGTATGATGTCTTACCACGACATCTTCAGCATCAGTCTTAAAGCACACCACCTTAAAAGCATTGGTGTTCTTTCATTCGTTCTTCCAGGTTTCTACAATATACAACATAACTGAAGTAACCAAAGCTTCCTGTATTACAGATGTCAGAAGGGAAACATGGCTTATTTGGTACTTGATTTGTTCTTTTTACATTGCATTAATTAATCTTAGTTGTTGAAGAACCATGTTCTTGTAAAAAAAACCTTGTAAGTTGGTTAAAATGGCGTTTTTGGTTTTATCAGGCAATTAATTTGGTCAGCCACTAATTCCATGAATGGTCAGTAACTAATTCGATAAATTGCCAGTAAGAAATAATATATGTTCAGTTAATAATTCCAAAATAAATAAAGGTAAGGTTGGGTTCGATTAAAAAACTGACCGTTTTATATAAAGATCTGACTGTTTAATTTGATAACGGTCAATTTTTTATAAATTACTAACCTTGACTTTATTAACTGACCGTATAACAAATTAGTTACTGACCATTTTGATTAATTACTAATCATAAATTAAAATAGTTACTAACCCAATAAATGCAGGTCTTTTATCAGCAGTAAGTCGTTGCCACTTACAGATAAAACTTATGTGAATAGTCGCTTAAAGCTGAAAAAGGTTGATTGACGACCACTGCTCAGTTAAATAATTATATTAAAATAAGAAAATCTACGAAATTTCTCACACTACTATTATTTTCATTATGACTCTTTGAGCTTGTGAACTGACTTCACCATGGAATATTCATCAAACAAAACATATTTTTTTTAATCACAAAATTAGATAATACCTGTCTAAGGGGACTCTGACGCGTACGTGCTTTAGATATACATAAAATTTAATATATACCCACAAAATCAACAATAACTTAAGCATTACTTCAAATCTAGTGATATGTTCAATATCGACGGTGTTTTGGCCAATTGAAAACCCTCAAAATTGAAATTGTTCAGAAGAGAGTGAAAACTGATTTTATCGAAAACATGACATGGTGAGTTTCGTTATGAATCTTTGAAATGCACTACTGTTAAGTCTCATGTTTGCAGATACGGGATTATACGTAGTAAGAGTCGATATAATAGTGGCTTACACCAAGTGGCCGGGTCAGAATTTTAAAACCTAAAACCAATGTATAATGATATTTCCATTCCAAAAAGTGGTCAATTGAATTTTCTTATTTACATCATTTGGCCGAGACCTGCTATATCGTCGTTAAAATGAGATCAAATCATTAACTCATTTTCGTATTTTTAAGGGTTTCGTACCAATTGGGCAAAACACCATTGATGTTATCCACATATCTTAAGTTTTTAATATTACATTTTACATTCGTCTTCTAGTACGGTGTTTTTAACTGGGGTGTGAACGCTTTTTAGTGGTGTTTGAAGAATCTGGAGTGCATTTTTATATCTTAAGCATTTACTGGGCGCTGTTGAAATTCTAGTGTGCCATTTACACATTGCGATGATGCAGTCATCTCTGACAATCCCTGAGACGGGATTGTAAATTTCTTAGCGCCCGTGTTTGCGAATACTTTTGCATTTTAATCAGTTTAATATAAATTGACCTTTACTTCAATAAATCTATCGCATAACATATTCGTAACGTTGTAAGTTTGAAATTTGGAACTCGGAGATTAGGGAACGGTCCAGCCAACGGCGGTTATGGAAATACGTTGGAACTGGCCTTAATCCTACTTGCCTTTCCTTCCGATCTGTGGGATTCCGGCGACGGGATGTACTCGGCGGATCTGAGGGACTCTGGTATGTCATGGGAGGAAGCAAAGCGGTTGGCGGGTGACAGGGAATAATGGATACGCCATGTGGTAGCCATATGCTCCACAGGGAGTGAATATGGAATATGGATTTATGTAAGTTTGAAATTTAATCTATACTTGGAGTTGGCTGAATAATTTGTCTGTGGTAAATAGAACGACGGCCTCAATAACGTTAATAAACACTGCTCTAGTGGCTAAAAGCTTCTAAGCGTGGTGTAATCAATGTATCTCTGAATGAAGATCAGCAGTAGAGAAGTAGGTGTATTATCTTCGTTGGGAGGTAAACGAATCGTAACTAAATGACAGCGTGATAAATTCATATCTAAGAGTTGTTATTTAAGATAATTCCTATTATGTATATCTTAATGATTATTAGGGTGATTGCGCTCTTGTAAAACCAATTCATTTAGATGATTTAAGACTAATAATACTTTTAATCAGGCGGTTGACACACCCCCCGGAATCCAGCGGCGTAGATGAAGATTTAATTCGTTGCAAAACAATTTGTTGCAAAATATTACTTGTAGAATATTTATAATTGTTGCATAAATAAAATATGTAAATCAATCAACATAAGACTCGAAGCAATATATCGTTGTTTCCATTGCGAAATTATATATCCGCAAAGTGAAAATTTTACTGTGGAATATAAAAACCTTTTAAAAATATCTTATTTGAATTAAAACAAAACATAAAAAGCATGTAATTAGTATAGTTTCACATATTTCATATTAAATAAGTTTTTATTGTTATTGTTTTAATTCGATAAAGTTGTTTTTTAAACTGTTAATATGCTTTCTTGAAAAATTTTCATTTTGCACTGGAAACGACGATATGGTGAATTCAGTATAATTTTTTTATCAACAGTTTTTTTACCGGTAGATTAGAATACATATAAATGTTAATGTACTTATGCTTCAACTATAGTTTCGTCGTTGTTATGGAAGAAAACACTAACTGAAAAATACTAGTTTCGAAGAATTGGACTTTGAAGTTTTTCAAACGTTTGAAATGCTATACCATTTGTTTGTACAAATTAAGTAAAAGTACAATTTATAAAAATAAGTGTGTTCTTCCATACTGTAAGGTTTGAAATAAGGAACATTTTCGTACAACTAACTAACTCAGTATGTTATTTTTTCGATTTAGTGTTTTCTTCCAGAACAGCGACGATATATCAGCTTGTAAAAAAAAGAAGTCAATTCTGACCTGATATTTTGGAGCAAACAAGCTCCTTCGCAATTTTAAATTATGATCAAGTACGATTTCACTTGTCAAAAAGCTTTTTCACCTAGTTAGATGATTATGATCTTGATAACTTGAAAATGATCCTTCGCTGATTGAAGGCCGTCCAGACCCAGTTAAACAATTTTGAAGTAAATTGTAAACATTGCATTTTTTAAAACATTAAGTCTTTTCACCAGCGAAATTCATCAATTCAGCTGAAAATCAGTTCGTTTTCTGAGTGATAAAATTGCAATCTCTAAATTCTTGACTTATATTTGCCCCCCCCCCCCTTCCCATAAAAAATGTTAAAAGCACGTCACTGCTGAACATATAGGCACGATCTCGGCCAATGCGGATTTCATTTGCGTTTTAAATTGCCTGTTTCACGCTCCAATTAAAAGATACATATCTATCACTGTAGCACTGTAGCACTGTCGCTTGGACTCAGCTGTCTGTTGCCTCTATACATTTTCGATAATTAAAGAGATGTCACGGATAGAGAACAGTGTTGGCCATCCAGTGACGTCCACAGATCGTCAAATTTGCATTTTTTTGAATATTTTGTCATTCAGACATTTTTTGGTTATATCATTCAAGCCAGTCGCCTTTAGTCAGACTTTAGTTGCGGTGTCCACGGCCGCAAATCCAATAACAGTTTCATAATTTGAGTTTTTAACCGATTTATGGAATCGCGCTCAAAGCCTTGGATGTTTGAGCGTTCTAAATTCTTTTCCACACATTCGATCAACTAACTACTAGTCCAGGTAGGACGAAACATTACCTGTTGGAAATGTATTTATGTATTTGTTTATTTCAGTCAAATGGCCGCACTTGAGACTCTATAAGGTCGCAGGTTCGTCATCCTTACACTATTTCTTTCCTAGCTATATGCTTCTATTCTTTCGCTCTTCTGAAAAAGAGCAGTTGAACAACTAAACAACAAACTGCTCTCGTAGGACAATTTCTGTTAAGATATGCTTCATTAGAAATCAAAAATGCTCCACACTGGAAGAGGTCATGTTGTCAAAAAACACACTGATCAAATATATCACTGATACACGGAAACAGCTTCCTGATTCCAATAATTTCATACAATTAACAATAGAATCGTTTGTGAATCATGCGTGCGCCTACGCATTCGTATTTCCTGTAAAATACTTCAACTAGATGTATTTCATCATTCTTGAACTTAGAGAAATGCACCGCTTATCATTGTTCGTATGGTGCTTTCAATTGCATATTTCATTAATTTATTTTCTTTTAGAAGTGTTAAAATTTTAAAGCAGATTGTAAATTGTGATTGTATTTAATTTTTAACTATCATTTTATAAATCAACTGTCGTTTGGCCAAGTGATGTAACCCTTAAAAAATACGGAAACGAATTAATGATTGAATCTCATTTTAATTTCTGACCCGGCCATTTAATTTAAGCTACTATTATATCGACAATCCCTACGTATAATCTCGTATCTGCAATTTACAGAAGTTCGTTTTTTCAAAGATTCATAACGCAACTCACCATAATATAATTTTTTCGATAAAACAGTTTTTACTCTCTCCTGAACAATTTCAATTTTGAGAGTTACGTCAATTGGTCAAAACACCATCGATATAAATATATTTATTGTATTGGTAATTACTTCATTGATAGAACTTTATGGTAGTAAGCTGAATATATTAAAGAATTTTCTACAACAATTATAGGATTTGGTTGATAGCTATTTCAGCTTCGTGCGCACGTCAGAAAAACATTTTAATATGTGAGTTACGCTGGGCACAGATATAGTTTATACATTAACCTTCTGTTGATTTATTTATGGAACGCCAATTGTATAATGCGCTGGACCCTGCCACGGCCCACGTCCTCTGTTGTCTAATAAATTAAACTCGTTTGAACCGTTAGCGATCATCTTATTAGAGAAATGTTTGATAGTTTTTACACTTTGCTACAAACAACGGTCCAACGGTTTTGATCGTGCACTGCGAGACTCGGAAAAGCCAAACATTCCGCTTTAGCTGCAGCTGCTAATTCAATTCCTCGATTCCAAAACGACACATGTCCAAAAAAAATCTAATTAAACTACTTATCCAAACCCCTTTTAAGGTGTCAACTGTCAAATGTCGGTAGAAAGGCCTTATATTTATTGTACAAAACCCACAATTTTTATAACAAATCACGAACATGTTCAACTGATTTAAACAGGGTTATTAAAAGAATTTAAAAACAAGCCTTAGAACATAGGTGAAAGAAGACATTTTAAATTATGTGATTTTTTTATTAACATGTGACATAAAACCTCTTAAAAATCCACAATCGGAAGATTTAAAAAGATGCAAAGATCAATCTTTGAGTAATAAGTCGCATGTGATCCAATTTTCATTTAAAAATACAAAGAAATAACCTCACCCCAGTGCCTTTTTGTCTTTGGTGTGACGATATAAGCATCAAATATTTATATTATATCACTTTATCAATCAATAATAACTTGAAGTACGTACATGCAATTATACATACCAATGCATACTCTTTTTTAGGCCAAGAAAATAGCTGAACGGAAATCGACCCAGATGTTCCTCGACTATAGCGCTCCGGGAAGCAGCAAGATGACCCGGATGACCCTCTCCAGATTCGTTCCTAATCTCTCCACTAGCCACACAGCATCTACAACAATGAGCCGAGTTAATTTCGTGTTTATTGTTTAAGCTTGTTATCTTATCGCTGCTTTTATTGTCCTCTTCTTCTTTATGAGACTCAGGTCACTCGTGCAGGTGATCGGCTATCAAATTAGATCCAGAATAATCACGAATTTTGTCATTTAATAATACAAACTTCGATGATTAATCAACTATGCAGGAAATAGTTATATCACCTGTTCTAAACTCTGCTGATGTTATAATATTTTAATATCTACTCGGTTGTAAATATTGAGTCACTATTAAAAATAGTAGAACGTGACGTTTATACTTCAACAAGTCAATGCCCTAACACAAAAAGTGAATATATCTTGACACTCCCTACGTATAATCACTTATGTGCCAAATGTGTGATAACTGTATCTTTAACATTTTCGTTATATACGCACTCGGTTTTATGGTTAGGCATCAAACAACAAAGAAAATTAGACTTAAATTAGTAGCACTGTCACAATTTTGAAGAATATACATGCCGTTGTTACTTTGTTGAATCTTTAAAATGCTCTTCCGTAAAATTACAGGATTATACGTAGAGAGTGTGGATCTAAACTAATAAAAGTGTACCAATCATGTATACTTTATTTATTTCATTACATTTTACGTTGATATCAATAAATTATCTTTTAGTCTATGGTTGCGTCTGACATTGCTTTCCGAAATGGCCAAACGAAGTTTTTTTATAAATGCTGGTAATAATATGTGCATGTCAGACAAAAACATCAGTTTCTCTCTAGATAATTAAATAACTTGAGATCAAACATGTTTAAATCCAGTTTTGAGAAAAAACGAGATATTGCTGTAGTATTAAAGGACAAATTCAACGTCGCTCAAACCCTCGTAATTTCCATGCAATTTAATGTCAAAATATGAGTTTCTTTATCATAATTATTGACCAAATCCTAAATCAGCCAATAGCGTGATTGCATTTGTCAGCCATGACAGCTAAGTCAGATGTCACTCAGCCTACCCAATTGAAATATTGGTCTGTTAATGTATGGTTGTAAGTGTTTATTTTATAAATTTGTATAAAATACTGCATATTTAAAGCCTTCTTCAATATTAAATAAATAAATAAGAAGAAATACATCAAATTAAACAGTTACATGAATAGTTTGTGAAGAGGATAAGTTTTTATACGAAGAGTGTGTTTATCTCTGGAAAAAGTGGATTTGGTCATTTTTGATCGCAAGCTCCTCATTTTTATATTAAACTTAATCGTTCCTCCTGTGGTTCATAGTCAATTTTAATACTTTGCCGTCAGATCTTCGTTAATAAAATATGAGGAATCTTTATGATCATGTAATATGCCCTGAAAAAGGGTTATCATGAACTAGAAGGGGCTAAACTAAAGGGAACTAAAAAAATGTGGGCACAAGGAAATGATAATGAAATGAGTCAAGTTGTAAAGAATGTGTATTCAGAAAAACGTTTCCACCAATTAGTTGATAAATTAATGCTAATAATGAAAACTAGATCAAACCAAAAATTCTTCCAATACTGCAATTAATTAAAGATACTTTAAAAAATACACCAATTAAAACAGTCGTTTATATAGAATTCCGAATTTTAAAAAAAATCGTTTTTATTTGCCGCGCGAATGGTCATGGTCATTCAGCGCACGCGCGCACGTGGTGATCCGTATCGTAATGCGCGCGAAACGATCGTTGCACCAATCACGGGTCACTATCTCAAGGTCACGCTGCGGAGGATGCGCAAACTGACTTTAACCCTTTATTACCCAATCATGAATATAAATAAAAAAAACTACAATCTATTTTTCTCTGCTCGCAATATCGCACATCCAATTAAATAGAGAGTCATAAGTAAACAATGTGTGATTTTGAGTTAAGTAATAAATATTCACAAAAATGTTTATCACTATTCAACCCCATTGATAGCATTTGGAAAATAATGACCCTTCTACATACTACAGAACCAATTTGAGTGGAATAATTTTTATTAAGTCATACCCAAAACTCAACATTTTCCTGTGTGTTAATGTAAAATAGTACTTTTCAAAACGAATACATACATATGCAAAATTTGTTACTATTGATAGATAGTAGTTATGGCTCTATTTCATCGCATGTGTGTTATATGTTTTCTCTTTAACTATCTTTTGGCTTGTGACTGCGATATACCTACATCTATCTATTCGCTGCATATTCAGTGCATCCTATGTTAACTGTAATTAGCGAGTGAAACAGACAATTCGGTAATTGAGAAATAAAACATTGCAAACCAGTGGCATCTAAGCTAACATAAAAAGGTTTAAGCTTGAGTTATTGAAATGTTGTACACTTCCATGTATTTTGTCACTAACGACCCGGGTTTCGCCTTTCGGCATCTTCAGGCATTCGAGCGCACGAATGAACTCGAACTGATAGACAGTAAACAGTGTCTAACGTTTATATAGAAGATACAAATACGACAAATATTATTTACGAGATAATGTATTATAAGTCTAGGATCCACATTGATACATGCGAGAATCGCCTTAATCCTTATTTTTTAAACAACGCATTAACAGGGTGGCGAATTGAAAGTACACCTGTCGCTTACTGGCTGAGCACTGGCGAAACGACCCTAAGTGTTGTTTTACATAGTTAATCGATTGCAGGTTTACCGAAAAGCAAATTAATTATAACAGTAATTAACAGCGCATCTTATAATTGTAAGGTCTTAACTGTATCGGCAATGCAGATTATGATAATATAAATATGTTACTATTGGGACTAGACCAAAACTAAAAACGAACCAATGTATCTCATGGTATCAAAAGGGTTAAATGCGCCCCACACAATAAAATAAACGGACCGATTATGCATGCATATTTGGGCTCTTCAGATTGTTGACTATCGATAGGTAAGGTAATTTCCTTATTGCAATAGACGGAATAATAACATGAAACTAGCCACAAGGCAAATCTTTAAGTGTATATCTATACTGCATACAACCACAAATAAGCCAAAACGAATAAATCGTGGACTACTAAACTCGTTTTATAAAATTCCATAGTTGTTCTGTCTTTTGGATTCAATTAAATTCAGTATTCTCCTACAAATAGGATTATTTTATTTCATATTAAGGTAAATGTACTGGCAGTTGAACTTTTAATGAAATAAAATTACCCAAAATAAGAAACTTAAACGAGGGATTGCTCTAAATTGTAGAGTTCAGACAAGTGGAACGATCTTTTGTCAAATTGAGGAACTAACACATCACCATATACGTCATAGCGGTCATTTGAAAACAACACCTTGTGCAGTAAGTATTTTATTTTGAATTTCTTAAGAGAATTGTTAAAGATATCAGTGAATGTAAGTATGTGCTGCGTGATTCAACCAAGAGTGTTCTTACAGGAAGCTCTGATGAAACCCTCTGATTAGGCATGGTCAACTACTGAAAAATAAGTGGTCAACTACTGGAACTTTCAATTTTTTAGATGGTCAACTACTGACACAATAACATAGTTGTTAAAAATTGAACACGATTTTTGTTGACAGACCCTTTTATAATTTTTGTCTTATCATATTAAAACATTTGATTCATTATGAATACACTTGCTTTGTCATGCTTGCTTGCTTCGGTTTAATGCTTAACGTTAATCGTTGTTTTTGTTGAATTTTTCTCTTAAGCGGTCAACGTTTACCTTATCGTAAGCATTCATAAGCGAAAATATTTTGTTACGTATATTCAAAAAAGAAACTGTTATAACTTGGGCTTACATAACTTTGCAGAATGTTTGTAATACGTTATTCAAAAAGAAAAACAATTCTTCTTTAAAATGTTGCCATTCGTGAGATGTCTATTTCTTTACAAAGTAGGGAAAACCAAGTTGTGTAAATTATTCACGTCGTCTATACTAGTCAAAAAGTGTCAGTTAGAGCAGCGGCTGGCAAACTTTTTGACTCACGGACCACTTAACTCATAATTTTAATCCAGCGGAGCACTAAGAGGACTTTTATGTTAAATTTTATATGCTGGAAAAAAATTGATCAAAGAAAAAATTAAATGGACCTTTTTTTCCATGTCCGCTCCCAATGTGGAGCATATGGTCTCCTAATGGAGGTATCTTAACAGGATTTTTTTTCTACGAGAACTGCTTGTTACTAAGTTGCCAAACCTCTCTTTTTTCGAAGAGAGTAGGGATAGAAGGATAGGGTTAGGACAGGACTAGTGGTTAGCTAATCGCTGTCGTTACGCCCCGTTGGGATGGTATGGGTGGGAGGGAGGACTCAGACGACGAACAGAAATCCATAAATCGATTGAAAGATCAATCCATGAAAATCGTCCGCACCGGGAATTGAACCCGAGACATCCGTAACCGCAGCCAGCGACGCTACCAACTGCGCCATGGACGCCGCCAGCACCGCACAGTACAGCGAAATGCACCTAGTTTCATTAAATAAAACTATTAATTATAAAAGTTTTATTAATTAAACAAAAGTTGTTGCAACAAAACCATTAAAAAATAGTTTAAATACAATATATAAGCTTTTGGCATTGAACATTTTTAATGTGTTGAATGCTCCGCTTCTTTTTACTCATTATGTGCTAAATATATTTGAATCTAAAATAAAAAAGAATTTAGAAAAATCAAACTCAATTTTGTTCAATAAATACCAAATAAAAAGAAAATAATCAAACCCCAAATTTATAATCCAATATATTGAATACATTTTATATTGAACTCAACATATCCTTAAGCAGCACTTTTATCATGCCAACTGAAGTATTATATCATGCGACAGGCTCGAAAGTTAGACATGTTACGAGATTCAGCCAATTTTTTTCTGGGTTGGTTTGCTGTGGATTAGAAAATTAAAATAATATCATATTTCTCTATGAAAATTTTATCTCTGGCCACCTCTTTGTCTACCGCTGGTCTATAGTAGTCAAAGAGTGTCAGCTAGAATGCAAGGCAAGTTACTCAATCTTAAAACATCAAAAGAGAGCCAAAAAACGTGAAACGACCGTATTCTGATAGTATCTACGTTAATAAATGGTATGAAAAGATATCACAATTTTTGTAATGGATTGAGAAAAACTTACTCATCTCTTGATGGTTGCTGTAATTCTTCAACATTATTGCTTATAACGTTTTTTTTACTGTTTAATGAAAATGACACGAATTTAATTATAAATTGCAGCAACGTGTTGAAATTATGAAATATTTGTTTGGTAATTAGATCTTTCCAGGTCAATTCTTATTTTATGATTTGTTTTTGTCTCCAAGATTTAATACCTCCAGACATCTTTTTATGGGATTATTGAAAAACTATTTTTTTTAACGAACCACAAACTCTTGACCAACGGTACAACAATATTCGTGAACGAATCGAAAACATACCGATCGAAATGCGCAAAAAAGTGATTTCAAAGAAAATACTTAATTTGTCAAGTCTCTGAAAATGGACATTTGATTTAAGCCAAGTAGAGATAGAAATTAAGTCATTTAGGCGCTGATCGAACATTTCGAATCGATTTCCATCTTAAATTCGGTCATTAAAGTCACATCACTGTGTATTGAAAACAAATGATGCGTGATTTAATTATAAATGGATTCCCTACCGGTCATTTGTTGTCTAACTCTATTTGCTACTGACAAAAAAAAAGTAAGAACTGGAAATTCATTAATTCGCGACTATAATATTTTCAAAGAGGAGAACAAGTATCTCTTCACTACAAAGATTATTTCATTAAAATTCGTTCTTCCAAGTAGCATGCATGTCTACAACAAAACCGTTTATGACTGAATAATTTTAGCTAACGAATGGTTAAGTAATAAGTGTTCCTTGAGTCATACAACATACAAAATAAGCCGCTCGATATGAATTCGATTGCAAATAATACGTTGTTTGTAGCAATAAATTAAAAGCTTATCTCATCGACTGGGTAAGTTTTACACTTTGCGAAAACGTTCGTTGAATTTCCAACAATGGGCAGTTGAGACGATAAGCTCCGCCATTATCAGGTCTTACCTCTAAAGTAGGCTTTATTGGCAAAGCCCCGCGAGTCGCTTTGTGGGCCTGCGCTTATATGGACAGGGAAAATTCATAAAGCCCCTAAGTGGATAATAATAAGCCTGTGATTTCAATTTTAACTAAATGGTTCGAAGATTCGTATCAATAAATGGACTCTACAGAACTGTATTTTAAACAAATTGTTGGTTTATGTAAACTATTAACCATTTCTTCTTGTCAGAAGTTACTCGAGCAAAATCATCAGCACACAATGAAAGCGTAATATTCAACAAATCACTTGATTATTAAACGCTGTTATAGTTAAAAATTATCTTTAACCCGAACCCGGCATGAAGCCCGGATTTATTTTTAAATTTACAATACCGCTGAACCTCATTTTAAACGTACCGCTCTTTAATATTAAATTTTCTGGCACATCGAACTGTCAACCATCTAAAATCAATCGACAACTACTATGAAATAATAACATACACACTTTATTAATGTACAAACAAAATTGCTGCATGGCTGACTCATAAGTCATGATTCGAATATAGTTCGAAATTACTTTCTGGAAAGTAAATTACTTACGTGGGCCCGAATTTCAATTGTCCCTACCCTTCCGAGCCCTGCTTATGGACCAAGTCTGGGCCCGTACAGACTAGGGCTTCCAATCCCGGGATCCCGGTCAATTATTCAATCCCATAATCCCGGTATTGATAATCAGAGAGTCCGGGATTTACTGTAAATGCTAAAAAAAATTCATATATCAAACTAAAACTTTCTGATTAAGTACAACGTGTACCTCGGTTTGTTCATGTACATAGTTTTTTTATAATATCAATAAAATTAAAATAAATTAATTGTAGTCTCCCTCCTTCTCGTATTTCGTAACAGCCGTTCTTAAATAATTTTAAATAGATGATAAATTAGGCCGGTTTCTTAAATGAATGGAGGACAATATTTTAAAGTGAAATTGAAGGACATCTCTTCTTTTTGGATGCCATTCGGTAAAACCTACCATAATAATTCAATAAATAAAATAAAATATAAAATTATTCTGATCACTGTTTTTTTTAAATATTTTTCTCTTTTTGTAAATGACTGTCAAATTATTCCAATATTCAAAAAAATATTTATTCATATATACATTCCAATTGAAGCAATAATGGACGCAAATGAAATGTACAATTTAACACATGAAATTACACTTAATGACCAATCACTGGATCCGGGGATTGCCAAATTCTGAATCCCGAAAACCCGGGTTCGTAAAACGGATCCTAGATTAGATGCCTTAGTAGAGACCCCTAATCCAAACACACGGATATTTCATTCCTTCTTATTCACCTTTTGTGAGTGTGTAATGAATGCGGTCAGCTTACCACAAATCTTTTTCTAGCTTCAGCTTTATATCCTTACTCACTCTGAATTGACAGGTTAAGTGACGGTAACAGGTCTGACTTAACATTTTATGTCAAAAAGCTTTATTAGGAGTCCATAAAACATGGCTTAAATAGATATCCTCAGATTTTTAAATGATTATCAATGAAGACCGGAGGCCTGTAGTGAATGTACATGATTTTGAATATACTTGTAATGTCACCGAGTAATTTTTATGGAGACAAATTGTGCAGTTAAATACATTTTTTGCTTGATTGCAGATATTGTAATTTTTTGATTCACCCACGATATGAATCCTAACCGCCTATGCACGCCTCGGCGGGCAATCGATGTGGAAACATTTCTCGGTGTTTTATCATCGATTTAATCGAATAAAAATAAGTAATGTCGAACATGAACATGTTAATATTTCGATCAAAGATTCAATGTGCAAGTATAATACTTCGATTTGTCTCACAAAACACGTGTTTTGAACGTTTCATGCGGCGATATGCGCAACCACTTGTATCATAACCCGCAAGCGACCGAATCATTAAAACAATTTAGAACTATTTTCATTCGAAAACACTAATACACTCACAAAAATTAAACACAATTTGTTTTATACTACATTTACATTTTTTGTAATAATCAGGAACGGCTTCTCTCATCGCAAGCATTATCAAATAGGGTTTACCTAAATATCAATCCCGGAATTCTCTGTAAATGTTAAAAATAATTTATATCTTAAATTAAAAACTTCTTTTAACTATAACGTGTACTTTGGCTTATTTATGTTTTTAACTTTTTATTATACATACATAAATAATTGTATTGTCGTCTTTCTCTTGGTCATATTTCGTAACTGCCGTAGACAGAGAAATTATTTATTAGCTTATCCTGTAATTGAATGTTCAATACTCTTAGGATAATCCCACTAGGCTGTGGGGCCATGGGCCCGTATTCGTGAATAGATATTTCTACACATTTATTATTCAATCGACTTATGAATTTATATTCAAAGGCATAGATGTCTGTAATTTTTACCGATTACACCACCATAGAAGAAAAGATAAGCTAACTACTAGTTCCTTTATAGCTCTATCCTTTTTTTCTTTACATCTCTGTAAAGGTAGTGACTTGTGACCAGTTCTCATCAAAATTCGTAGTGGTATGCTTCATCCATGAGCCCATGCACTTCAAGTTGAAAGCAGACAAGGTTAAAAAAAAAACAAAAAAATGTACTTCGCTGCTTAAAACGGCGTTTGAGTCACGGAGACAAATATTTATATTTCTTTCTTTGTACCGTTTTCTAGCAAAGTTTGGAAACCAAGCTGCAGTCCGTCTCTCTTTACTGGGCCAGTCGTATAAGATAGCTAATTCACGCTTAGCCAAGAGAATCTAATGCTCTTTATTTTTCTATGTAAAACGATTTGAAGTAAAAGCCACAATACAGCGCTGAAGAGATATAGCGGAACGTGAGCCATAATGGCGTGAATACCACTTTTTCGCGCCGTCATGACATACTTCTTTCCTTATACGTTTAATATTTGGAATCAGGTTGATTTGGGGTATGTTCGGTTGTTACACGTCGTTGTTGGGTTAATGTGGAAATTATGAACAAGCGCTTGCAGTAGAGAGAGGTTGGTAATTTGATTTGCATAGATATTCGCAAAGTAGGAAAGCGTGATCATTTAATAACAAGCCGATACACACGCATTTGAGATGAAAGATAATGAGATACATAATGTACGATTTATTCCTATAAACGTTTTCATACGATAGCTAATTACATCTGCCGGATTAGATCTAAAAGCTTTCGATTCGCAACAGGCAATACATTTCAAATATATAATCATATTTCATAATCTATGACGACACTATTTACTCGTTTCAATTATATTTGTTTAATCTCTGTGAGCGGCCGCCGAGACAATTTTTTTCCGTTCATATATTGACTTAAATGTGAAGATTTCTGAAACCGCTTAATAAACGTTACTAACTCTACCACAGTTCGTTCAATTCAAATGTGTATAACATTTATGTCAGCTCATTTTCCAGTTTTCCTACAAAAATCAAATGAAGTATATAGAATTTATATAAAATAAGAATATATATAAAATGTTAAATATGTAACAATATATAAGAATATATCGTGGTTGTTCTGGAAGAAAGAACTTAATCGAAAAAATGACATATTGAGTTAAATATACCAAAATGTTCCTTATGTCAAGTTTTATCGTATGAAAGAAGAAATTTATTTTTATAATTTACATTTTTACTTAAAAACTTTTCTGTAAAAACAAACAAATGATAAAAGGTATGGCATTTCAAACATTTGACAAACTTCAAAGTCCAATTACTCAAAACTAGTATTTTTCAGTCAGTGTTTTCTTCCAGAACAACGACGGATATTCTTATATATTATATAAAAGAATATCCGGAGAAATTCAGAAACTTATAATAGCCGGTGTGGTGTGGAAAGGTGCATGCTGGGTATAACGTGGAAGGACAAAAAGAGGAATGACTGGATAAGGAAGCAGACAAAGGTTCGCGATGTGATAGAGTTCATCAAAAGACTCAAATGGAGATGGGCTGGACACAAAACTCGAAGTAGAGACAATCGTTGGACAAATTTAGTCATCCAGAGGTATCTATGAGGTACAAAATGTCCGCAAGGTAGACCTAGAGGCAGCTGGATCGATGAAATGATCGATGAAGAGGCCTTCATCCAGCAGTGGATAAATTTAGGCTGTTGATTATGATATAAGAATATATATAAAATATTAAATATATACAATAAGACAGACTTATGAAATCTTTAATAAAATTACACACAAATTGTAATATAGATGATACATTATCGAGAGTTAGAACTATAAATGGTTGTACAACCAAGAAAAATACGGAAAGCTTTAAGAACTGGCGGGACAATATAGTTTTTTTTATTGATTTTGGTTTACAGAAGCAGCAACAAAATTTGGACACCTCGTTTTATACACTGAATTTAAAACTTTAAATGTCATATCTTCTGGATTACAAAATGTTTTTCTTGGTTTATTTGGTGTCCGGAGACTTGTAACGATGTATCTATCATTTTCAAAGACGTATTCTTATTTTTAAATATTAAATAAAAAAAAAATCTGACAAATGAAGTCATAATAGGACAAATATTTCATATACCATAACTGCATTGAATTGCTATGTGTAATGTCTCAAAAGATGACAACGAATAAAAAATGGGAAACAAACTCACCAATAAATCTCAAAAAGGGTTGTGACATAACACATTAAACTCATGTCACCGGTTTATTGCTTTACACCGTTTAATTCTATCGATTACACAATGAATAATTATTACTCAACGGTCATCCAGGACGTTGGAAGATTGGCAAACAGGATTGAGGATCTCCGGAGGCATCCGTAGCACGTGTCTACGTGTTTTGCCATGACTGCTGATGTAATAAGGCTCTACTCGGTCTGTTCCATATTCTCCGAACCACTCTTGAAATCACATAAACATAATATAGCTCGAAACACCCCTAAATATTTTAATATATCGACAGTTTCAACTAACAACAGAAGAGAATAATGTTATTTATTAGTAATTGATTTCTATTAAAGCCATTTTTAATGTGTATGTGCTAGAGGTTTGCACGGGCCCGGGCTTGGCCCGTGAGCTTCTACCCGGCCCGGCCCGAGGTCCGGGTTCGGGCGGGTAGAGAAAATTGATATTCGGGCTCGGGCCGGGCCCGGGTAAGGGATTTGTTTTTCATAAAAATATTTCGTACTATATTCGGATCATGAGTACTCTTGATAACTAAATACTGTTGATAACAAAAAGGCAATAAATAAAATAATTTATTACGTTTCGAATAGCATTGGACACAATAGAGTCTTTTATTTGATAAGTATGGAGACATCATTTAATATTTTGGTAACCTGAAACCGAGCTCATAAAATTGTTATTGGTCCCATGAAACAATGCTTTGTTCGTTTAATCATCACCGATAGTAAGTTTAAATAGTTCGTAAATGAATAGTGTGATATCATTCAGTATCTGCTTTCTATTCGTTTTAGTTACTCGACTATTCCGTGTGCCGAAAAATTCATTACACAAAAATACAAAAGATTCGTTAAAAATGAGTTTCAACGATATAAAGAAAATCTTGAAAAATTGTGACTGTGGTGATGTGTGGAAATCATTCTGTGAAATAATAGATTTTTCTACATGTGAAAATGTTAGGTAGGTACGTTAATGAATTTTATGCTACTGTATTTTTTTTTTTAAATCGGGTTTTTTTCAGACCGAGATATATAAATTTAGGCTTCGGGTCGGGCTCGGGTAACAAGTGTGGTATTAAGACTCGGGCTCGGGCCGGGTAATTTCATCAAATTTCGGCCAGTACAGACCTCTAATATGTGCTCTGAGTTATTCATTACTAATCGACAATTCAAGTTTGTATTTCGCTCGCCTGCAAACTGACCAAAAGTGAGTTACTGCTTTGTTAGATGGGGGGTGTCGATATTATATGATGGTTCTACATCTTGTCTCTTTTTATTTTTATTTCATTTGACAAGCGTATCTAATCCGTACACGATAAATACTAGTCACAAAATTAAGTAATTTAGCGATAGAATCTTTCGTCTTTGAGAGTCAAGCGCAACTTCATCAGAGTAATCTATTATCAGGTTTTGATAGCGATCTTAAATATTCATACAGGAATCTTGATCTGCAGACCGATAAATTCTATGCATTTATAATTGCAATCTTTTTTTCATTCGTTTATGTGTGGCATTTGCGAATTATGTAGCCTTAGGGAATAAAGCAAAACTGAAACGAATCTTAAAATAAGTGTCCAATTGAATTTCTTCATTTAAAATTCAATTAACTCGGACAAAATAATAAAAAAATACTCTCCACCGTTAGTCAGACCGAGATCAAACCTCTAAAACAAGACACTACAATAATTTGACAGCGTCAAAACATCATTACTACGATATATCGTAATAATGTGACCTATTTGATGTATTCACAGCAGCACAATTGGTCGTTGGCACAGTGTATCTAATCGCACTCGATTTCATCCCGTTTTTAGGATCGGTTGACTGGGATGGAAGTTAATACATCACAAACATCCATGCCTTCGAACAGAAATCTATAAATTAAAAAATCAAACTGCCTCAACTGTGACTCGATCACCGCACAGATCACTGCATCACGGACACTTTTAAAGTGTAGTAGGCGTTCTATTATTTTTCCAATTACATACCTGAAACACATAAATCACTATGTGCCAAAAAAGTGATATCGACCTTCAAATAAATAAACGCTTTGAAAACAATGATGATATTTTTGCTAAGGCAACGGGTGGGCAAACTCTTGGACCAAAAGAGCCAAATGTATGTAGCAAAACGGCTTAGAACCAAAAACCCTTTCGAAAGCCAAAAAAAATTTTGTACGATAGCTGATTAAAATTAATTCGTTACATTTTATTACGTATTTTAAATTAATTAAGTGAAGAAGATTTACTGAAAAAAACTAATGTAAATATTTAAAAGTTTTCTTTTTTTATTGTCGAAATTAAAAAATTTAGAGGAGGGTCTCGACATAACTGACCGATACGGGTTGGGGGGTGTCCGTTTAAGCCAATTTTTTACTAAGAAAATAAACGGTACAGCACAAGGCCTGTAATTTTTGTATAAATGGATTGAAAATAGTATGTGATTACAAAAAATGATTACCTAGGAATGAACATTTTAATTCACAGTAAAATGTTCTGCTATCAAATAGAATACAAATAAATAAACATACTTTATTTGTGTAACAATTATAAAACACAATTGTGAGTTTTGCAAAATTTTTGTAAAAATGATGAGTTCTGAATTTGGCAAAAAAGAGCCAAACGAATTGCCCAAAGAGCTACCGGTTGTCACCCCTGTGCTAGGGGAATACCAACGAAACAAATGTATTTTGGATTAATGTACAAAAAAAAATTTAACAATGTGAAACACTTTTTTTTTCTACTTTTCATCAGTTTCTTTCTCATCACGAGCATTATTAATAATTGATAAAATATAAATTATAACAAAATTATTTACGTAAAATATAATTTTAATAAATAAGGTAGATCAAAAAATTGGTTCAAGAACTATGACAAGAATTTACTTTATTATGATTTATATTTCGACTATCTCTTGACACTGCCCCATACTTATGGGGCGGACAGGGTCTTCAAAACCAATCTGCAGACTCTTTCTATTAATGCAAATTTAAAATGTAATACCCCTCCTGTGGCGTTTAAGAGTAGTGTCATATTTGTTGTTGGTTTACAGTTAGAAGTTGGCAAAGGGCTTGCAATCCTGCAAGGCCTTCAGTCGGCTCTCGGCCTTTCCCAGAGGGAGTCGTCCGCTGCGAAGCAGCGACTTAGTCCACCACTTGCTAGTAAAACCACTTACAGAGTTTTAAATTAAAACTGTGTAAATCTGTTTGTGTAACTGTCTTAAAGGAAATTATATAAACTAACTGCGATAAACGAGAAAAATTATACTGAATACGACCGGGTTTTAATGGGAGACGAAGGAACCGTTGAATTGTCCTTTGTCCTTCGCCGGAAGCGAGCGTCAGTGTGTCGACGCCCCGCACCCCGCTTCTCCCCGCTCTCCAACCTACCCTCGAGCGAGCGGTGAGAAAGACGTGTTTCTTTCTTACTCTCTCACTCTATGTATAATCAAGTAATTGCCAAATATTTATTTTGCATTTTCGTTTTTTGTGCGCTCATTTTTAAGAGTAGGCATCAACCAACTGGGAAAATTAAATTAAAAATAGTAGCACTGTCCCAATTTTGAAAAACATACACGCAGACGTTGCTTTGCAATTGCGTTGTGGATCTTTGTAATGTGATGGATCTCCATTAAAATCCCATGTTTGCAAATACAGGATTATAAGTAGGGAGTGTCAATTGTATCAGTCTGTAGATAATACAAGCGATGAGTGAAACCTGTCCTGATCATTACAAAAATGTGGAAGTAGTACAAAACAAATTGTATTTCATTTTTAAAATATGCATATCGACGGCGAACATGCATAACCTCGGAACCGACGTTTTTGTGATTTTAGGGTTTTAATCATCAGTGATCACATATTTTCTGCCACGTTGTTTGGTAAATTCGTCGTATTCCTATGCTTCATACAACGTGCGTAAATAACTAAAAACATATTTCTCGTAACCCCGACAAAACAACTTGCGTCAACTAACAATGTTTTTAGAGAAACTTAAAGAAATTAAATGAAAAGTGAAAATATTATTCGTATATAAAGACTAAAGGAAAATTTAGTTATTTTGCGTTTCCTGAATAAACTAATTTTTGAGGTTCCGAGGTATTGCATGCTCACTGTCGTTATATTATATAGCACGAAATGCCCTTTATAATTTATATATATATATAAATATAAATGTATTATCGAAATGACTCACACCCGTTTTGCAATGACTGATTTAATCTCCGAACACACAAGGTATCCGTAGGACTGTAAATCCGCATAACGTATTATAGACATGTCATAGCAAATAAGCGTGCTGCAAGAAACTTTAAGCACCCATTTAGCGCAGAATATTTCAAATAAACATCTAATGGGTGCGTCAATTACCGGATAATTTGGAGAGTATGCAGCCTCATCCTCGGCATGTCGTATATCACACTGCCCGCTTTTAAGCGTTTGCTCAATTTACTACCATACTTTATAAACATGATGAGATACGGCTAGCCATGTAAGCTGGGTTAGAAAGAAGAAATTTGATTCAGTTTGATTGATCAGATGTCATATACATAATATCCCAGGTCGGTCTGTAGACGTTTTATTATTATAGCATACCACATATTGGTATGCTATGCAATGCACACACACACACCCAGCAATACACACAGTTCCGACGTCACGCAAATTTCGAGGCAAACAAACAAAAATAACAGTCAGTCCGTCAGTTTGGAAACTAAAGAACAGCGGCGTTTGTGATTACGTCATGAGTGACAGCAGAGATGGAGAGCGAGGCAAACACCAGAAGCTGCAAAATCCAGGCGTGATGCTGATCCCAAGGCACACAGACAACAACGATCACAAAGAACTCAATCTCGACGTGCCGCTCACGTGGAAGCTCATCAAAGAGCTGAAGAAGCTTGATCATTCAGTTTTTCAATTTTGATATCGTCATCAATGACGGGCGTCCCACTAGTTAGGTAATCGGTATGGATAAACTGTGGATTACAGGTCTGCACTGGCCCGAACTGGGCTGCTGGCCTTTACCTTGCGACGCCCTTGGGCTGGTTTCAGGCGAGTAAAGACAATTCAGATTCGGACTCGGGCCGGGCCCGAGAAAGAAATTCAATTTTCAGAAAAATATTTTGGACTATGTTTGGGTCATGACTCATGATTCAAACACAAGGCAATACTATTCATAACTTAAATAATTTGCTTCATATGTGTTATGAATATCGTTGGAAATATTTAAACAATAACAGTATATTGTTTGAAAAGTATAAATGAACTTCTATATTGGAAAAAACTGGCTTTTTTCGGACTGACAAAATAAATCAGGGCTTCAGTGTAACAAGTGTGACATTCACAGCCGGGTTCGGGCCAGACCTGGTAATTTTATAAAATTTCGGCCGGTGCAGACCTCAACTGTGAATAATAATGCAATCATTTTGAGTCCGTGGTATAGTGGTCAACATTGTTGGCTTCGGTTACGGATCTCACGGGCTCGAGGCCCAGTACGCATAGTTTCATATTAAGAATTATTTATTAAATAGATTTTTTCAATCGTTTCAGTTTCAATTCTTTTTGATCAAATTGTTTCAATAGGTATAGAAGAATTTGTAATGCGTTATGCAAGATACCAACGGGATGTTGGATACAATGATTATCATGATTAAGTGGTGAAGAATTTTAAAATTTGACTTGATTGTCTGAATATTAAAAATGTGGTCCGGTGTCTCATCTTTTCAAACTTAAAATGACGTCCACGATAATAACATGTTTTGAGCTTACACACTTTGTACTTAAATCGTTTTGCAATTACAAACGGGACGATTACAATAATTTGCGTCGCCTTTTGCCACTTTGTGGTAATGTCGGTAGCCGCAAGTGTGCTTCCCAGGTGCGCAACCTTTTTCTTTATACTTTAGCGAAAACAGACGTCTTCGTATTTGAAAAAATAACCAATATTTCATATTGTTTGACGTTAGTGGGGTTAGTTTAATTAAAACATTATTTTTTTACTAGTGGGACGCCCGTCATAGATGACGATATTGAAATTGAAATACTGAATGTCTTTGACTTTCGTTAATATTTTGTGATGATTCATTTTGAACCGCCTGACATCTAACTTCTTCAGCTCTTCGATGAGCTACCATGTTAGCGGCACGCCGGGAGTTTGCCTAGCTCTTTCGTTAGCTGCATAGTTCTTTAGTTTCTATACTGACGGACTGATTGTAATTGTTTGACATGCCCTGGTTTTTTTGTTGAGCTTAAGGTTTAAAAGGATTCAGAACTGCCCGCGAACAGCCTTAATGACAATGATTCTTGGTGTCTAATTATCTAGCCAAACCGATTAACGGTCGTTAAAAATGAATCGGTTGCCGACCAATCGACGGGCTAAGCTGAAATTAGAAAGCAGGGTCTTGGTAATAGCTTTGGCTGCCTGACAACAGTTGACAAAGGGGGGGAGGGCTGTATTTTGACGTTTTAATCTTGAATTCTGCAGGCAGACTGTTTCGAGAGGCCTCGGCCGGTGGTTAAGCTGGCCGAGACGTCGGCCGCATCAGTGGCATTATAAATTGTTTTGGTTTGTTTTGAAATAAGGATTTAATTTCAATTTAAAATCATTTGTTTGGGTCAATTGTGCTCAAATTTAAATGTAAATTCATGTGTTTAGTGTAAATGTAAATGTAGACTCCATGTCATGTTGTGCTGGTAATTTTTGTGTACTAAACCACTGCATCTTCAATAAATAAGAGATTATCCAGACTGAAGTGGTGATTTGATTGAGATCCTATACTTCCTGGATGGTGATAACCAAGCATTCGCCCCTCTTTGACCTGGCATTCTCATGTTATTTTTATTTATTTGCCTCGGCTTTGCGTGACGTCGGAACTGTGTGTATTGTTGGATGTGTGTATGTATGCATTGCATAACATACCTACGTGTGCTTGTGGTAGTAAAAAAATCGCATAAATTTTGTTTTTGTCATGCATGAACTTTGAATTATTCTTCTTTTCAAAACTTTAATAAAATATTTAAGCTTAAAATGCTCAGTCGTTGGAGTTGTGACGATGACAGAAAATACAATTTATAAAGTAATACAATGTCTTTCGTGAATAATTGATGCATATCTTAATATTATCGTTTAGGGAAAGTGTACTATTAACAGTCGTTACTTTGATTGCTTCTCATTAATCAACAGGCAAAATCCGCAGTCGTTGGCTAGTTAGTTAACCGCTCTGATCTGTGAAAGCACTACAGTAAAATAACAAATGAATACACCCAACTTTTCTTTTGCACGGCAGATCCGTTTCAACGAATACAACGTGAATTAAAAACGTGTAAAAAAGCCATACTATATCTACAGAGAAAAAGATGTGTTTCCCAACTTTTAATTTCAACATTTTTTATGGGTGGCCTCTAATGCCAAAAGTTGTTACCGGATAGTTTACAACCTGCTGTTTATACAGTTAATAATGTTGGTTAAATCTTATTGAATAATAAAAATCAAATAAAATCATTGTCGCAGTGTGGCATATACCGCCTCTCTTGTGAAGACTGTCAAGCTTGTTATGTTGGATAGACAGGGAGAAATTTTAGTATTAGAATTAAAGAACATAACAATATATAAGATATCTCAAGAGTAATATTGTGTCAGAGTTCGCAAATTATTTGATTGAAAGTGATCATAATCATAGCTTAGAGTTTTTAGAAATTAATAAAACCGTAATCAACAATAATTGAATATTAGTTAACTTTTGAAATAGCACAAGTGGCTAACCACTATTAAATTTATTTCCCTTAGAATTTTCCCCTTCCATCACATGTAGCTATTTTTATAATTAATAGTGTTATGGTAATTGGTACTGTTATCGTTTTTGTCTTACCCCCTCACCACGTCCAGTAGAAGAAAACAAACCCACCCATGTTTCATTTTTAAGTTGAGAATTAAAACCATTGTTTATGTTAGAAATAAATAACCTTGCGAAACACGTGTCACATTTAGTGCCAGTGGAATAACTAAGTTTAATTTTATACTTAAAAAGAATTTCACAAAGTCACCGCCGAATTCATCGAAAATATTAATTGAACACATTTATTACTGTCTTGCAGCCAACGGTTGTTTACCTCACCTGTAAATAACAGCACAACCTTTGGTGATAAATATGTTGAATTCCCTGGTCCCATATGTTATTACGTGGTTGCATAAAAACAGCCAGTTCGCTTGTATCCGTGGGTCTGTTTTAGTAAAGTGACTAATTCCATGTTATTATAACGTCTTAGCCAACAGGAAATAGCAATGAATAGTATTTTTAAGCAGCAGCAACACTGCACCAGTGTTAGTAATTTATGGTACAACATTTCTAATTACAGCCATTTTTAATCGGTTCAACGCCGCTGATATCTTCATTTTCACTATGATATTTTCACGTGTGTTGCGAAATTAATGACTCTATTACTAACGAAGTTATCTGACTTCTTGTCATTGAATTAATAGTGTCATAATATTGGGTTTAAGGGCAGTGCTTAGTGGATATCAGTGGTGGATGGTGACAAGAATATTAGGACTGCAAGAAAATACTCATCTATTTATGCAGGAAATTCATCTTTCGATTCTTGGATTTCGAAAATACTTTAATAACACGAATATTAAAGTCTGATATTGACGATACCAACTGTTTCTCTACACTTAGCGTCGCAAGAACATTTAGTCTGTCTAAAGTCATGGTAATTCTCAAATAATCCTTTTTAATGTTGAGAAACAACACTCACTTTCCACTAAAATCTGTAATAACTTACTTACGAAGTGTTTTTTTTGTACATTCCTACATTAGATTTTCGACTAAACACTTTGTTATTAACCGTACAGTTCTGAAATAAACTTAAACTTGGCATAGGACGACCTACTGCTTTAATTTCCAGCCTTTTCGAAAAATCCTGACGATTTTCTTTATAAGTGAGATGGAATATACACTATTCATTATTGATGCACGTAAATATTAGACTTATGTAATTAAAAAGTAAATAAATTTGATGGTATGCGTTTCTTTGTGGACAGGCTTAATATACTTCAGGTCCTTTCAACATACGTACTAAACATATGTGACAGGTCTCTGCTAGCTTGAATACTTTCGGGAACGGTCGTCATAATTCGGCAAGAGGTGCAATGCTCCTGAATAACTAAAACTTTTGTATGCAAATCGAATGTGCGACATAGGTGACGTCACAAAAAATATACGAAATGCCTTCTACTCAGGGAGAGCTATACAAAAATTGCACCTCCTCACCGTAAGCAGACTTACAAAAACGTTTTACTATCAATACTACTTTGGCGCGGGATATGTTCGCTTAAGCATTTTTGTGAATCATGGCTTCGTGCAATATTTCTTTATGGGGAACACGCGGGAAAATTTAAAATTAGTGAATCGGTATGTTTGTACAAAATCGTTTATTACTTGAATAAATATGTTCAGGGGAGTACACTGCACCCTTTGCTCGTTTACAAGAGCCGTCACTGGTGGAGATATACTCTATGATATATAAGTAAGAATTACGAATAACCTATGACTAAATCAAAATATTGTATCTGCTAATCAAGATACCTATCTTGGTTATAAAAATATGTACACGTTTTTGTGCACGAGGGATACGTTTCAAGAACCACCGTGAAAAAAAGTCCCATATAGAAGAGATACAGTGAAATCACAGGTATGATTTTATAAAAACTTACATATTTCTATTGTTATTTAAATATATATATACAGATTTATTTTTACTACTTTCATAACACGTATTATTATTTTTGGATTTATTTATTGTAAAAATAAAATGGCATTACAGCTTTGGTAAATGAGGAATGCATTTGACAAATATTTAATCTTACATACAATAGCCCGGATCAATCTGTACGTGTTTTTTAAAAAATATCAGGAATTACCGCTGACAGCCAATGGGCCAAATATTTATAAAATTAGAAAATCATTCGAGATTAACTTGATGAGAATTTTTAGAAGTCACTCATGTCCAAGATCACAAATTTGAATTGGAAAAATATAAATTTGATATTGACTTTGCTGAGACTTGAACCATGACCCACCTGATCGCTAGGGCAAACACTTACCACTAGACCACGGAGGCCGACAATTTATTATCACATACACATGTGCATTATGATTATCACATAAACATGTAGGTATGCGATTTTCTCATGACCTAAGTGTTTGCGGTGTATGTAAACAATACACATAGTTCCGACGTGACGCTAAAACCGAGGCAAACAAACAACAATCAGTCCGTCATTATGAAAACCAAAGAAAAGCTACTTTAGACATTCAGTATTTCAATTTCAATACCGTTATCTATGACGGACTAGTTATATAATAAAGTGAAAAGACCCCGGATCGAAGAGAGGCGAGCGGCTGGTTATCCGGAGTCCTGGAAGGGCTGATCTCAGACAAACACCATTTCAGATCCGGTTAAAAAAACTTATTTATTTTTCCATTCAAGATGCAGTGGTTTAACATTACACAAATATATAAATCTTAACACATAAAATAGATTCTACATTTACATTTACTTAGCAACTGAATTTACTTTAAGTTTTAATACAAATGACACAACGAATTTAAATTAAATCCAACGCAAATCAAAACACAAAAACAAACAAACAGTTCACATCGTCACATCACTTTCGTCGCGACGAGACCTCGTTCGTCCGACTCGGCAGCTCGTCATCCACTGTCTACAAAAATTCAAAAAAACTCCGTGCCAAGTTGGAGCTACCCTTTTCCGTAAAAATGGACTCGTCCAGCGGCCGAAGCCCGGGGGCTTCTTAAATGCCTGACAACAAGAAAGAGCGTATTCTGCGAATTATTGCTGTTTGCCGCAGGCCGATTTCAGTTCGGGACATTAATGACACTTATACTTAAGAAAAACCAGGGTGTGTCAAAAGATAGAACACGAAACAAAAAAAACCGTTTTACAGAATTGCAGAAAACAGAATATAATTAATGGAATTACTGTTTAGATTAACATTCAAAATGTTGGTTTTATATATTACTAGTGAGTACCCGGCATGCGTTGCAATATCACTCAAAGAAAGAAAGTGTTTTTGTTTGAATTCTGTTTATTGAATTTTTTTTTTGGATTAGAGGTCTGCAACGGCCGAAAATTTATAAAATTACCCCGTCTGAGCCCGAGGCTTAATATCACACTTGTTACCCGAACCCGATCCAAAAGCCAGATTTATTTTTTCAGCGAAAAAAGCCCAATTTTTTCCATATAGAAATTCATTTATACTTTTCAAACAATATATCATATTGTTACCATATTTCCACCGAAATTCATAACACAAGTGAAATAAATTATTTCAGTTATGAATAGTATTGCCTTATGGCGGACTCATGACCCGACCAAGGCAGGGCACGTGCAGACCTCTATTTGGGATACACAATAATTTGCCGTGTGCGCACACGAATAAATTAGAAGGTTTTTTTCAAGATGTCGCTTAATGTACGTACTTGATTCTTTCTTTAGATTTTAATTTTTTTAATAAAACCTTCACGGGTGTGCCTGCAACAACTCCCCAAAGCTTCATCGAAATCGGATGAATGGTAAAAGAATGAATAGAGGAAAAACAAATAAACAAACATACATTCTATAATTTAAGACATCGACTGAGGGTGCTTGATGGAATTTCAATATTAAATTTGGATTATTGAGATTTTGTACACTTCCATGTATTTTGTCACTAACGACCCGGGTTTCGCCTTTCGGCATCTTCAGGCATTCGAGCACACGAATGGACTCGAACTGAGAGACAGTAAACAGTGTCTAACGCTTATATAGAAGATACAAATGCGACAAATATCATTTACGAGGCAAGACATTATACGTCTGAGAGCCACACTGATACCTGAGTTAACATTTCGAGAATTGCCTTAATCCTTATTTTGTAAACAACACATTAGCAGAGTGGCGAATTGCCGCTTTCCAACTTCTTATAGAATTACCAGTGATTTTACAATTATAATAGCATTGTGGGTTTCGACGGGATGCAAATACGGGAAAGACGGGAAAAGACGGGAAAAATAGAATACACAATTCACCCAGGAAAGGGATATATAGATTAAGTATACTTCTGTCGGGTCCGTGGTGCAGTGGTCAAATTCGTTGGCTACGGACGTCTCCGGTTCAAGTCCCGGTACGGACAGTTTCTTAAATTGATTTTTCAATCGATTTACTGATTTATGTTCGTAGGCAAAGATGTTTGTGTTGTCTAGAATTCCATCCTAGCTAACGTCTAGTCCTGTTCCAGCCCTATCATTTGAGAAGACTCGAATCGAAGAGAGGCGAATGGCTGGTTATCGACGTCCTGGAAGGGCTGGGATCTCAAACAAACACCATTTCGGTTCTACACTTATTTATTTTTAATCAAAGATGCAGTGGTTTAAAATACACAAAAATATTCTTAACAAATAAAATTGAATCTACATTTACATTTATTTAACAACTGAATTTACTTTAAGTTATAATGCAAGTGACACGACAAACGATTTTAAATTAAGTCCAATTTCAAAACAAACAAAAATAATTTATAATTATCTGCGATGGAGGCCGGTTCCCTAGCCCAAAGGCCCCAACAGCCGACTGTCGCCAAAAATAAAATTTCAGCCACTCTAGGTTCTCCCATTTTTGTCAAAAATGGACCCGTCCGGACACTTTCTAATTTCCATAGGCCTTCGGCGGTTAGAATAGATGGCTTTCAACGACAGCAATTGGTTGGAATACCCCGGATCATGGCCATTAACGCTGGGCGCTTTCAGTTATGGACCCTAATAAAACTTAAGCTTAACAAAAAATACCAGGGTGTATCACATTCTATCACTACTCTCTTCGACAAAGAGAGGTTGAGCAACTGAGTAACAAGCAGTTCTCGCCGAAGAACTTATGTTGGAATACCTATATTACAAGTCTATATGCTGCAAATCGAAAGCATATGGACTCCCATATCTGTTTTATTTATATTGTTTTACCTATTCTGAGCTAGTTCAGCTAATAACGTAATATACGTTTCACAGTTGAAAGGGTGTAAGAACTGAAACAGGTTCTAAGCCTTTTATTACATAGTATGTTAAGCTATTTTACGATTTACGTATATAACTTCATATTTACTACATTCTGCTTTATGCTTGGTAATTTATTTATATTTTATAACGGCTATTACTTTAAATTAAATTTATCTTAAAAAATGTAAATGACACATGATAAAAAATTCTATACCTACCCACAATATAAATAAAAATAGCCAGGAAACTGACAGCCCGCTTCACAATGTTTCAGTAGGTAAATATAAATAGGAAAAAAACAGCTTGGCTATAAATATGTGATTATATTAATGTAAAAAGACTCTCAAACTGTCTTAACACATATCAATCTATGAAGTATTAGCTAAGATGTGACATGACAACAATATAAAACGCTTCCGCTACACTAACTGCGTTGTTGTAAAAGAACAAAATAAGTGTGAATAGTAAAGTTGCCGGTAAAGTTTATGCGGCTTCTCCCGAACGGAAACATTTTGAGCGTTTGTTAATTTTTATTAATGACCATTTATTTCACTATGATTGATGGATATAAATTATAAAGCACTTAATATATTTCGGCAAAAATAAAATGTATGTATTTTTTAATCATTTTTTGCTATGCATGCTTGACGCGATTTAAATGTAGTATCTTAGGAATATAATTCCAATTGTTTGTATGTGTGACGCGATTAAACAGTAAGACGAATGTAGATGTTTCACGCTCGGCGAGTAGCGACCGAATGATGGTCCTTTTTCTTTTATTCTTCACTCGTATCTTCTTTTCTTATTCCTCTTTAGTCGTCATATTGTATTTTCCAAATATTACATTTAATAATTCTCACGCTTGCAGACTGTGTTCTCTTACAATAATATAATTCTTTATTTTTGCACTAAGGACTGTCTCGTTTCGTAACTGCTGACACGACGGCATGCTCTGGCATAAAACAAAACTTTTCCTCGAATATCACATTTCACTACACACCACTACAGATTTATCGTTCGATTAGAGAGCTTTGTTCCTTACTTTATGAAATACAGCACTTACATCATTGTTTTGGTATTTTTCAGTCATTTCTTTTGATACCATTGTTGATGCATTGTAATAAATGGGTTTTGACGGTAGCTTAAAGTAAGTCAGTCGCTTAGCCTCGGGTTAGAAAATATTTGCAGTGAGCGAATCTACCCATCGTTTTCAGGATAGGATATTCTGTCTGTCAAGGTAAAAAAAAACGTCTCCTACATCCATGTGTTTGAACACAAATCCACAAATTTATTTCAAAAACAATCTATGAACGTTTACATTCTTTCTAATATTCGAATCGTCCTTCACAAAGCCGGCTAGGATAGGGCTGCCAGCTGCCAGTCTTGGTAGACTTTTTTTCTACCTCTATTATCCTACTGAAACTATTATGTGTAGTCCGCGAGGCAGGATCCTATTTCCTGGCTAAAGTCAGTACAAAGATGGGTACAGACCAAGTCATTATATCCTTTTCCCGCATGTAAGCTAGCTGAGTACTGCTATCTAAAAATATTATGTCAGCTGAAGACTTTGTGTGGGGAAAACACTTACGAGAATGATTATCTTTGAATTATTAACAAAAGTTAAATTCTTACCAAGAACTGCTCGTAATGTTGGCGTAATCTTTGGAACATGTCTCGGTTTATAGATCTGTGTCCCCGTGTCTCGGTCCGTGATTCATTTGTCCCGATATTCTATCTAGTCAGTTAGATTAACTAAAGCAAAACAAGTCATTTTGAGAAAGAAAGTTGCAAGGAAGGCAGAGGGTACAAAGATAAGTGTCAATTACAGATGAGAGTCCCCAGAGTTAACCAAATGCTAATCCCTGTGCTCCCGTCGCACCTCTTGTGACATTTATTTGTTTGTTTTAGTGTCATCTTCTTTCTATGTTATAGCTTATGAATACAACTGAAAATTTGTTGATTGTATGAGGTTTTCATTTCTACCTTCTACCATTTAATTCCTATGCGTCCCGAGGCGTCTCGACAATTATGGCAGCCCTAGGCTATGACGAACGGCCAAGCAAACATTATGGGCAATTTCATCATTGACAGTAATGTATAAATGAAAGGAATAATAAACTGACATTGATTGCTTAGAACGAAATCATAAAATCTTGTTTTTTCTCGTGTGCTTAGATTTGTATCTCTATTATATAGCACAAAATACATGTAGAAATCTGTATTATTGTTTGTCACTCTTCCCAAACGGTGTACACTAGCAACCTGAAATTTTCACGTGTCATCTTTGCTGCCATTCTTAGTTCAACTGTGCTATATTCAACTTTCAACTCTCACGTTTTAACTTTTAACCTTAAACTGAAAATGCTATATTTTTGACGATTCAATGCAGAATAAAAAAAATAATAAAAGCCGATGAAAATTGCTTAGAAACCTCTCCATACAAGATATTCGGTGATTATAAACGTCGTAACATCATGTCGCCTAGCAACTATAAATATCTTACATCATAAATATCACAAATAATATTCTTTCATGCTTGAATCGTAAAACTTGTAAGAAATCAAAAGATTGAGCCGAAAATTATACATTACGTTTTAACTTAAAACAGTGACATCCTCATTTCGTGTCTTTAGCGCACCGGTGTAAATGTAATTGCCATCATCTTTGCTGGAAATGAAATTAAGATTTGTGGTATTGTCTTGAGAATGTGCAGATTTACAAGACTCACATTTCGTATCACGTTTTATACACAGTATCTACGTGGCGATAATGGATATGCAATTAATATCAATTGCATATAGGCAAATTTTGCATCCACATTTGGTTGACAAGTTGACATGTATGCTATAATTGAGACGGAGCGATCATTATTTATAAAAATGAAATCAAAAGATATTCCGTATCGATGAATATAATGAAATCTCATAATGTGGGTATTGATAATCAGTGGATCGTCCGAAGCGTCATTTGTAAGCAAAGCCAACGTCTAAATAACCTTGTATGAGCGCCCTCTATCTTGAACGATGCCGGGTAAAAACCACTAGTTATATTAAAAAACCTGAAAGAGCAATACAAAACCTTTATACATACTTACATGCAGTCAAAGATATAGGTTATCTATAAGAATTTCGCATTTGAATAAAAGTCAGCACGAAATTATTCTTCTGCATTCGCTCTGGCAAAAAATACCATTTTTGCACATTTAGAATAGTAGAAAAAAATCCCAAGAGCCTTTACCACTCTGCTACAAGACGGACAATAAATATTATATATATTTATGTCAATCATTGGCTAAATTTCTAATAGCATATTTGATTTAATTTTACACCTGGCTGTTGTCCCACCTGGAAGGTCAAATCATTTACAGCAACTCATCTGCGTTTGCTGTTTATAAAATCATATCTAAGTGAACCGACATACAGGCGGAACAGTAATAAATCTTAATACAGCTGCGTAATCAATCTGCTCCTCAATTATTTTCCAACTTAACAACCTGGATGTAAAACAAAAGACTTCGGAAGGATAATTCCATGTACTTACTTAATCGAAGCGCGCAATTAAGTAAATCTCTTCGAAATCCATTTAGTAAAGTAACGTTTGTTGAAATAAATATTACAAATATTTTTTTTACCATGTCCGCTCCCAACGTGAAGCATAAGGCCTCCTAATTGAGGTATCTCAACAAAAGTTTTTTATAAGAACTGTTGTTATTCAGTTGCTCAAGTTAGGGGACCGTGGTTTATTTTTTACAAATTTTGTGGGCCGTGGAATGAAAAAGTTTGAGAAGCATTGTTATAAATGACAAAATGATGGGTGAGACTTTTCTCAGAGTTAGACACAAAAAATAACGGTACTCATTACGTAATATTATTTACTTGCATTTGAAATGGAAAATAAATTAAATAGTGGGCCACCCGTCCTATTTAAAATGATATGTACGGCTTATAATTGATTTCTATTAAAGCTCGTATTAATTTCCAAGGAGTCTAAGCTATTTATATTTTACGCTTTATTATATTCTCGTTGGAGTATTTTAAAATTATTATCGTGGTCAAATTGTGATTGTTTTATAAAATGAATAAAGTTCCAATAACACTAGAGGGAATGGCTGGTTCTGGAGTCAGAGTTGAGGGTTTGCGCCTTTTTTAACTTAACCAGCTGATTTCGAAACTTTGTTTTTGGTTTGCTGTAAAATGTTGTAAAAAAACAAATATAGAACTTTGCCATTACTGATATACATATTGTAGTTGTCAGAACCTTTTCAGATACAGCATTGTTAAAAAATAGGTGCCTTATGTGAAGAATACTACAGACTATGGACCCTCCAGTCAGTTTCTCAATCCTTCTTTTCGGAGAGAGTAAGGAATGAGGAGGGGGGAGTTAATATAGGACGAGAAATTAGCTGGCCGCTCTGCCTTCGCCTCATTTTAAGGGTAAGTCCGAAAGTTGCTGTCGAATTACACTACTAAAGTATCCAGATTCGTGGGCATGCATCTGAAAGTAATCAAAAAATACATGTGTATTTTAAAATAGATTATTTCAATATATCTGAATCGAATAAGTGATATCTACTAATTTGAGCTATTGATATTTTGTACAATTCCATGTATTTTTTTCACTAACGACCCGGGTTTCGCCTTTCGGCATCTTCAGGCATTCGAGCGCACGAATGCCTGAGGATGCTGAAAGGCGAAACCCGGGTCGTTAGTGACAAAATACATGGAAGTGTACAAAATCTCAATAACTCAAATTTGATATTGAAATTCCGTCAAGCACCCTAATCGATGTCTTAAATTATATCTTAAATTAAATAATATCTACTAAGTATTGAGGTATGTGATATTTTCCATAAAGCAATTGAAAAAAAAGAGTGTTTTAATGTTTTCAATTCCAAATTCGATTCCGTGATTCGCAGTTGTGTGGAAGAGAGCCTATCACCGTTTACGATAATAAAATAAAAATTCGTTATAATAATTATATTGCTTCCATACAATGAGTAATACAAAACATTTTCTCAACTCCTCTACTACAAGACTTGCTTGAGTAAAATATATTAATCGATACGAATTGTTAACTACTTGTGTATTAAGTAAACAGTTGAACGGTTATTAATTTTTGACGTACAAATTACTGACACGCTGATGAAAGGTTTTATGCGTCGTAATCTGTATGCACTGCTTCGCATGGAAATCGATCAATTCTTCTTACTTACTTGTTATACCAAGAACGTTTGTGACTGGCCACATACTGCAGACAAGGAGTCCCTCTAAATATAAATTATTAAGAATAATTTAACGGTTACATTTATTTGCTATTATTTGTACAAGTTAAATTAAGCTGAATTATCGGTGCAGACGCGCAGAAATGTAGACCTTTTTTACCATGGATAATAGAAAACTATTGATTGAATTGACATTTACTTAATACAACTCCATTATGATATAACAAAATATCAAAGTATTTCGTTCTACAAAATGTTATTAGGGAGTTGATAGCTACGTCGGCTTAACGCCATCGTCAGAACTATACTTGAACTTATTTTAGATTAGCTATACATACTGCTTAGAAGAGATAGACAATATAATGTCATCTCACGTATTCAAAAATCATAATATTTATTTAAAATTAAATTATTCAAGGTATGCACTAATTGTGTTTTTGGAAAAAGAGCTTACGTGGTGTTATTAATTTAACATTAATTATGTTTAATTACATGAGGTTCTTGTAATGGTTTAAGTAAAAGTGATGAATTAATGTTTGTTTGGTCATTAAAGAAATTATTGTCTTGATTATATCTATTAACTTCCAGTTGTTCTAAAAGATTTAATCGCAGGCTCCTATCACACAAATGTAGACATACCGGAGATGAATTATAAGTTATGTTGTGTGATTCTTTTGAGAGGTGGTTAGCGAATTTAGAATCTGTTTCTTTATTATTGAATGTTCTTATATGAGTACCTTGGTATCAAAGTCGGACAAACGCCACATCCCACGAAAGTCATGTTTTTATTGTTTGTGGTAGTGCAATTGATGATCTTTTCAAAAAACTCATTAAAAATATTAGAATCCAACGGTTTCATATAGGTTTTTGAGTTTAAAGTTCGTAAATAGTTTCAAAAGCGGACACTAAACATCGATTTTCGCAAAATCAGTGGATATATGTCCACTGATTTCGATCCACACATTGACGACACATCGTCCACATATTGACCAATCACAGAGCTAGAATTTACTTTAAAGTATCATGGCTGCCGGGCTAGATAAAGTGTGGAATATATATGTAATGAAAAATCACCTCTGCTGTACATTTTTATAGATTGCTTATGTCCGTTTTTGATACCAATGTACTCATATGTTCTTTTAATCTAGTTGAAATACTCCTTTCTGTCCTAATATTTTAATACGTGAGATGAAATAATCTCTTCTAAGCCGTACATATAGCTAAGCTAAAATAAGTAAAAAATAATAAATAGCTATCAACTACCTAACAAAATGTTGTAGAACTAAAGACTTTGATATTTTATCCTATGTTAATAGAAAACTACTTTATCTGTTGAGAAGAATGTTTCTGATTTACTGTCAAATTGACAGCTTGATTATTATGCATTTTTTTTTTAAATTTCATCGATATTAATGTGGACAGTTTGATAATGCAAGACAACTACTTTAAATTTCAAGGTCATAGCTCACATGCTTACATTTTGTTGTGGATATACTATTCACTATTTTGAGTATCAAAAAATCTAATAAAAGAACCAAACACAAATCAAAAGTAAATATGTATGTATTTAGAGAAAAGTATCGAAACTATTTCAAACATTAATCCAAACACAGATATACACCAGCAGTTATATACCTGTGTTTGTTTTTTAGTAAGAACCTGCTGTCCTAAATACAGCAAGCAGGTTAATTTTTCGAAATAGCCTCTGGTAATGAATTTCTATCCATATATATCAGAGAAAATAATATTATTCGTGTAGTGATATTAAACAAAACCATTTTTTATAACTCCGATTGAAATATTATTATTTGTAATCAAGAGGTAGGCATTATTAATCGGCTTACGGTTCCATTGCTGGAACAGTCGTGGAAGCCCAAGGCTCCAAAGTATCCACACAAAAGAATAATGAGTTTGGCAAACGCCTACAGTACTCGGTTATAATATCTGATAATCCAGAAAGAGGACATCTTAATAATGATACGAGGGATACGTAAGGTATGTTCGTCTATGCGCTTCTGACAGATTTCAGATTGTTTATCGACGGTTTGCTATAGTCACGTTATTTGCTTTGGTTTGGTTTCTGTTGCAGGGCGGCAACTTAGCAATAAAAAATATTAAGTTTTGCGTATTTACATCAAAAGAATCTAATACTATTTGAATGTGAATATCTTTGGACATCAATGTTTTAAAATGATAGTTTATCTTTCTATGGTCTTATAACTTAGGATCCTCTTCTACATTTATAATTTCAACAATAAAAAAAGGAAACTTTTAAATATTTACATTCTTACTTTTATTCAGTAAATCGTGTGTAATTAATAAATTAAAAATACATAATAAAATACGATTATTTAAATTGAATAAGTCATTACAAAAATATTTGTTTTGCTCCCCAGAGAATTCTATACGATTTTGCTACTCACATTTGGCTTTTTTGGTACAAGAGGTTGCCGAACCTTGTTTTAGGTAATACTATTGACGCATATTGTATTGGCCGCATGCCGAAATACAATTTATTTTAGTGGAATGGTAAAATAGTCTTATAATGAAAACAATTATTGAATATAACTAGTTGTAAGGGGTCACATTCCATCAAAAAATCTTTCAACTCCTTGTCTAAATGACGTCACATTTTCGAAACCCCGTTCATTTTTAAGAAGTGTGTTTTTAAAAGTTTTTTTAGTTGTCGAAACGATGTAACTTTGTATTATGTTGGTTTTATGACGTCACCTGTCCTTCCAACCCTCTTCCCACTCCCCAGAGTGTCATATAAAAAGCTTTATATGTGATTACTACAAAACCAGTTTAAAATTTGGTATTCTACTGTATATTTTCCAACCTATTTAATGATTCAAACCAACTTATGGCGGTAAATAACTGTTATTTGAAATTATAATGAATTATATGGATAAGTTAACTTGGATTATGGATTATGGACTTATGGATTTTTGCATAATAATCACAACTGACGATCAAAAAGAGAACATCTGAATAATAATATGAGGCATACGGGTAATGACATGGTATTGTGAGGTTATGTTATTCGCACATGCACAGTGCGCGATAATTATTCCGTCCGACAAATAGACAATAAACAAATCTACGCGCGAGTTTTGATCGCAGATTGCAGCAAACGGCAAATCAATCACAGTTTCTCCGGATACCCATTTTAATTTGTTAAAGTAATTCAATGCACTAATTAAATTATACAAATAAAGGTGCTAAATAATAGAATTAATAATACATTATAGACGATAATATCTTTTGATTAATATTATTAATCCTGTTAGATTTTTGACCAATTTGATTTTTTTTTATTTACTGCTGATTTAATGAAAATGACAATGAATATCCCGTTCCCCATACGATGTTGCAAATTTATCAAATACCTCAAAGTTGGCCTTGGTTGAGAAGTTAGCGTGGCCTATTGGGCCCGTATGAGGACGGACCACAGCAAACAGCTCTACTCGTTCGGTATTCATGTCAGGGCAGTTCCACAGAACGCGCTTAGCGTCCTGACGGTTGTGTCCACAAGTGCAATCCGGCCTTTCAACCAACTTGCCCAACCCAAATAGTATGTTCGTAATAATAACTTCATAAGTTAGTTGTGAAAATGGCTTTTTTTTTATTTATACGGGCTAGTTTGAACTAAATAAATAATAACTATTATAATTTTAAGCACGCTGCCGACAGCCGCATGTAGACAGACGCACTGTAAATTACACTCAGTCCCCTGCACTCTATTTCAATCTCTAAAATTAAAACTAATCATAGAGTCAGGATAAATCTAATTTTCTCATTAAAGCAACCAGGCACCAGAGCCAGTGTTAAAAAAAACTTATCAAGATTCTAGACACTCGATATCTTTGCTATTTTAAACATTACTTAATCCCACATGCCTTGGTAATTCTAATCAAAGCCATGTTATATTATATGTTAACTCCCCTGAGCTATTATTTCCTTGGAGATTATTATCAGTATTAGATTAAATCACGATCGGGCAATTAAAATAATTACAATTATCAGTACAAATAATAAAATAACGGCGCGTACCTCAACGCCACAACTCCATACTTTTTTATTATTTACAACAAAATAGTTGTGTACTTGATACTAACGCTTCCAATCGCCGGATCCCGGTCAATTATTCAATTCCGTAATCCCGGAATTGATATTCAGACAATCCTTGGATTTTGGGATTCACTGTAAATGCCATAAGATAATTCATAAATCAAATTAAAACTTCCTGATTAATTACAACGTGTACCTCAGTTAGTTCATATACATAGTTTTTTTTTCTATAAAATTAATATAAACGTATTATAGTCTCCCTTCTTATCATATTTCGTAATAGCCGTTCGTAACCAATTTGAAATCGATGACAAATTAGAACGAATTCTTAAATGAATGGACGACAATATTCTAAAGTCATATTGAATTGTTTAATCATTTGGTATATCAACCATAATAATGCAATAAATAAAATAAAATATTAAATCATTTTGATCGTAGGGTTTTTTTAAGTATTTTTCTTTATTTTTGCAAATGATTTTAACTCGACAAAAAAAACCATTCCAATTCCCGAAAAAAATATTTAATCATATATAAATACCAATTGAAGCAATAATGAACAGACATTAAATTTTAAATGTACAATTTAACACATGAAATCATACTTAACACGTTCACTGTCATGGTGTTCACCGGTGCCCGGCACTCAACTATGCCAGAGCTCCATGGTGTTGCATCAGTGTTAATTGCATATTTACTATACAAATCACAAAATATGAAACATTATATTTGTTATTATTAAAATGTGACACGGCCCAATCGTGTTTGGTACGGCCCAGCCGTTAATTGTGCCAAGAACTCTCCTAAAATCATCTCTTACCAAAGAAGGCAATCAGTAAGAAATATAGGCAGTGTAATGGCAACGTTGATTCAATTTGTAAAGTCGTGAATTTCAAATTCAATTATAATAACAACCCTATTTAAGAGTATTTCGAAAGCTGCCAGTGTTATACGGAATGAGGGCTATTAACCGACCCCTTCAGTGTTTTTCAGCGGGCGTCAACTCGCTCGACGCATTGATCGAAGTTATCCGTTCCACTGCTGCGCGCCGATTTTACGCTCGCGGTTTTATTTTTCATGTAATTTAAAAAAAAAAAAATTGTTATATGAAATTCTTTATGTGTATTGAACTAACTAACTGTAATAAAGATAACTTGAACTGAACCGGCGTGCTTGACTGTTTGAATTGCCCTGAAAGTGGAAAATCTATAAAATATCATCAGTAAGCTACTTTTTTTCAAGCTTAACAAATGTTACACCAAATTTAGTGGAAATAAAGATTTCATTTTTTGTTTTGTAAGTACGTTAACCCTGTAAACTTCTTTTTATATTCATAATGTCATTACAATATTTGACATTATTTTTGTATATTTTAAATCCAACAAATTACTCTTTTACCACCTTCTGTTATATACACATTTAGAGTATAAATCGGGATGTAAACGATAATTTATTGTAGTATTACTTACTTAGCAATAAATTTGACTTAAAACCATAAATTTCAAATGGAATATTTTATAAATGAAACGCAATCGCCACAGTGAGACGTGGTAATACATACCTAAGTAATCAATAAAGATAGGTATTCTCCCATGACTCATAGCAGATGCAATAAAGTGCAGTTTTATCTGACAAAGTCACTGACAAGGAATGCAGCGCGACTATTTTCATTGATAATAATGCATTTCTTGTACCCGCGAGAAATTTATGCGACCAAAGTGTCATAAATATCTCTGGCAAAGATTTGTGCAGCAATAACTTAACCTTAATAATACTGGTTTTTTTTGCTTCATATTATTTGGAAAAATTAAGATGCTGTTAAGCAAAATTATTATATGACAAATTCACCAAATATTTCGAAATAAAATTACATTCTATTTTAACTCATACGGAGTGTTTCAACAAAAGAATTTTAACGAGAAATAATCTTCATCAGACGCATAGAAGCTCATAACTTAGTACTATTGTAATTTCTCAAATGTTCCTCAAAATTGTTTTTAAAACAAAATCCACTAAAAAGTATCTTATACAATCAACCCAAAAATATTTACTAAACCAATTTGCGTGATTTTTTAAATAAAAAATATTTTTCACTATCCCAAAATACGTTTTTTCTCTATACAAATTTTTATATCTCCATTTAAAAACTAAAATTGGACATCTACTCTAGTAGGTATATGAAATCTATATTACGTTTTTTTGTGGCGACACACCTAGAATTTTTTATGAACCCTGTTTATTTTTGATCGAAACTTCCGTTATTTAAACATAATATTATGTTAAAACATTTCTCAAAATACATTTGTTTCTTATAATTATTAATTTAAGATGAATTTGTGACGTTTATATTTACACCGTTCCTTTGATTTACACTCTACCTAATTAACACGGTCATACAGTGTTCACATTTTAAATAAAACCATTAAGTTTCGGTCACAATAAAAGACAAATAAACATGTTAAACCTTTAAAATAAATTTTACATTGAAATCTACCACGTAAATTGAAATAGATTTGAAAGTTATGCTAAAATCTTTGAATATAGGTGCCGTATCGCCAAACAAAAAATTCAGTCCTTTTTTTTCAAATTAAATATTTTGTATGAACTCAAAAAAAATAATTTGTAAAAATAGTTGGTTTTGTTAATTTTTTATGATATTCATAAGCGCTTATTTAATTTTAGCAATAATTTAAAACAAAAAAAATCCTGCGACCGTGACAGGACTCGAACCTGCAATCTTCGGATTCGAAGTCCGACGCCTTATCCATTAGGCCACACGGTCTGCCGACGTAGGTTGCTTAATACGTAAATAAGTATATAAATTTACGCATACATGATTTATTATCGGCGAAAGATAGTAAAAAAAATTAATGTGCTGAATCCTGAGAGCTTCAAAAATTATGACGAATACAATCAAACATTTTTCGCTTTTTATATTATATTAGTTTCATGAATACAATCGATTTAAAAAAAAAATGTATTTCTAACGAATACTTTTATAAGCACTATTTTAAAATGTGCATATAAAAATGTCACGATTTCGAATGTTTTTTTTATGTCAATAATCATCACAATATACTAGTAACCACCTCTCCCCCTCCCATCCGCCGTTAGGGCGTAACTTCACATCAGAACGGCCCCAAATATATGACGTATCATTGTTTTTTCGATAATATTCATCGGTGCAATTTGTTTTGTTCGTAATGTATGTAATAATTACTGATAGAATTGCAATGTAAAGATTGATCAATACAAAATTACAGATTCCTGCTTAACCGACTGTTGGCTGTCAGATGCCCGATTCAAAACTTACTCTGTTAAAATAATACTTTTTAGTGAAATACATCCGTATATTATTACATACTTATTATTGTTTGAAGGTCATTGGCATTCGTAGATTGTCATTACAGTCTTAGCTATGCTATAATAATTAAATGCGAGACTAAGATTAAAACCTCTTTCATGTGTCCCATACGAAACTGTCACAGCGCATGCGTGTTTTCATCGATAACATGAGCATTAATTTATTTATATCGTGCAAATTTCTATTATACGCATAACATATTTCGCAAAGAATATCTATAACTTATTTAATTTTACACGTTTGATATTTGTTTCGGCAACCCATACAACTATTTTTGCAGGTGCGATTTAAGTCGACAGGCTAAAATTATTTATTTATGAATTTTTACTGAACAAAAATAAAGACAAAAATTCAGTAATATATGTCATTCGTGTAATCGCAAATGTGTATCGGCGTCCGTGGCGCAGTTGGTAGCGTCGCCGGCTATACTTACGGATGTCTCGGGTTCAATTCCCGGTGAGGACGGTTATCATAGATAGAACTTTCAATCGATTTATGGATTTCTGTTCGGAGTCTGAGTCCTCCCTCCCACCCATCCCATCCTCACGGGGCGTAGCGAAAGCGATTAGCTAACCCCTAGTCTTGTCCTAGCCCTATCCTTCTATCCCTACTCTCTTCGAGAGAAAGAGAGGTTGAGCAACTGAGTAACAAGAAGTTCTCGTAGAAAAATTCTGTTAAGATACCTCCATTAGGATACCATATTCTCCACATTGGGAGCAGACATGGATTAAAAAAAAAAAGTGTATATCGTCGTCACAAAGGCAAAAAGGGCACTTGTGACATTTTTGGGGTTTTGAAATATAAATGAAGTTATTTTTTTCTCTACATCATAGGAAAAAGGGCATTTACGAAACAAATTCTATGGAATCACAATTGAAAAAAGGAAAATAGGTAATTTATCTTTGTATTTTTTTCCATGTCCGCTCCCAACGTGGAGTATAGGCGGTATTTCCTAATGGAGGTATTTCAACAGGATGTATCTATGAGATCTGCATGTTTCTCAGTTACTCCACCTCTCTTTTTTCAAAGAGAGTAAGGATAGGAGGGATAGGGTTAGGACAGGATTAGTGGTTAGCCAATCGCTCTCGCTACTCCCCGTTTTTGAGGATCGGATGGGTGAAAAGGAGTTTTTAGACATCGCAAACACTATGACTACGAACAGAAATCCATAAATCTATTGAAAGATTAATTTATGAAACTGTCCGCACCGCGAATTGAACCCGAGACATCCGTAGCCGTAGCCAATGACGTTACCAACTGCACCATTACTTGTAAAGCAATCTACAATTCATATATGACAACATATAATTATGTTTTTTTAACATAAATATTATGAAATTTGAATTGCTGAAATTTTGTACATTTCCATTTATTTCGTCACTAACGATCCGGATTTCGCCTTTCGGTATCTTCAGGCTTTCGAGTACACGAATGATCTTGATCAGTTAAATATTATGAGTTGAGTATGTGTTAAGTTGAATTTTCGACATGACTTCAAACCTGCCCAGTGCCTTTTTATTTGTGGATTGAGGATATAATATAAAGGCCGAATCTTTAGTTGAGTTGTCAACATTGCCCTCCGTTTTGTGATGTTTTCATAAATTGATTTTTAAATCGACCCTGTTCTAGTCCCATAATTTCATTATCATTATCTCGAAAAATGTGAGATTGTGTGACTGAATAACAGCTAGTTAGGACTTTATATGCCCCACATTGGGAGCGGATATTGTTGAAAAATTGTTATATTATATAATTTTAAAAAATAACACAAAGATCTATATTACTCCATAATGCGTACCACCTTATGTATGACCTTGTTTGATCGAAAATTCCATCATGTTTGTGCATCTAACATTTAAATTTGGCTTCTCTTATTTCATTCACAATAAGCTAGAGGTCTGCACGGGCCCGGGTAAGGAAATCAATTTTCAGAAAAATATTTCGGACTATGTTCGGGTCATGCGTCAGCCATACGGCAATACTATTCATAACTTGAATAATTTATTTCACATATGTTGAATGAATATTGTTTGAAAAGTATAAATGAATTTCCAAATTTAAAAAAAAGAGTTTTTTTCGGGATGAGAAAAATAAATCTGGGCTTCGGATCGAGTTTCGGTAACAAGTGTGTGAGACTCGATTTTAAAATGTAAAATTTCGGCCCATGCAGACCTCTACAATGAGTATTCATTTAAATATGTAATGATACAGAATATACATGATTAAGTTTTCATACTTATTCTTATTAATTTCTGTTATTGTATTGTAAATAATATATTATAAAACATGGATCGGAATTATGACAAACTCTAATCACTTGGCAGTATATTGATTTCAAACGTTAATCTGTTCGATTATCATCATGGCTTTCTAGCCGACTCATTCCATTACATCCTTATTTATACATTTAATACAAATCCTTGTCTCGGCGACATAAGTATCTCCCACGTGGATAGTCATATCTCCATCACGTGGGCTAATTAAGACTGTATACAGACTCCGAAGGCTTTGCGGAGAATCGCAATCATGCTCCGCATTTCTGATCAGGCACGTATTTCAATCCTTCACAGGTTTATCCCTTTTTCGCAGCACAAATAGAATAAACTATAAATCAGAGAATCAGGCCTTTTTACTCATGTTAATATAATGCTTTGAACTCAACAGTTCATTTGAAATGTAGTATATTACCAACGGTCTTTATTTATAACGTGTATAGCAAGAAATATCGTACAAATGACAGATACAATCTTTGATATTTAATAATTGAAAAGACGTGTATGATACCAATATACAATAATATGTTAGCTAATGATAATTGGCCGTATAGAGCAGCAAAAAAACTGTATGGTGTTTTTTTATGTAAATATGACAATGTTTTTAGTGAAAAGAAGTTATAATTTACAATAAAAAGGGTACGTACAGCACATATCACACAGTTTTTATTTAAATAACAGGACCAAGATTTTGCAATGACTGTTAGTACATCTTCCCAGACAAACTTACAATTAATTCATATAACTCTCAGGTTCAATCTTTAACAAATATTAGAGTCAGTTTAATGCATTATTAAATTTGGATTATTGAGATTTTGTACACTTCCATGTATTTTGTCACTAACGACCCGGGTTTCGCCTTTCGGTATCTTCAGGCATTCGAGCACACGAATGGACTCGAACTGAGAGACAGATTATCTCCGCTATTATATCCGATACGTTGAAACACCTAACAGATGTCACTAAATGCGGAATGATTGTATATATTTACCCATTCGTCGAATTACATCCCGTCAAAACCCACAATACTATTATAATTGTAAAATCACTGGTATTTCTAAAAGAAGTTGAAAAGTGGCAATTCGCCACTCTGTTAATATGGTGTTTACAAAATAAGGATTAGTGAGATTCCCGAAATTTTAACTCAGGTATCAGTGTGGCTCTCAGACGTATAATATCTTACCTCGTAAATAATATTTGTCGCATTTGTATCTTCTATATAAACGTTAGACACTGTTTACTGTCTCTCAGTTCGAGTCCATTCGTATGCTCGAATGCCTGAAGATGCCGAAAGGCGAAACCCGGGTCGTTAGTGACAAAATACATGGAAGTGTACAAAATCTCAATAATCCAAATTTGATATTGAAATTCCATCAAGCACCCTCAGTCGATGTCTTAAATTAAATGATATAATGCATTATTGTAAAAAGGTTATAAATAATTGCACTTTGTGTATGTAGTATTCACTTGGTACACTTGAACTTTTATTTCGATAGTTGGCACTTTGTATAAGATAGTATTAACTTAGTACACTCGAACTTTGATTTTAATAGTTTTCACTTCGAAACGGATTCTTTTAACAAAATACCACAGACTAATTTTGATAGCTTGACTTTGAAACGGATTATTTTAATTTTGTATGTTATGGACATTGAAATAAATTATATTAACATATTGCATGTCCACTTAGAACCCTGCTTCTTCATAAATACCACTCCTAAAATATACTAGTGAATAAATTCTAATGTGTGGAGCAAAGACAATACAGGCGGCCTAATATAGAGTTGCGACATGTAAACTAGTCTATAGTGGAAAATCCTGTGTTGTAAGTAGTAAAGAATAAGTGACATTTCATTACAGCGTTGTGAAACTATCGATTTCAAAGTGTGAGTATTTATATTGAGTGAAAACTATTTTGTCTTTGTGATAATATTTTTTCGTAAGTGCAACATATTTCATTAAATATATTTTATTAAGTGGCATCACTTTATTTTTAGTGAAATAATTTATTTTTTGTGAAATATATTTGTTATAAGTGAAAACTATCTTCACGAAAGTGAATATCATCAAAACAAAAGTGCATTTAATTGTAAGCCATTATAAAAATATATATTATGAGAGGGAGAGCAGAAGCGGCAGCTGCCATGGGCTTCACTTAAAAGTGGGGGGTTCACATTTGAAAAGATTACACTTAATTTTTTTTTGTATCTATGCCTGTATAGCGTAAGGATTGTTTAATGTTTTACACACATACCTAAAAGGTTCAAAAACATTGTACGATCAACAATGACTTCAAGAGCGACTAAATTGACTAGTGCAATTAAATATAAATTTCCGAATCGGTCATATAGTAGCTGTTCTGGAAGAAAACACTAATTCGAGAAACGACATATTGAGTTAGTTATACCAAAATGTTCTTTATTTCAAATTCTACCGTATAGAGTATAGAGGAACACACTTATTTTTATAAATTATACTTTTACTTAAAAACAGTTTTGTACAAACACACAATACGAAAAATGTACAGCATTTCAAACATTTGACAACCTTTGAAGCCAATTACTCAAATCTAGTATTATTCAGTTAGTGTCTTGTTCTAGAGCAACGACGATATGTACTTTAAAATTCTTAAGAATACTCGAAATTCTACTACAAATTTATGCTACGCCACAAATTTTTAATGGTGTAAGCTTCATATGTTCCCTGAGAGACCCAGTATAATAATTATACAAGTCGTCGCCCAAAATTTCATCTGCCGTGTTTTTACAAAATGACTTTTAAATGCAGTTTTATTTGCATTAAAAATACGATTCTATCTCCATTTAAAAAACCTTAAAACTTTCCGTCAATCCATCAAAATTCAAATTAGAAAATTTTTCTATCTGAAAAACATACAAATGTTACAGTGCATCAAGGTTCAATCTGAATATATAATTAAAAATACCGCGTGTAGGAAATCACAGTCTCAAAAGTGGTGTCTATTTCATTCACGTGTGTGAAATCTAAATTTGCTTCTCCTGAACAGTTTCATTTTTTTCAAATAGAAACATGTTTACCCAAGGCGACGAAGTGTCGCAAAAAATTTGTCTATCCATCATTCATAAGTGGATTCAATAATTGTGGATATTATTTGTTGCGACACAAGGTATATATTATAAATAATATTGTACAATACAAATAAATGATGAAATCTTTAGAATATATTGTATTTCATTGGATCAATATGAGTCATTTAAACTATTTGCTTTTCCTCCTACCTGAAACAATACTCTACAGATAGTTCTTCGGTTATTATCGATCTACATAACTTTGTATGCAGGCGGCATCGGATATCGAGAAAACAAAGAATATCAAAGTATTTATTAAGTGTTCTTTTATGAGCGTATTATTACATTAGATTGAAAGCATTTTAATCAAATGATAAAGTTCGTGAAGAGTGAAAACGGTACTGATCGTTATAAAAATGTGGTAGTGGTCGTTTCACCAGTGCTCAGCCATTAAGCGACAGGTGTACTTTCAAAAGGGATTTTGAGTCAATGAATGATAAATACATATTTTTTCCCATTAAACGGGGATTAAGGAACGTAACCAACTAAAAATAAAATAGTTAACATTGTACCAAGCATAAAATAATAGAAATTTACAAAAAAAAATGCCAATTGTCCCAGTGTTCGGCCCCTAAAATCCAATGGTCGGTGTTTCGTTACCCAGTGTTCGGCAATCGCTATGAAACTTCATGAATAACGCGAAATAATCTACTGATAGTAGACAGAACAATAAAAAACATAATGATGCAAAGCATAACAATATGTATGTGGTATATTCCCGTAGCAAAAAGATCCCCACTGTTTTCAAAGTGTTGAAGGTCGATCTCACAATTCTGGCACATAATTTTTTATATGTTTTAGGCAGGGATGGGATAACTCTTCGAATTGTTACGTTATTATATAACGCTATTTAATATTTTCCTCGTGTCAATTATATTTTTACTACTTCTCAAGAATTGTGAGTCATTAGCAAGAAGACAACACCGCACCGTTGTCAAACTATTGTCGAATATATTTGTATAAACAAAATGAATATAAAAATAAAAGGATAATATGGAATTAAATAACTTAAATAAGATTTCAGTTAGTTATCGGTTAGTATTAAGTTATTGAACATTATAATAATTTAAAGTTAAGGATGCGAGCGAGATACAAAGGCACGCGGGCGCATTCTCTTGTATTCTACTTGCTAATACACAAGTTAGGTTATGTGACAGAGATAGAGATAAACACACCGCTCGCCGATGATAGATACGTTATAGGAAAAAATATGTTATTCTTATATTATCTATCGATATTTTATACTTCCACGGTTTGACAATGGAACAAATCGTTTCTACAGACGTGCGCTACAGTTGGAGAGTTCTGCCGCATTCAGCATTATCCAGCAAGAGGACAAGAATCTACTGCGTCCCGCAAAAAGATAAGGGAACTTCATAAATTGCATCGCGGCTAAGTGAAACTGCATGTAGTCAACTGATTCGACTGATTTGAAGATTTCGCTGATTCACCACATTCCCAATCGGGAACGTTTTAGCTCTTTCAGTGACATTTTGTTTTAGTTCATGCAGTCGCCGAGATACGAGGATCTGTTAGGTATACCTATAGGCAAAGGTGGTGGGTTTATACAACGGCGTCACCACCGAAAATATGAAGCAGGATATATATATAGTCTAGTGATAAAGTGTGAATTGACATCCGTTAGAATTAATAATAAAATATTGTTCGTTTCCAAATTATTCACTAAAACTGTTTACAAGTTTACTGATCTTACAAAATCTCTATTTTCTCATGTTACCCGAAGTGGTAGACATCACCATTCGCTACGGATATACAGCATATACCGTAACACATAACGTTCTTTACGTTGCAAAATTGTATTCTATTAGCCCGATTGTATCGAAAACAGCCCGATTTTTTGATATGGTTATTCATTTATACTTTTCAAACAATATATGTTATTGTTTCCATATTTCCAACGATATTCAAAGCACATGTGAAATAAATTATTTAAGTTATGAATACATAATCCCTTATGGCTGACTCATGACCCGGACATAGTACGAAATATTTTTCTTAAATTTCAATTCCTTACCCGGCCCAGCCCGAGCCTGAACCTGAATTGTCTTTCACCACCAGAGCCCGGCCCGTAGGCCAATCACGGGCCCGCGCAGACCTCTATTACCTATACATATGCGTTTTCGACTTTTTTTATTAATAATACTGCAAAAATCGCCTTTAAATGAATGTAATAAACACAACTGACAATTAAAATTATGGTTAAATATATATTTTTTTATATTAAGTACGTGTTTCATTATTTTTATTTTAATTCTACAAAGTACAAAGTAATAGAAACGACGATAAGCGTTCTTAAGCTCATGAAAAACTGAGAATTTGTCATGCATTAATATGAGCTCAACAGTGTGTAATATGAATTGTGAATAAATGTGAATGACACGGCAAAGTTATTCAATCCAAACGAATCCATCCACTTACCCAAAAGTCGGTATGGCCGACCGGTCCAGTCTGACTTTAGAATAAACTGACAGCAAATTATTTCCTTTCATTACTCATCTTCGAATATTCCAAAACTATCCGATTGACATTGATTAAATTATCAGATTTTCAATTCTCTCTACATAAGTCAACTGGACAGGCTCCATTCACCATCCGAAAAAGAAATAGATAAATCTGCTTGCTTTTATACAATATGGACGAATCAATCTCTCAAATCGACTAGTATTTCTGATAATCGTTTTTAAAAATGTTTCCCAGAAGAGAATAAAATTGTAAAATACAGAATAATTTTTACAACTGGGGCTTCCAATCCCGGTATCCCGGTCAATTATTCAATCCCAAAAATAATTCGTGTATCAAATTATACCTTCCTGATTAGCTATAACGTGTACCTCGGTTTGTTCATGTACATAGTTTTTTTTTATAATACCTATAAAATTAATATAAATTTATTTTAGTTTCCCTCCTTCTCATATTTCGCAACAGCCGTTCTGAACTAATTTGAAATGGAGGACAAATTAAGACCGCTTCTTAAATCAGTGGAGGACAATATTTTAAATTCGAATTGTACGACATGCCTACTTTTTGGATACCATTTGGTAAAACCTAACGTAATAATGCAATAAATAAAATGAAATATTAAATTATTTTGATCGTTTTTTTTTAAATGACTGATTTTAATCAACAAAACAAACCATTCTAATTCCCAAAAAAAATATTTAGTCATATACATTCCAATTGAAACAATAATGGACACAAATTAAATTTTAAACGTGCACTTAAACACATGAAATTACACTTAATGACCAATTCCGGGATTGAAAAATTCTTCGTAGATCGTAAAAAGAGTCCAGGATTGGATACCCTAGTTACGATAGTTTGATTATAATATCAAAATCTTCGGACACATATCCAAACATAATATTTTGAAATTATCAATTCTAAACTTCAAACGCTTTACTGCCTGACGGCTAATGTTGTTTTTTGTCCCCTCGTAAATTGGGTACATATCGCCGAATTCTGAAAGTATGTTTGTTTTAAAAAGCATCCATTCTCAATAATAAGACACCCGTACATTGTTAGGTTTCACTTGGTCGTTGCTTTTTTTACCGATTATGTTTATCTGCGCTAATTTGAAGAAAGTGAAACTTCTATCAGAACAATATCAAAGCACAATCTACTTACGCATGTCAGGCTTGAACAAAATGCTTTAAGCACTTATCAAAAGGAACATTTTGATTGTTCTCACGCTGTTAGATGCCATGTTTTGATTATAAAACTAATCATTGCTGTATATGGCCCCGTAGGTCCGATGACCACATCCACTCCTTAAACTCGTATTTAGTCAAGAGTGATAATTAAAGACATCGAGAAATATTAAGGCAGTTTGTCTAAACAAGAAGAAAATAATCAATTATACCAGTCTAATAGTAATCATTGCGAGAACGTTTTACAGACTATTGAAATTTTTAATTAGACAGAGCTGAACCCATGCGTAAAACAATCGAATGGCGATTTTAAAATTTTAATCTACGTTATTCAATTTATTGTGAATCGAAATTGCTCAGTAGTTGAGAGAAACAAGCTAAACTTATATGTATTTTATAATTTCTTATAATGTCTTTACATCAAGACTTAACAACAAAAATATTAAACTATTTAAGATTCTTTATTATTGCCGATAGACTCGGCGTTGAATTTGTGGATATTCATTTTCAATACAAAATTTAAATTGTTAATTGTATTGTTTCATAGGTAGTGTAATTAAGTGTAACACGTGCTTCACTTCTTTAAAAATCGTCTTCAGACTTTGTTTTGTATTGTAAAACTTCGTAGGTATTGATTAATTCGGATATTCTGAAATATTAAGCGTTATTGAAAATACTGATGAAGGCGTGTACATTTTTAATTAATAATAACCTAGTTACTTGAGAAATCATTTTCGAAAAAAATGATTGGAGAATAACCCGTCATATTAAAGAGACTATATTCGAAAAGATTATTGTTCACTTTTAAGTTGTTAACTGTCAATTCTTGGTGGAAAGACATTATATTTTAAAAAATAAAACACAATTCATTTGTACTACTTCCACATACTTATAATGATCAGAACCGGTTTTGCTCATCACGAACCGGTCATCACGAAACCGGTCCTGATCATTATAAATATGTGGAAGTAGTACAAATGAATTGTGTTTTATTTAAAAAAAAAAGATCATTGCTATCGAGGTTTTTATTGGGGTAGGGAGTGTCGATATAATAGTGGCTTACATCAAGTGGCCGGGTCAGAATTTTTAAAGCTAAAACCAATGTAAAATGATGTTTCCCTTCCTAAAAGTGGTCAGTTTATTTTTCTAATTTACATCGTCTGGCCAAGATCTGCTCTGTCGTCTTTAAAATGAGATCTAATCATTAACTCATTTTCGTATTTTTTAGGGTTACATCAATTGGCCAAAACACTGTCGATAAAATGACTTGCCAAAAAAGGATTTAGCTAATAATACAACTTTGCTTAGTAAGAATACGTAGCAATCAACCCATTAAAACTTCTTTTATAAATAAGGGCTTTCTGTTTCTATAAAACATGATAAGAACGACGATATATGATATAATTTAAAACATAAAAATACATGGAAGTGTACAAAATCTCAATAATCCAAATTTGACGATATATGAAATAAAATAAAGTATGGTTGTACGCAACTTTCTTAAAAAAAGTATCTATACGCGCTCATCTTCATGTTTCTCTCGAAAATCAGTTAGTGACTGTGCTATCGATTATGGAATCAAATTTTTAAATCAGTCAATATTACACCTAAGAGTTGTGTCTTTATAGTCTTCTCTTTGCAAAGACTTGAGCTGACAGAATCTTTGATCTGACAATGATTACGGGAAACGGATATAAATACTTGCACACATTAAATACTCCTGTACTTGATACTTAGACACAGCACTGGTCTAATAAAGACAAAACACAGAACAACTTTCTTGAGATCGTAATCTGTGTAACAAAACCAATACGACGTCTCTATTTACATGGCATGATAAATGAACAGCCTGTATGTATTCGTCAAAAATGTTTGACATAAACAATGGCGTACCGAACTTGTCCTGCAATTGTTTTTAAAGATTATAAATGTCTCTAATAAGAAGCTGCTTACTGCGTTATTTATTGCAATCGCCAATAGTGCATTAATCATATTTACTTATCTTCATACTGTAAACTTGGTCGTTTAAAATTGTTATTAGCATACAAGTAAAAAGTTCAATGATGGTTAGGCGTGCGTTCTTTTATTGCTTACCACAGGTTTCCCAAACGTTCTGCGGCACACCAGTCTTCCACTGAATCTCAATGGGTGTTGCGCGACAATTTTTAAAGGTTTTATTCACTGCAATACATTTAACGATCTTCTACTTCAAATTAAAAGGCGAGTGAAGATAAATCTCCACTGATGTTTATAACGTCAGTATCTAGGTACAGACCATCTTTTCCTACACCGTGCGCATGAAAGAGATGGGGTGTATTCTAATATTATCTATGGGTATTTTGTTTTTACCTGACTGGCTGACAAGTCTTGTCAATTTAACAACAGTTGCCAAAATTGACAGAACGATTACCCGCGCTAATAAATATTGTTCATAAATCTGATATAAAAAACAGCTTGAAAGTATGTGTTAAATATTCAGCATATCAGTGTATAAATTCTAGAAGGAAAATTCTAGGAGAAGTTTCACAAGTAAGTCCGTGGTGTGTTTTTAACCTTAAAATTTGATCGACTTTGAACTGATTTTTGGTAATCAATCACACTTTTTTTTTTAAATCAAGCAACTATTGTTTACTTTTCGTTTTCTACCACCTATTTATGAGAAGCTGGATTATCTTATTATGCTGCAATGAAGTCAAAACGCAGGAACAGGCTTGACGCCACAAAAGATATCAGAATGCAACTTACCAATATTGTGCCTGATATCAAGACGATATGCAATTCAAGGACTCAAAATCATCAAAGTCATTAAGCGCTTTATTTATTCATATTTTTGTATTTATATTACAGATCTATATTTAAAAATAATTACAAAATAAATAATGTGTTTCAATAACATTTTTTTTCAATTTTTACTAGTAGGAAATTACCCAACCCAATAAGCTCAGTGTTCCGTTAAAATTTTCTGGTTTTTGCAGAAAAGGTTTGGGAAGCCCTGGTTTAATTTATTCATCTTCGGGTATTATAGACGAGCAGAACACATTCTTTACCAATACTGATCAAATCTTTTTATTACGAATAACGAAATAACGAAATAACGAAATTTTCAGAATAACGACTATTTTATATATTATATTTTAAAACTAGTGTACATACTACATTGTTTTTTATTAAACGAAAGAGAACTACAATATAATGATTATATTGGTCATTTTTTGTTATTTTCAACTAAATAACCCACTTCCTTAATAGTTCCACGATTGCAAAAACTCAGTACAGCGAAATATATGCATTGGTCCCATAAAATTCGCTGTAACGAGATTTTTAAATTAAATGAAATATGCACATGTTGAATGAATCGGTAACATTTATTTATATTAAAATTCATTTCAAACCGAATGGTTTATGGCCGTTATTCAAACGTTTTTCGATGACTACTGTATACTGAAATTTTAACAATCATTTTACTTTTGCAAAAGATGCAAGAAAAGGAATTATTGGATCCAATAACATGTATTTTTGTAATGGGAAACAGCGAATCTCACAGAAATCTGTTTTATTGAAAAGTTAGTAGAGTCAATTGAGTCACAACCAGTTTTTATAAAAAATATTGTATTACTAAAATTCGTCATACAAATATGAAACATCATTAGTTAGGTACCTATATCGACACTCCCTGTGTATAATCCCTTATCTGCACACATGACATTTTACAGGAGAGCGTCAACAGTTATTCAAAACGCAGTTGCAAAATAGCGGCTGCACCTTTCTTCTTCAAAATTGCGACAGTACTATTTTAAATTACGTTTCTTATTTTATATAAAGTTTTGTTGAAACGTTTTTTAAATATCACATATACGACATTGGACTTCGGATTTTAGGTAAAGACTTTCGTATGAGTGGCTTGGTACGGGTTTATACTTTACGAAAAAACGGTTAAGTAGGTACTTTTTCCAATCTACTTTGATGTCTATGTATAGAACTGAGTGTGTAGACAACGAAGATGCAAAATACGTAAATGCAATCACATATGTGGTACTTATGTGATAGGGAGTTTCGATATAGTATATATCGATGGTGTTTTAGCCAATTGATGTAACCCTCAAAAAATACGAAAATGCGTTAATGTTCTCATTTTAAAGACATTAGTGCTGGTCTCGGCCAAATGAGGTAAATTAGAAAAATAAATTGACTACTTTTTTAATCAAAACATCATTTTACTTTGGTTTTAGGTTAAAAATTCCGAGACACTTGATATTAACCACTATTATATCGATACTCTCTACCTATAATCCCGTATCTGCAAACATGAGAATTTACAGAAGTGCATTTCAAAGATGCATAACGAAACTCACCATTTAATGTTTTCGATAAACAGTTAGTTTTACTTTCTCCTGAATAATTTCAATTTTAAGAGTTACATCAATTGGCCAAAATACCGTCGATGTAAAACATATTATATTTATGTACCTACTCATATTGGAAAATATTTTTTATTCACATTATAAACATTCGTTCTAAAACGTAATTAATATTTCCGGTTGCTTTATTAAAACAGTTTTAAAACACCGTTAAATAAGAATAAAAAATAAAACGTAATTATTCATATTTTCGATCACAAAAAAATGTGACAGTACTATTTGACTGTTAAGTGCATTAGTCAAGTTGTTATAAAAAATATTGACTTTCCTATCTCATTATTTCACGTCAATCAAACAATTAATATTATTAATTTATTTGAAAAGAGAACAGTAGAAATAAAAATGACACATGAATAAGTAAACCAAATTGAGTAACTAAAGTTTATAGAGAAGAGAGCGCTGGCAGTCAGCGGACCAAGAATATTAATTCTAGATAATTGTATAATTATCGTAAATTACCATTGTGGAATTGTTTCTAATAATGGATATTTTGTTCAAAAATGACATGGGCTTACATTAGAAATCTGCACGGGCTCTGGCTTGGCCCGCGGGCCTTTACTCAGCCCGTTAGTTATTAATTATGGTCTACAAATTGAACTGTTAAGCACTATAAAACAGAGAAAGAGTAAGAAGTCAGCAGCGAAAATACAAAATGCTCTTATTTGTGACAGAGATGTTCGATTTCAAAGATGGAGTCCGGTCATTTTAAATTATCATATAGTAAATTATGAATAAGGGAATTAATTTTTCAATGAAGAAATGTAGTACCGATTAGAGTTTCGCCTAATAAATATGCATCGCAACTGAAATATAAATATACTAATACACATTCAGATCGCTCATGAGTTGCTATGTTGCTGTTTTAATTTTTGATTATTAATTTAGCATTCGAAACAAGTGAAGCGATTGCCATAGTGAATTTTGACAGGCGGACATAATTGTTTTGTGAAAAATTAACCACATTCACGTGTGACAGGCATTTAATACGCCAAATCAATCAGCGCGGTGTATTCGTTTCGACACAGCTTCTGTCCAGACTGTGCGAACAGCTACCAGGTTCCCCGAAGTGAAAACATATGTGGCAATGACAATAAAAACAACATGGCGTGAAAAACTGGAAGGCGTCGCGAAAAGTATCATTTAAAAATAATGTATACTCGTATTTATTTGATCAGTCTAATATTTTATATTTTGGTCAATATATCAAATAACATATTGGTAAGTTTAATTAAAATGGTCAGTTTCTACTGGACAGTAGGTATATAAGAGGTGTCAGATACGTATGTTTACGTAGTTAACGGTATGTTATTTGTAGTAAGCGGTCAGAGTTCCTACACTTGTCAAAATACAAAAAAATTAATATTTACCTACTGACTTTTTCTGATTTTTTCCGATTTCTTTTGATACTTACAGGTAATTTATAAAAATAATACTAATTGCATGATTCATTTAGTTCACTAGTGACATCATTAATTTTTACCGACAATTATTACAAAAATAAAACACCATTTGTTTTGTACTATTATGCTTCTACGTGTTTATTACGATCAGGACCGGCTTCGCTCATCACGAGCATTATATAATGAAATCGGTCCTGATCATAATTCACATAAATGTGGAAATATAGTGGTACAAAACAAATGGTGTTTTAGTTTTTCAAATATAATGCCTTTCCACCAAAAATGTACAGTTACCACCTTAAAAGTAATTATTACAAGAATTAATTTCTTATTTTATATACAAATAAGTTGTGTTTATTGAAAGTATCATTATCTCTACTAATATTGTTCATATAAAAAATCCTTCAAAGAAAACTTTAAAATTGACGTGAAACCAAAATGGATTCTCTTTTACAGTAATATTACAAATGGCGTATATTAACATAACAGCTGATTTGAACATCGTCGACTATAATGTTTCTTTAAACATATTCAAATATTACCATCACGAATCGAACAACAATTCAAAAAGTTTCCGCGCATTTAGGAACATATCAATAAAGAAGCTCGTTTCTTGCTTTTGAGATATTTATCATAAAGTAATCTTTATACAAAATATTTTATACTCGGGCAACATTTTTTTCTTGCAAACCGCTTTAGCTAAAGTACTTTTATTAACTAATAAAGCCAAATACGACTTCTTTTTTATCTTTGATAAGTTCCAGATTGACATATTAACATGTTTATCATTCACTAACTATGTAATTATATTTATATTTACTATCTCGCATATTATATGCCGCATGTTTTTTTTACGTAGACTATTTACATATTCTTATTATTGTGGTTGCAAATAAAAAAAGTTACATCAGATAACTACGTAAAGATATTATTTGTTTGATTGATTGAACTGTTAAAAATTTGCATAATTATTATAACTGTTCTTCATAGCTATCTATAAATTACGATTTTTTCATTTTTTGGACCGAGGCCAGTAATAATATTTATTATTAATATTTTATGATCAATTTAGATTTTTGCTCTGTTTGAACTCTGAACATTCCAATGCAACGGATGTTCATAAGCACAGAATAAGTCAATAAAAAAGGAAGAATCCATGAGAATGAAATGAAAATCGTAAAAGAATATTTCCCGGAATCAAGACGCATAATACATTTTTATCCAAACCAGTTTTTTTTGGAAAATGGTTTATGTGACGCATTACAGTAATTTTACTAAACATTTTAGTTCTGTGAACTACCACAAGATGTCAGTAAAATGTAAAATGCGTCGATATTTTTACGAAAAACCATTTTTGTATACAGATTTTTTTAATTCACTATACTGACCTATATGATGCAATGCGCAATTAAAAAAAGCACATTTTTACTTCGAAAGTTTTGACAAATTCATATTATATGGGGATCGCTAACAAAACATACTTATATTGTCATGCTTTGCACAATTATGTTTTTTATTGTTCTGTCTACCTCCGTAGATTCATTCACGATATTTATAAAATTTCATATTGATGGCAGAACACAAGATAACGAAAGGCCGACCATTCGATTTTGGCGGCCGAACACTGGGAGAATTAGCATTTTTTTTTTGTTAACTTCTATTATTTTATGCTTGGTACAATATTAACTATTTTATTTTAAGTTGGTTACATTGCGTAATCCATATTTAATGGAATAACAGCGAAAAAAATATTTATTTATCATTCATTGACTCAAAATCCCTTTTGAAAGTACACCTGTCGCTTAATTGCCTGCGCACTGGCAAAACGACCCTATCAAATTTAAATTGTTAACGCTTGTTCGTGTAGCAAGATGTAATATGTTTCGTCTCTTAAAGAAGTATTATTATATTAACTCAGTGGTTCTTAACCTGGGTTCGATCTAACCCCAGGGCTTCGGTGAGTCAGTCTCAGGGGTTCGGCGGAGGTCAAGACACACACCCGATATATATGATTCATGATGACACACCCCGCTTGGCCATCATTGGCATTATTTTTCCAATTAAGAAGGGTTCGTGAATGCGCATATGAAACTGGTGGGGGTCAGTACCTCCAACCGGGTTAAGTATCACTGTATTAGCTATATAACATATTATACTTTGAATTTTGCCATTGTCTTGTGCCTGTATATATAATATAATACTATAAAATTGCACTGACTATTCATTAGAAAATACAAAATACATATTCGGATCTGTCCGTCACACCAAAACTGTGAAACAGTCAACTTTGACGTTACGTAATTTACGTAGTTTATCTACTTGGCAATGTGACATTTTTCAGTCCACCATGTCGCCTTCCCGAGTTATAGGTATGTTCAGGAAAACAAAAACAAATGCAAAAGAATACATAATCTAAGTTCCGGGTGAAACCGGATAATACAGTTGGTATATTAAAATAATATTGATCTTTCAAATCAGAGATTCATTATTGCATTTAACTTATCGCTTCACTTAAACAATTCCAATATTTGTTATTGCACAGTTATGAATGATCATCATATCATACAAAGAGTACCTACGAATAACTTAAGATAATGTCAAAGTGGTGTAGAGATTTTTGGACCAGATCTGTTTACAACAAAGCTTCTCGATATATCTTTCGACAGTGCCGTACTTATAATAATATTTAATTGATCAAACGTCATAAAAATCTAAGCAAACTTGAGTTCGATCAAAATTATGTGATCGAAGAGCATTCATTCTTTCACCACAATAGTGGTATGGAACCTTCGGTATTTTGATTGAATCCAATGTTAACTTATGATTGATATATAATTTATGATTCATATTATTTTTTCATCCGCTGCTTCGATTAAGATTCTCCAGTCCTACTTTGCTAGGAACCAAACTTCTTCAATAATTTCTAGCAATAGTTCAAAGACCTTTCCTCAAACCATTATGCCACCAAGGAGACCATATAGACACTCCCTACATATAATCCTGGATCTGCAAACATTAAATTTTACCGGAGAGCGTCTAATAGATTCAAAACGCATCTATCTTCTTAAAAATTGGGACAGTGCTATTATTGTAAATCATGTTTTTTATTTTATATAAAGTTTTGCTCAAAAGTTTATTGTTTTTGAGATATTACAGATACGACATGTACTTCAGATTTTGTACGGGTTTATACTTTACGAAAAATCTATGAAGTAGGTACTTTTCCCGACATTCTTTGATATCTACCTATTGAACTTAGTGTGCAGACAACGAAAATGAAAAATACGTATGTGACACTTCGTGATTATACGTAGGGAGTGTCGAAATACAGCACCACATTGCAAGCTGGCATGTTTTGAAAGAGAAAGAATTATAAATCAAGGTTTTATCACTGTAATACTTTGAAAATTACCAGCTTACAGGATATAATTAGATATATTGTGAAAATTTGTTAAAGAGTTAAAACCGATCTATCCAGCACTAAGGTTTTTATATTGAATTTGCCATGGCTGCTATTACTGTCAAGCGTTGACATCAAAACAAAATAAAATTGAATAACTTTTTATTGTTTTTGTTTCACAATATTCACGCCACTGGCATTTAAGTGACTTAACTTCGGCCATACCGAATCATTTGTACTTGTCTGAGCAAGAACGCAGCGGTGACACGTCACGACCGCGGATCCTTACTTCCTATTATTCATCATCATCTGTCCGTTTCGCCGACACTCGATGAAAAAATCTCCAACGAGATCGCTACAATTTGATATCGTGAAGCTTTTGACTGTTTTTTATTCATCGCCGACTCAAGTAAGTATAGTGTCGGACATTTTATTTTTTATATTTATTTACCGTTGTTTGAATAACGCTAAAATTGTGCAATTATTTTGCAATACAATTTTAAGAGAAGATGTTTGATCTTCCGTAAAAAAGAATCTTTATATCGTCGATGTAGTTGGGAGCTGTATATCATTTTCAATACAAAGAAAAAATTCGTAAACAATACATCTTGGAAATACTGTGCCACTATGTGCCATGGTAAATATCTCTAACCGAGCGTTACAAGAACTTCTAAGAGATCAGAAGGTATACAGCTCTTGTCATGGTAAGGTCAATGTCAAATTAACGTTTAAGATCTAGGGTAAGAGTGCGCAGCCGTTCAATCAAATGATAACACGATTGCCGAAAACTAGTTTCTGCTCATTGATTACACGTTAAAATACTTCTGCGCCTCATGCATATCGTCTGATTTTGTAAGAGTATGGCAGCAATGAGCCCACTTCCAGATAGATCACCCACTATCTACCGTGTTATCGGGGAGTCTCCTGTACATGTTAGTAAATTTTATTATACAATTCTTGTAGGAAGTCGATCGCCATGAAAAAAACGGATCAATAATTATTTCGAAATGTTTTTTTTTGCTTTAAAATGGCCGTACAAATATTACAGAAATAATTAGCACGACATGTTATTATTATAATAAAAATAATCGTACTTATTTTCATATCGTGCAATCTTATATTATTTTTATGTAATATGTGAAAATATTAGTATTGAAATATATTATATTTATCTGACTGTAACGCACAACACTGCGTTTGCGTACGATGGGCGAGAGAGAGCGAATGTATGTGTCAGATAAAGAGAGCGTGAGTGTTGAACGAATGTTGATAGGTTGTTATGTTGTCTATTTCTACTGCAATTATTATCAAATCCATGCTATGAATGCGTAATAATTAAGGTTTTGTAATTTTGTACATTCCAAATGGAAATAAAAACCGAATATCCTTGTTGGTGTTGAAATTGAGCTGTTTACAGGAATGGGGTAGATCTTTAATTTACTTAAATAAATCTCTGCTACACAGTTTTTTACACGGTTTTCTCTGGAACGTATCCTCCGTGCAAAAAGAGAATCGGGTCTAATTAAATATTATTTTGTTCTAGTTACCGTCGAGCTATTGCTTTTTATTTTAGTAATCAATTTCAGTAAGTATTTCTAGCCGATTAATAACGTTTTTTCACGTTGTTTAAATAGGATTTAATTAATGGCGTCAGGCGCATTAGGTTGGCCAATCTAAATCGGGCACACTTCTCTGCCGCTTATGAGTAATAATAATAAAAAAATAATATGATGAACATGCTCTACGATGCAGGGCAATTAATTTCTTAAAAAAATAATACATCCGCCGTGGCCATTTTTTTCGATCGTGACCCGTTAATACATGTTAATAATTGGTAGTCAGCTGTATTAAATTGATCTCATTCTAGGAGCAACGTTCTGACCTCACTACGGCCAATGAGCTAGGGACTCAAAAACGTTTATGGCCAAAGGAATAGTAATTAATTATTTTATTTTTTTAACCATGTCCGCTCCCAGTATGAATCAGTTGTACTTCTAATGAAGAGATTTTTTTCTACGAGAACTGCTTCTTACTCAATTACTCAATTTCTGAGTAGGGATAGTAGAATAGCGCTCATTTTTTTAGGATTGGATGGTTGACAGGTAATTCTAGACACACAATCACATACATCCATACTCACACGCGGTGATAAACAACATAACACTATCTGAGCAATACAACATAAACTGTGATTCCAACATAAGGAATTTACATCTAAAAATGTATTTATTCCTCTGGTTAACGAAATTATCTTAAATAATAAAAATAATCAATGAAATTTTATAAAAAATAACCAACAAAGCTAATAACAGATTATATTTATTTCATTGCTCAGAATATTCGTTTTGCCGATAGCTGTCGTTTGACTTATAAAGGCAGTGTGTCTATCACTCGAAAGTGGTTGAATCGGTATGGCAGATGGTCTTAAGTCGATCGCATCTGAATTTAGACGTTATAAATACCAACTACGTTGAATATTAAAGTACGCCGCCTAAATTGAATCCTGAACATATTTTTAAAGTAATATTAAAAAAAATATAACCTAAGGTATGTGACCTAGGCGAACAAAATAATTAAACATGATAAAAAAAATTTGAAAACATTGCCAACCCACCTTTTGACGCAATGCGAACCGTCTGGGACACTTTACACGACTAAAACCAAATGCCATTTGTTCAACGCTTGCATTCTACCAATACTGCTTTACGGTATTGAATCATGGCTTCCGACGAAGGCTTGGAAAAATCGTATACCGTAGACGCTTGAGTCATATATGGGGAGGGGGTTGATTTCATGAGAAACTCGAATATTAGGTAACGTACTAGGTGGTGCCTTATTACGTCAGTGGTCATGGAGACGTTTGAATTGGCTGCGAATATCTCCGGAGAGCCTCAATCCTGCTTACCAGATCTTTCTACTTGTGGGATTCTGGCGTTCTGGACGACCGTCAGACACTATCCATAGGATTTACTCGGTGGAACTGAAGGATGCTGTCGTGTAAGGAAGTTAAGTAATTAGCGGTTCACAGTGAATCATAGAGGGGCCCGGATGTTGCTCTACATTGAGAGCAAACATGTTTTAAGACGTAATGTATTCTATTGAGTAGATTGAAAACACACTAGTGAAAATAATGAGAATAGAACACTTGGAAGGACTAAACGATACGTTTATTTTTTGTACATGGCTGGAAAGACGTTGGTGCTACAAGCAAAACTTTTGGTGCCAAAGTTTTTCAACTCTAACCAGCTGAGATTTACATTACTTTTAATTGAGAGATTGATTGAATAATATTTGCCACGGTTTAGACGGTTGGCCAATTCAACGACACAGCCCTGCTGTAAACATTGTTTAGTGGTCGACGGTCGCTGTATTGAGATAGTTTTATCGGATAGCAGAAAATACATTCATCTTTTGAAATCTTTCAAACGTTGAAGGAATTCCGTTTACTGCCACATTTTAACTGTCTTATTTTAAACTTCACAATGATATTGTGAAATGGTGAATTTATTCCATAGACATTTTTATCTGCGGTATTTACGTTTCGGTAAAAAAATAATCCACGAGAAAGATCATTGGATCAACTCTTAACAACTGGTTTAACAAGTTATGAATTATTATAAGACTGTTTAAGTTTCATAATTTACTTAAATTACTTTCAACATAATAAAAACTAATAATTTACTTGCTAAACGTGATTTCCTTTTTGGAGAAGAAAAAACGCTTCAATTAATTCAGGTCTCGTTTGATTTTTAAATTAATATATCCGGTACTTGGATAATTACTAGCAGCCATTTCTAATTATTTTTGCAGAAATTTAGATACAAGTTAACGAATTTTATGGCTGAAGAATTAATTAAAAGTAAACTAGGTGTTTCAAATATAAATGTTCACTTAGTGTTTTACTACGCTATTATTTAATCACGTCTGTTCGTAAAATCAAAAATTTTTTGCTTTCATTGAAATTTTCGATCTGTATGTTAGAATCAACAACTCACAAATAATAAGACTGTATTGAATTAAAATAATCTTTAGAGAGCGTATCCCGCGGAAACAGATTTTTTTTTTTTTTTTTCTCGAACTAAACTAAAATGTTCATATATTATACACGAATACACTAACCATTATTTACAAACTAGTATACGTAGTGAGGTCCCAAAGTTTCCGGCCCAAAAATTTACAAACAAGTCAGTTTTAAATACAAAAAATGTACCAACGTGGAGCATATGGTCTCCTAATGGAGGTATCTCAACAGAATTTTTCTCTGAGAGCCGTTTATTACTCAGTTGCTCAACCTGTCTTCCCAAGAGAGTAGGATATGGCTAGGACAGGACTAGTGGTTGGCTAATCGCTCTCTCTACGCCACGTGAGGATCGGATGGGTGGGTGAGGAGGGAGTTTTAGACATCACAAACACTCGGACTACGAACAGAAATCCACAAATCGATTGAGAGACAAATTTATGAAATCAGTCAGCACCGGGAATTTAACCCGAAACGTCCGTAGCTGTAGTCAACGACGCTACCAACTGCGCCACTGACGCCGACAACAGATTAGATTAATATTATTATCAGAGATTATTTTCATAGTTGAAATAAACTTAACAACGATTGCTTGATTCTTTTGCTACCGTGCAAATATAAATGTGCGCAAAATCTATGCATATATTGGAAATCAAATTTTACCGCGTGGAGGGGTTAATACACTTAAGTCGGAACCTTTTGGACCTCACTAGAACATGTTTAGACTTTTTATATTATATAAATAGACAATGTATGTAGGTAAAGGTTAACACTTGAATTATAATATATAACGATGCGGTGTCACACGGTGATCGAGTAAATTTCAACTTACAGAAGCTTTCCAGTACTCACTAGCATTTTTTCAAGTACGTGTTAGCTAGTCGCAGACAATTGCTGGGTAATTGCTAATGAAACACTTCTGGTAATCATTTGAAGTCGCTTTACAATAATGCTGTGCAAATAGAAATAGTGCAGAAATATAACCGACTATCCCTAGCAACTAGCGGCAGACAGGAACTCCCAGATAAATTTCAGAACTATCTTAAATATAATAGCCCAGAGAACTCTGTAGACGCTTTGCATGTAGGTATGATATAATTTGCTAACGACCTAAGAGTCGCGATTCGCGGTGTATAATATAAATTAAAATGTATAATGGACACACAGTTCCGACATACTAGCTACTTTAGACATTCAGTATTTCAATTTTAGTACCGTCATCTATGAAGGTACGGTTATACTAGTAAGAAATTACATATTAATATAAATTTAAAGTTGATAACTTTGTTATTCCATTGGCTGTGTTACTAAATGGGACAGATGTTTCACTTCTTTAAGGAACATCTAATTTAATTCTAATAACCTTTCAATAAAGTCAGTCTGAAGATGTTTCTTAAAGAAGCGAAACACGTATCATTTTTAGAAACACAACCAGCGGAATAACAAAACCATCACTTTGATTTTATAGTAAAAATGAATCCATCGAAAAATAGATAATATTACACAAAAATGAATAAATATACAAAAATATATTTTATTAATATTATCAGAAAATACTGTACAGTAAAACCCCCATTTACGCGGAAGTCATGACCGCGTTCTTGGAAATAGCATAATTGGGGGAGTGAATCTCATGCAAAATTAAGGGTTACGTCTTTTTTCGCGAAAAATGCAAAACCGCCAAAACTAAGAATAATTGAAAAAAATATATGTATTTGGACGATATAAGTTACTGTTTAGTGTGTGTACAGCAACGACAATGGAATGCGACCGCGCAATTCGGGAATTGGCAAGGAATACTTCTATTCGGCGCGTAATTCGAGGTAGCGTAATTGGGGGATTCCACTGTAGTTTAGATTATTATAATACAGAGCTGTGAATGTTTAAAAAGTAATTTAATCCTAAAATTAAGGCCATTGACAGCTTACCATATTCTCCCGTATGGGCCTGGTGGCAGTATTGGCAGATATATCGTTACCTACAGTTTTAAGTACCCTAGCAAGATAGGATATTTAGTTTCTTCTATTCATCACACGAACACTAACGAAAGTTTTCATTATGTGCTATATGTAAAAAACTATAACAAAAATAAATACAAAAAAATCATCATGTATGAATAAATATTTGTTATTCTTTTACTTTAATATATGCGGCATTTTTCTGACACGTATTGCGGACATGTCAGCCGCGCCGCGCGGTGAGGCAAATAGAGCGGTCAGGGCGGGGCAGTGGTTAGGCAGGAGCAAAGGGGTTAGGGACGCGGAGGTCACGATATTGACCCTACCTGCAACGGTAGTGTCTATGGTGCGCGGTTCAACAATGAAGTAACTCCCATTAACCTTTAAACATCCGATGTCGGCGGCGCGCGTGCCGGGCTGACGATTCGGAAGGGTTTTTTTCTCAACCGTTTGTACCGATTAATTATATTACATCGGAATATAGTGAGAGCGCAATGTGTTTAATGTTTCACGATTTATATTTCGGACCTCCCAATTTATCACTGGTCATGGTGCGTTTAATGCAAAAACCCATATTGTCCTTGTGGTGATAAAAATCAAGATTCTGAACATATTCTTTGGGATTGCCCAATTATGTCCATTGAAAGAGATATTCTGTATTTTTCCTGCAGAAATAGTCGCGATGGTCCTATTGGACATCCGGATCTGGTTTCTTCCCCAGAGAACTTTTATCAGTTCAAAAAATTTGCGGCCTCCTTTGGAAAAAAAGTTTACCTTCACTGCCCCTCATCATTTAATCCTTAATTGTTACGGCACCATAGAAATTTTTCAAATTAATTGTTAGTTGATGACTTTAATATAATTATTGTGTACTCATCATATTCAATTAAATGTTACATTATTATTATTTCTTATTGTTACTTATATTATAAATATTTACTGTAGACTTAATGTATCATTGAGGAGACATGATCGCCGGTGAGATACAAACAAGCACATCGCATTAAAAAAATATATATTTTACGATTATTGGAGGATGGTTAATCTTTGTTTAGCAAGTCAACCCAATTTGGAACATATGAACCCCGAATGAAGCATATTTAGACAATGTTCTGTTTACGAGAACGTTTTATTATCCAAGTCACTTAACTTCTCTCTTTATGGAGAAATTGTGGATAGAAAAATGGGGCTGGAATGGTTTAGTGTTGGGATAGTGAACATAGTACCAAAAGTGGCGGCAGATATTGTCCCAGGGGGTGGCCATTCAATTTGAAAATTAACATGATACATGAATAATACATTAAAAAATAGATGATTTAAAAATAATATAACGGTCTACTCTATAAGGGTCGTGAAAAAACAGTTGATAAAGAGAACTACCATATACTTATTTAAATAAAAATCATTTAAAAAATAATAGTATAACATTTTAAATGCCAAATAATTTCTCCTCGCGGGAGGGGGCCATGGCCCCCATGCCGATCTGTCACCGGGTGACACGTACGAAAATTTAGCTGCCACTTGAACGATTTATTAATCCAATTTTTATTTTCGGACTCGTCGTTTAATATTTTATCTTGTTACACTTTGGAACTGAGGTATCGATATTCTTATGAGTCATTATTTTCTGAAATAAATTTTATAAAATGTAGTTTAATAAATAGATTGACTGATGAATCCAGTAATAATCCCTTTAAATAATACGTAATAATATGTTCGTTTACTTTTTAATTTAATGACATGGAAAAAAACACTGTCAGCAGAACGGTAAAAATAACCAGTAACCGGACTAAACAGAATATGACGAAACAGAACAATTTGAAGATAATATTTTTGTCGTATCCATTATTTATTGAATATATATGATTATAGACATGAGTGACTTCTCATCGAGTTTATGTCGTATGATTTTCCGATTTTTAAAATTTCAGGCTAATCAAATATTTTTTTCCAAATAAATTTTAAAATATTAAAAAAAAAAGTGCCTTTTATTATATGAAATAAACAGTATGGTTATTTGCAAATATTTGTGTTTAATATCAGTTTATTATACTTTTTTGATTTTATAAATTACTAAATATTTTATAAATTAATAAATATATTATTTATTTTTTATATGTTCAATAAATAATAGATATGACATCTGCGGTATGGGTGCGGAAAGAAGGAGGGGATAAGGGTTGAATAGTCTCTCCGAGTTCCCCATTTGGGGATCGAGCGAGTACACTTTTGTATACAAATCGACTAATCAAGTCTAGCTAAATTATACATTTAAGTAATATTGCAAAAAACTCAATTCGTACTACACAAAATCATTTGCTGTTCAATCTTACAGTATTGTGAAATAATTCAACAACTTGAACATGTAATCAAATGGCTGTAACTATATTATATTACAATGCTTTGAACATATTTGTTTATATTTAAATACTTAATACGAAAATATAACAGAGACGTAACCAGGATATGACTATTTTAAAAAAGTGTTTCTATCGGTCTCGGTACAAAAAATTCTTATTCAATATAGAAGTCTGACTACTTAAACTATTCTAGTTATAAAAAACAATAGCTGCATGTCCTCAGACATAATACGAGGGACGGGACAATATTTCTTCTTAAAACAATACTTGGCTGTCAGTCTGTCACTTATTGGATAATCTTAAATAAACTGATACTTGATGACGTATCGATCGAATAGAATAAATTTGAATTACATCATTGATGTTCATTTGTTTTTAGTTTTATTATTGATTATTGCATATAACCAGGATTAAGAAGATGGAAAAGGAACTCAACCGCGTTACGAAAACTTGAAAAGGGAGTGTGACATAAAATGTTTCTCGCGAAATATCCCATCTCATGTTGACATTCTTGAAAACGGTTTGAATCATCAAGGAAACATTTCTACTGATAAGTACGACTTGCAAAGCGACAAAACAGTTTTTATCATCGGCGTGTGGTGGATTAATCTCTATCTTTGTCGCACAACCACACTTGTGTTTAAGTAAGTAGGATACACGAGCATGCCCCCGCATGTTTTAGTATGTTGTTCGCACCCTGCAGTTTACATGTGATTGGGCGAGAAAGAGAGTAATCCACGGCACGCACCTGGACTGTATACATAATATTGATGACAATTTATTTAACGGAGTTATATGAAAATTTGAAATTCCTGACATAAAATTATCTTGTTAATTAATTATATTAACTAATGATAAATTCATTCAGGATCAACTCTAAGAAAAAGACACTCATGTTGTTAGTCTCCTCACTGTTCAATTGAAAAAAAAACTAGACCTTGCCAGGACTTGATCCCTAAACTAATAGGAGCTTTAACCTAGATTTCAGATGATAACAAGTAGGAAGCAGTCAAACGACCGAATAGTTGAAGTATCATACAAATGGGATGACTTTCGTCTGGTTTAAAAATTTATTTCGTTAAAGGTACACTACTGCGCTTATTAAGAAAATCACAGGGCATAAAAATACCCTAAATTCGTGTCTGTCCGTAGTGTAACCCTCTACAATAGACTATACGCGATTCTCGGTCTTTCTGTAAGTAATAGGGGTACATTGTTAATAACTATTATCTTACATTATTGTAACAATTATTTAAGCGTAAATCCATTCAACATAACCGGTCAGGTTTGTTCAATGGCAACATCGTTTGTTATTAAGTTCCTGTGAATGTTACATTTTGACAGGTACCTTTTGTTTGTTGGATGCAGGCAATTCGTCGTCGGGGAATGTCAATATAAGTAGAAACACAACATAATTTATTATTATGAACAGCGCACAAGACATAGAGGACGATACAATCTACTTTAGAATTACTATACACACCGTTTCATTTGTGGGAAATCGAATAAATACGATTGACAACACAGACGAGGTGCCAACACTGGAGATATCAGAGACACCAACAGAATGCGTTATACGATACACCGAGACGGGCGATACACAGTACGCTATCGGACGCCATAGAAGCCGGACTACCTCGCACACCAAAACAAGGTGACAATAATTTCTTACTAGCCGTCGACCGCAATGGTTGGCGGTAGATTTATTTCAAAATTTTTAAATATCTGTGATTACTCAAGTCGAATAAAAGATTCCAAAACATCGATAATGAACAAATAGTAAAGTTTTCAGCATAGTTCAACATATTTTTACAAACAGTCCCACCTTCAAAACAATCTTGAAACGGAACGTAAAGAGAGTGATTAACTTACTTTTTATCATTATTCTTATTGGACGTAGATAAGGCAACTTACGGCTTACTTCTTGCCGAAACATTTTTCTGTTGATATGAATTGATTCCAAGTTGATATTTTTCCGTAAACAGGATATTTAAATTTATTTTTTTACGCTTCCATGGAGAGATAATATATTATAAGCTAAATTTATCTTAGGCATATATATATTTAATAAGCAGTATTATAAAAAAGTATATTTATATCCTCACAGAGATTTAATTAAAGAATAGAGTGGTCTTCACCCTATGCAGAAGCACGACCGTACCCGTGTGGTCGACGCGCAGTGAATCAGTATTGTCACCCGTCTGTGTGTATGGTAGTGCGCCTTCTATCCGTGTCTATGCTTCTGTGCTACTTTTGCCATCTCGTCTGGGATTGCAAATCAGTCTTGATTAGTTCCCCACATATATTTTCGTATTGCACTTTACAGTACCGTTGAATAGAAAAAGGAAAATTAACTAAAATTAAAATATACATTGCATTTACCGAAAAAGCCTTATTTTTGTCTCAATATTGTGATTTAAGATAGATATTAGGTATATTATGGCGTACACCGTATAGCTACCCTTCACTACATCACCATCGCAAGATTAATTCGCAGAAATCTTATGACAACAACATAACGGTTCTAGGAAAAAAGCGAAAAGGAAAAAACCTAACAGGAAAAAAGCGGACATGGAAATAAGCGAACGCGGAAAAAACCGGACACGGAAAAAAGCAGACACAAAGTAGAAAAGTCTCACATTTAAAATACTCCTTATCGTTTCATGAGTTTTTCAGGTTGAAAAAATGTTAAAATCAGATTTTTAATTTTCGATAAGGTCAAATAATAATTTTCAGAAACTCACAACGTTCGACGACGGAAGATTAATTTGTTGCGTTCTATCTTTGTTTGAAAGTGTTGAGTTTTTGATAAATTGTATCGAGACATTTCTATAGGTTATTATTAATATTATTAGGTTATTATCTCAATTTAGTAATTAAAGAAGTTAGCCAACTTACAATAATTATTCAAGAATATTTTAAATGTGAAACTTTTTCTACTCGGTGTCCGCTTTTTTCCTGTACGGCTTCATCCGTTCACCCAACATAACACCTGAGTCATGCAATATACCATATACCCCATAGCACAGTGGTAACTTAATTATTCTGGCGGCGACGAAATGCTTGGTCGCGTCTGTTTGCATTGCATCTAGCCTGGATGCTAAAATATAAATCGAAACTTTGTCAGAACGGTAAATTGAAATAGTCTGCCTCGTTGGTGGCATATTATTTCACTGTTAGCTTTTTTATTTTGTCTATTACACATTTCCAACATTGTTATGTTGTCTATTATTGGCCTTGTTCTCGAATAATGAACTATTAACCATCGCGACACACTACTACTTTTTTTACAGAGTGCAACTGTAAAATAAGAAATCTCGAATGTTAAAATTTCATAATATCTTCTTGGGGAACAAAACATGACAGCCAACAACAAAAGTATTTTATACCTACTTACTAAATCAAAAAAAAAATTAAATTATTTTTAAAGCAGTGGTTTGGTACTTAAATTTAAGGTGAAAACTGAAGATTCTGTGAAAGTACAATTGATACAATTGATGAACGATTTCCCTTATCATCCTATTTTAATAATCGTCTGCTGTATAACACGGTTACCATAAGGATTATAAAAATTAAATGGCTTCAAATTATAGATCATCGCCTTTAACAACGTTGTATTACTAGATACTCCCTTTAAATAGATATCGGGTGGTGGCAACTAAAACTTTGAGTACTCTGAGAAAATAACGATACGGTGATCACAAATTTTTGAATAAAACGACTAGAATCTTTTCACAATACGCGTGGGATCCCTAATTTCTTTATAACTGAGAGAGTAAGAATTAAAGTATGTGGCTAGGACCAGACTAGTGTTTAACTAATCGCACTCGCTCCGAATATTTCCTCCCAACGTGGAGCACATGGCCTCCTGATGAAGGTATCTCAAGAAGAGTTTTTCTCTATGATAACTGCTTATTACTCAGTTGTTCAACATCTCTTTTTTTTTAAGAGAATAGGGATAGAAGGATAGGAATAGAACAGGACTAGTGGTTAGCTAATCGCTCTCACTACGTCCTGTTATTTGAGGATCAGATGGGTGGGAGGTATTTTTAGACATCACAAACATTCATGACTACGAACAGAAATCCATAAATCGATTTAATTTATGGGAATTGAACCCGAGACATCCGTTAAAGTAGCCAACGACGTTACCAACTGCGCCACGACTCTTGTTATATTGATTAGTGCATTTAAAATGTGTTTTTTTTGTAAGGAACCTGTCTCTGGTCAGCCCATATACGGGTATATAGCGATTAAATTAAAGTATATCCTTCAACAGACACGCCGCAACATGGTAATTGGATTCAGTTTAGAACGAAAGTAATATGCGGATAACTGCAATAAAGGCAGTTGTATCATGGGTAGAAGTGGAATCGTTAATTGTCTCCAATGTCACTACAAAATGTGTACACGTAAGTAAGTTGTAATAGAATTTCTGTTTGTAGTCCAATAAAATGCTGAAAATGTGGCTTCCGTGGCCAATAAGATATGGGTTAGTGTTTGTATAAACTTCTTAAAGTCGCGGATAGCTGCAAAAGTGCTTTATGTTTAACCCTACTTCGACGCTAAGTCTTTTGATTTGTATCACAGAACAATAAATTAGTGAAGAACTGTTTTATAGAACACATTATCAAAATAATAAAACACTAAATAGTAACTGTGCAGATGTATAGATCAGTGTTCCCCAACCGGTGGTCCACGGCCCAGTGCCTGACCGCGAACAGTATGCCAAATTTCAAAAAATTCGTCATGCAAAAATATTATGTATAGGATGGAGTATTTCTACGTTAATACTTTTATTAAAATTATGATCATTTTCAATTAAATGATTCGCAAACTCTGAAATATTATTACTTTTGAGACATCTTATACGTTCTTTAACTCTAATATTAAAGCTTCTTCCTGTCTGTCATAAATAGGAAGCTTGACAGTCTTCACAAGAGAGGCGGTATATTCCAACTGTGACAATAATTTTATTAGATCTTTATTCTTCAATAAGATTTTACCTAAATTGTTAACTGTATAAAAAGCTGCCTGCAAGTTATCCGGTAACAGCTTTGACATTTTCTCTCTCCAAAATAAATGATTCTACGCCAGCTAAAAGTTTTATCATGTGCTTGGTATTTTTAGAGATAATCCAATATTACTTTATTTGATTGCTTTGGTTTTAATATATTATTAACTAAATCGGTGCTATAACCGTTATTGAAGGCAATTTGCTTTATATTATTTAATTCTATTTCAAAATTTATCTGTGTTAAGGGGACGTTGACTAGTCTATTTATCATCGAGTGAAATGATGTAAGTATCTGTGACCACGGATGCAATGACTCTACAGGAATAGCCACGTCGGTATAAGTAGGTTTTCTATAACTAGCAAATTCTAATTTATTTAAATTATTAATTCTTAAGGTAATGTTCAGAAAATTTATTTTTTATCAATTCTTAAATCTACAATTTCTGTGCAGTAAATTAATGACGATAGAATATTTATTATAATAATGCATAGTCTTATATCCGTTGAATTCAAAAGGAATATCGTCACCCGTGTTGTAAAAAAAATACAATACCTATCACGCTTCGAGTTATTTGTATCAAAAGGTTTCCTTTTCTGACTCCTTACTCGTTTCTAAAAACACAAAAAAAAAATTGAAAATACAAAAAACTAAATAAGTACACCTGCAAAAATGAAAATAATAACAAAACGTATTTTTATCATTAATAGCAATATGCTGTTATTAACCCTACCGTATCCATGGTGTAACAATGAGTTACTTCGGCCTTTAAACCTTTAAATTATCTCTGAAATAGGTAATACAAAAAATTGAAAATTTTGCAATTTGTAAATAAAATAGTTCTACATATAATTGAAAATTAAAAATACATTACAGTTTACGTCTTCTTTGTATAATTAATCATAATTTGAAAACCTCGTCAATTTTACCATAATGTAGTAATTTTTACGTCGGCGCCGTGGCGCAGTTGGTTTCGTCGCTGGCTACGGTTACGGATGTCTCGGGTTCAATTCCCGGTGCGGACGGTTTTCATAGATTGATCTTTCAATCGATTTATGAATTTCTGTTCGTAGTCTGAGTCCTCCCTCCCACCAATCCCATCCTCACGGGGCGTAACGAGAGCGATTAGCTAACCACTAGTCCTGTCATATAACATCCTTCTATTTATATAAAATTGAGTGTTAAACTGAGTGAAAGCAGTTCTCGTAGAAAATTCTGAAGATTCCATTAGAGACCATATGCACATTTTATACATAAAAAAAAAAAAAAAAAAAAAAAATAATTTAAAAAAATAAAACACAATTCATTTATCAGTTAAAAATACGAACATAACAGGCTTATTTATATAAAATTGAGTGTTAAAATGAAGGTATACAAAACTGATGGTTCATGAACTGAGACAATTTTATATAAATAAGCCTGTTATGTTTGTATTTTTATCAGTTGATAATGCTCGTGATGAACGAAACCGGTCCTGATCATTATAAATATGTGGACGTAGTACAAATAAGTTGTGTTTTATTTTTTTAAATATAATGTCTTTCCACCAAGAATTGACAGTTAACACCTTAAAAGTGATTAGTAAAGTAACAATTAGTTAGTACCTATAGCATCAGTCCAAGATGTGCGACGTATCGTATGCAACCGTTTTGTTTCAAAAGGCACCGTGACACGTCTCGAGCTTGTTCTGCTATGAAGAATTTTGATACTTGCGTCTTTCGATAATTTCGCATAGTTTGATATGTACTTCAGGTTTTATACACAAAATATGACGTAAAATAACCACTTAATACTTCATAAAACCATATTTTAATTTTTGAAATTGTCATTTCTCTTTGTAAATGCGTTTATATGACAAAGCGCACACGGTAACGAAATGTGACTGCATGCGATTAGAAGGATTTTTTTTCATAAAATGGGAAGGTTAATAAAGCTTATCATAATGATTTAAATTACATTATTTAATAAAATAATACATTGCCTACAATGTCTTGATTGACGTGACGTGGTTGTGAAAGTAATACATATTTAATTTGAGTTATTGAGATTTTGTACACTTCCATGTATACTGTCACTAACGACCCGGGTTTCGCCTTTCGGCATCTTCAGGCATTCGAACGCACGAATGCCTGAAGATGCCGAAAGGCGAAACCCGGGTCGTTAGTGACAATATACATGGAAGTGTACAAAATCTCAATAACTCAAATTTGATATTGAAATTCCATCAAGCACCCTCAGTCGATGTCTTAAATTACCTTAAATAATACATATTTTTCAACTCTTATAATTCATCTTAAATACTTTGAGTCTCTTCTTTTTGAATTGCTTACAAAATTGCTAAAAATCGTTTGATTGTTTGGTAACGAGCCTATCGATTTATTCAAAACTATATCTTACTTTAAAACATTGGTTATTTAGGGGTTACAGATTCAAAAGACTCTGCTAGATAGTCTATAGTGCTCTGCGGGTAACTGAGTTCACCGTTTGCAGAAAATGGTCGAACATTTTTTTTACGCTTTTAATATAACTTACGCTATACAAAGTAACAAGATAGGTACTTATTATATTATAAGAATTTATGACCTGTTAGTAAAATAACATCTTCGCCATACTGGATTGGGAACTGGCATTCGACGACAGAATCTTTCAGAGAATTATAAAATTACATACAATATTGGCTAGCATTGGTGAGTAGGCCGTTCGAATGTCAATAACGTAAATGTATTGCATATATTTCAACTTATGTAGAAACGTCAAACATAATCGTGTACCTACCACAATAAAAATTATAGAGAATATTGCATTATAGCACAATCAATCTTATTAGATGACAGGATATCTGTTTTATCGACAAATGCAAAAGGAACCTGCAGAGCCGAGAGTTTTTTTAATCATGGAAACGTATCACTTAGGAGTGAATTTCTTGTCAATTACCCACTGCAAATACTACGTATCGTTCACTAGAGTCTTATCATTGCATACCAGCAAGTGATTAGTGGTTCAATTCTAACTGTAGTATACGTGAATCACTCACTCACTCTGCATGCTATTGCAAAAGCAGTGTTTGAATAGGAAAACAAATGATTTCCGTTTCTATTCTAACCAGATTCTCTGCGATTCATTTACGTATTATTCCCTAATATATTGTACCCACCACCACCCGCTACGGTTTCTCGTTCTCCTTACAGAATATATTCGTGTTTCTAATTGTTGTCGTAAAAATACAGCTAACAACATAAACTATACTTTTAAAAATAATATATTTTTTACAACGTTTATTTGATTTGTTCGCTTTATTTACCATAAAGATGGCTGGGCTTCTATAATAAAGATTCTAGATACCCCGCGCTGTGAGCTGTTTCAGTTATTCTGCTAATCTTTTTAATTTAAAAGTGTACAATCTCAACTTTTGTAAAGGTGTCTATACTTTTAAATAGACATTCGTATTCACGATCCAAGTGCAAAAACTTAAGGATAATCAAAATTCAATTGTGCAATACTACAAGCTTAAATTGTTATTTCAATGGTTTAGCAGTGTAGTACGCGTGCTCTAAGTTCTTAGCTCTAATATGTAATTAATTGTATTATTCCACAATGAAAATCACAATATTTCTTTTGTCACTAGGATTTTAAGATCCTAAAAACTACTATCCTGAGGTTAGTAAATACATAATATTATATTCTGATAAAAGTACGAAAACAATGATGGCGAAATTTAGAAGTTAGAAGCTTTTATAGAAAACTAGTGAGTACGCGGCATGCGTTGCAATGCCACTCAAAGAAAGAAAGGGTTTGTGTTTTAATTCTCTGTACGTGCTGAAATTTCATAAAATTACCAGGTCCGAGTCCGACATCTTCTGACCCGGCCCGGCCCGAGCACGAGTCTCAATATCACACTTGTTACTCAAACCCGACCCGAATCCCAAATTTATTTTTCTCGTCCCGAAAAAAGCCTGATTTATTTTTTAATGTAGTAATTCAATTATACTTTTTACACAATAGATAGCACATGTGAAAAAAAATTAAACTATGAAAACTATTGCCTTATGGCTGGCTTATGACCCGAACATAGTACGAAATATTTTTCTTACATATGTTTTTTCGTCTAGTTCAGAGATGTCGCTAGTTGTACGTATTTTGATTCTGGTTTAGATTTTAGATTTTAATTTTTTTTCTTCCTTCACAGGTGTGCACACAACAACTCACCAAATTTTGATCGAAACCGGATGAATAGTAAAGGAATGCATAGAGAACAAGCAAGCGAACAAATCTTCATTTTTATAGCTATTTTATAATAAAACCATTGCATTGTCACGTTGTACTAAGGTGAAATTTTAATAAAGGGTTGTATTTTTGACTGATGATTTGTGATGTAACTTAAATATAAGATAAATTCATACACGACCTAACCTCGAAAGTCTGATGAGCCTCTAAGAGGAAACTTTTGACTTTTCTTAGTTCATCACTAGGCCTGTAGTTGAGTGGTGAAAAACTTCTACATAAGATATTTTTAAACACTACACATAAATAGGGAACTATCCAATAGGTCCACTAGAAATTTTTCAATGGGAATTTGAAAATGGTTATAATTAGATATTTGTATAAGAAAACGAAAATTAGTATTGTGTTTAAATTTGGATTATTGAGATTTTGTACACTTCCATGTATTTTGTCACTAACGACCCGGGTTTCGCCTTTCGGCATCTTCAGGCATTCGTGTGCTCGAATCATCAGCCATCAACTACCTAATAAAATTTTGTAGAACTAAATACTTTGATATTTTATCCTATTAAAGGTTAAAGAATCTGATTTGTAAGCAGACGACATGGTGTTGGTGATATTCTGAAAATAACGATCTTTCCTGCTCAAATTGTCATCCAAAATGTTCTGTCGGTCCACCGGCGGACCGCAAGCACCTTCTTACGCGCGCCTGATAATATTGCACACCTTCATACCGCAGGGCTAAAGTGGTCGATCGAGGTGTAATCATATTGGTGTTACTAAAACCGTTTAAAACATTCCCTGCAACGTAACAACGTGATTTGATCAAACATAACAATAATAATTTAACAACATTTTCAAATACGATACTGCTGTTTCGCGTCTTCGCGAGTATTTCTAATAGCTGTATTTTAGTACGTTAAATGTTTAATAAAATAAAATGGTTATTACAAATAATGCAGAAATCTCTAACCGTTTATTGGCTACCTACTACAACAAACGTCTCACTTATTTCTTTATGGATTAAATATCGTTTAATTATAATTAGAAGAGAGTTATTTCAAAATGTGTTATGTATGTAGAGCATGATCTACCATTTGAGAAGGCTGGGTCGGAGTGGGGCGAATTTTTGGTTATCACCATCCGGATGTCTGGGATCTCAATCAAACACCACTTCAATCCAGTTCATCTCTTATTTAACTAATGAAGGTGCAGTGGTTTATTACACAAAAATTACCAGTAACACATAAAATTGAGTCTAGATTTACGTTTACTTGACACATGAATTTACCTTTATGTTATAATACAATTTCAAAACAAACAAAAACCATTTATAATGACTGCGATGCCTCGGCTAGCTCGCCTAACCGCCGAGTCCTCCGGAAATAGACTGCCCGCAAAAAATAATAATTAAACTTCAAACACTGTAGGGTACTCCCTTTTGTCAATGATTGCCGTCAAGCGGCCGAGTCTATTAACAAACGCCTGCTTTCTAATTTTAGCTCTTCGGTCGGTCGGCAACCGATTCATTTTTAACGACCATAATTTGGTTCAACTACCAAGAATCATTGTCATTAAAGCTGTTTGCGGTCAGTTATGGATCCTAATAAAACTTAAGCTTAACAAAAAAACCAGGGTGTGTCACATTGTTACTTGTCCGCCGGAAGAAATTGGAACTAAATTAGTTAATAGGGGTCGTAGCTGTCAAACGTAAGCGCACGACGGTTATGTAAGTTGTTTTACGATTAACAAATGTAATTTCAAGTGCTGCAATCAATTCATGGGAATGTGCGGTAGGTTATTCGAAAAGTGTAAAAAAACATTTGATACCAATCAACAGCTTTTCGGATCGCCTGGCAGGCATTATTCAAAAGTATTACAACATTACTCCATGACACTATCGCCTTCTCTAAACGGACAACTTTAAATGGTCGATCTTTATGTACTTCATAATACCGCCAGGCCTACCAGTCACCCGGTAATAGTTTTCCTCAGCTGATAATGTCAACATCAATTGAAGACTTTCTGTCGTAGAATTGCAACCAAGTGTCAAGTCTACAAAACTTTAGATATACCAAATGACAATATTGTTTGATTTTGAATTTAATTTATTAGTTCAAATAGAATTAAACATTGTGCTCTATAATACGTATACAGTCGACTCCGCTTAATTTGTATACCGCTTAATTGGGACAGTCAGCTATTTGGGACAAATCCCTAGGAACATCAACTAAATGAAGAAACTAATAGTAATTTACTTCATTATCCGGGACATCATTCCATTTAATTGTGACAAAATTATTGTGACAATGTAAAAGCAATTTTTGAAGTCATTAAATCAGGACATTAAGGGTAGGTAACGATAGTTATGATGAATATACCCTTATTCATTTGACAAACCAGGAGGCAAAAAAAAACATAACAACGTTATTTCATGAACGAAGGCAATGACGGGAACTCAACACCCACACTGAATAACTGTGCCGATTTTGTGCAATTTAGCCGTACAGAATCAAAAAAAGACCTATTTTTTATTAGTATTATTCATCATTTTGTTCAAAAATTTATTAATTACTTATTGTTTTCCGTAATCAAATGTTTTTTCAATAATTAAATACGCACATAAAGTATAAAAAAGGTTTCTAGACTTCTTTTAACTTCGCTTATTAGAGCCGGTCACTTATTTGTGACAAAATGCTTGGGCTCGAGGTGTCCCGATTAAGTAGAATCTACTGTATATATCAAATTAAAATTCAGTTTCACATCTATCGAGCCTTTTAAGTTCAAAATAAGGTTAAAAATTTCATAACGCTTACAAGCCTGCCGAGATTTAAACAGATCCAATATAATTAATATTTCTAACATTAAAAGTAAGAGCGTGGCATCAGATAAGTACCTAGATTGCACTATTTCATTAAATTTGTTATATTATAACAACTAACCGAGTGCGAGATGTTTTATGTTTGTACAGTTTACCCACAAGGAGTAATGAACCAATATAACCCTTTCTGAACAGTCATTTTGTCAAATAAACAATGGTTATTAAAATCGAACTTATACCCTACACTAGTGAGTACCAGGCATTCGTCGAAATACCAGTCAAAGAAAGAAAGCATTTGTGTTTTAATTCTATTTATTGAATTGCTTTTGGATACACAATATTTTTTGGGTACATGAATAAATCAGAAGGTTTTTCCGGGATGTCGCTGTTTGTACATATTTGATTCTTTTTTTTAGATTTTAGATTTTTTTCTACAGAAACCTTCACGAGTGTGCGCACAACAACTCACCAAAGTTTCATCGAAATCGGATGAATGTTAAAGAAACGCATAGAAGACAAACATTAATTTTTTTATATACATAGATTTAATCGAAATCATAAGGATTATTCCGCTCAATATGTTTATATATAATTTAGCCTTCCATGTCACGCGTATTTTTTTCTCACTGAAGTTCAGCTGTTTTTCCATTAAAATAAAAATTAACATCTTTTGAACCGTGGCACACGGCGTTGTCTAATGCAATTATTGTTTAAAAAATGCTTACGAAATGTGTCATTGAAAATGAGACCGACAGATATTATTATCAAAATTTAGAATTGAGCAGTCATTGTATCTAAAAGTGCAACTCAATTTTGAAAAGGGACAAAAAAATTGTGTAAACATTTTTGCAATATTTTGTATTTATCAGTTTCTGACTAAATAAATAATGGCATCAACTGATTAAATATTGACCTGTATCATTGTCAGTTCTAAGGCAATAACAAATCATTTTAAAGTAAGACTATAAAAATATTAACAAATCAATTGCCACCAAGAAGAAAGCCTCATCGATTTAAATAGCAACGAAATGTCAAAACAGTACTAAAGTGTTAAAAAACGGTTCTTTCTCACAATCCAGCCAATACGTTTGAGAGGTGTTTTCAGTGTTATCGTTTTAACAATCCCAATGCCTACCGTATTAACAACAACATATCTAACAACAATAATTATTGCTATAATAACAAAAGCGAATCCTTTCCATACAAGTAACTCGTAGGAACTAGAGGTCTGCACGGGCCCGGGCTCGGCCCGTGGGCCAGGTTCGGGCAGGTAGAGACAATTGATATTCGGACTCGGGCCGGGCCCGGATAAGGGATTTGTTCTTCAGAAAAATATTTCAGACTATGTTCGGATCATGAATACTCTTGATAACTAAATACTCTTGATAACAAAAAAGCATTTACTAAAATAATGTATTACGTTTCTTTTATTTAATAAGTATGGAGACATCATTTTATATTTTGATAACCTGGAAACCGAGCTCATAAAATTGTTATTGATCGGTGAAACAATGCTTTGTTCGTTTAATTATCACCGATGGTAAGTTTAAATAGTTCGTAAATGAATAAGTGTGATATTGTTCAGTATCTGCTTTCTATTCGTTTTAGATAGTCGACGTTAAAAATCAGTTTCAACGATATAAAGAAAATGTTGATAAGTGGTGACTGTGGTGATGTGTGAAAATCATTCCGTGAAATAATAGATTTTTCTATATGTGAAAAAATTGGGTAGGTACGATAATCAATTTTATGCTACTATATTTTTTTTTAAATCGGGTTTTTTTCGGGCCGAGATATATAAATTTTGGCTTCGAGTCGGGTTCGGGTAACAAGTGTGGTATTAAGACTCGGGCTCGGGCCGGGTAATTTCATTAAATTTCGGCCCGTGCAGACCTCTAGTAGAAACGTACATCGTTAGCAAACGAATTTCCATGAACAAGCAGTCAGCTATCAAGCTTTTATGTATTTTTTTTAATATGGTTCTTAAGTTATACCAAACCGCAATATTGTCACATTAATTTGGTCGGCCATTTTTATGTAATAATATCGAGAATATAATGCCAAAAGAGCGCAAGATTTTTTAGAACTTACTTTTCATTTCGACTTTTCTATTCATCGGAAAAAGTTGTTCCATAACGACTTACGGATATTTGTAAGCTTGGAGTGTACCTTATTTTAGGTTATTATATAATATTTATATTCTTTTCTCAATTTCCGATTTCTCTAATGTCAAAAATGGTATTTCATTACCGAACTGAACGCAAATGAATAATTTTGTGTCCACACTTATTCAAATTTAACTACAAAAAACTAGTCAACAATAACTTATTTTATTATAATATGCTATCTTATTCAGAAAATAAGACACAAAATAGGAAAATAAGACCAAATCTTTATTTGCGTTTATCTCAAAACTATGTTTTTGTAGATAGGTCCCTGTGATCCTAAGCCCCCGTATTGTAGATTGAGTATCAGTTGATAGTGCTCGAGATGAGCGAAACCGGTCATGATCGTTACAAAAATATGGAAGTGGTGCAAAAAAAATATGTTTTATTTTATTAATATAATGCTTTTTCACCAAGAATTGACAGTTTACACCTTAAAAATGATTGAGTAAACATTGACTTGATAGAAATCCATTATGATAAATTAGAAATGTATTTAATAACCCATTAGTCGTGAAACATCGTCGATATATGTATATATACATCGAAGCTTGATGCCGAAATAGCTTTCAATATATCATTTTTAGGTTTGGAAACGTTGTAGATGATTGTTTTAACTACGCCATCGATAGCGCTCGCTGAAAAGTGTATGGATGAGCTTTCAAATAATAGTTACGCCACTAGATTGATTCCAAAACCTGTCGGCAATACATTCGGTTAATAACCTATTAAGTAATAATAACGAAAACTGTCGAATCATTGGCCACAACGTTTCGATTGTGGCCATATCTGCCAGTGGGTACCAATCGATAATGACCCAGGGGGTCTCATCCTCCCTTTTGTGATGCGAGATTCAATTATATCAACGCGTGGTCAATTACGAGTGTATTGGAGTTCATTTCAGAAGAATTCGTCTTGCCTAATTTTACCGTTTTTAAACGGTAATATTTTATTGGGGACAGGTGAAAAAATGCAATTAAAATAATAATTTGGTGCATGCACATTTTTTATTGATTCCTTCGCGAGAATGCTTAGTGGTATTTGATATGTTTACATATATAAATTGTAATATTCTGTTTTTTAAACACGATTAAAACCATAAAAAATAACAAAAAAAATAATGAATTAAGAATATAAAATAGTTGGTCATTTCGGCAGCACAATGAATGTTGAAATAGCTGTCAACTATTATACTATATTACATAAATCTTGAGGAACTTAAACCTTTCCTACATTTACGTTATTGTAACGGAGTTCTATCATTTAAATGAATCAATAATATCTTCACCGTACTGGCTGAATTTGGTAAGTAACAAAATTGACGAAAACTAAGTAAGTAATAACTCAGTTTAATTATACCAGTTTGGAAAAACACAGCAATTTATTTTTTCAGCAAATAGAATATCAATGTAGATTTCTAGGCAAGCAATTGTCCCTGTACATTAATTCCTAACTTGATTAGTGCTAGACTGGCATGCGTCAATCATTTTGATATTATAACTATCTATATAACGTAAAATACAGAGGCTAAAGACTATATTACGAACCAAAATTTTCATTTACTGTTTACTCAGGACTGTTAATACGTTACTCGCCAACTTCTGCCAGCAGGATGACAAAATTGAATAGATACCACTGAGTAGAGAGGTGCTAAGTACCAGAAACCAAAAACCTTTGTCAAGTTATTGCTTGCACTTGCGCGTCAGTCATAGGCATAGTACAATTAGACCCGGCTCGGTCCGAGCCCGACTCTCAAATTTTTAATTTGTAACCTACATTAGATCTTATTATATATTTTAAATCAATCTCAAAATCCAGATATATCTGAAATCTAAAAAAATCTGAATTAATGAATCAAATTCGTATAAATAGTAACATTTCGGAAAACCTTCTGATTTATTCGTGTACGCACCAGACAGCAAAACAAAAAATATTGTGTGTGTAAAAGCACTTCAATAAACAGAATTCAAACACTTTCTTTCTTTGAGTGGCATTGCAACGCATGCCGGGTACTCGCTAGTTCATAATAGAAAATTGTTAAAATCATCCTGTTAATGTTATACATACATAATATTAATGTTTAAATCTAGTGAGACAATCTTCTGCGCATGATAATCACAGCATACCTCTTTTACTCAAATTCGAGTCATAATTTCATTGATGAGAAAACTTTTCTGTTAATAAAAAGTTTTCATACCCCCTCATCGTTGTTTAAAATCACATAATATTTTCAATCCTTGAATTGTGTCGTTTATTTTTTTGATAAAAAAACGCATTCGGAAAACCTCCGTATATGTAACGGAATTTCGGCTGTAACGGACATCCCCTCACCCTCGTTAGTCCGTTATGTCGAGGTTTTACTGTAGAATATTTTCCTTTTTATGCATTTAATTTATATTAGCGAAAGATATCTTTGTTTTCTATATAACAAGGAAGGCATTCCTTTAATATAAATTGTGAATAAGAAAAATACGTGCGCAAGTTAAGTATTTAGTCGTGATATATGAAAAGTGTGTTATCGAAGGGCATTCGTAATTTTGCGCCGTGCTATATCGAAACTCTGTTCGTAGAATACCGTGTTAATGGAGGGTGGTCTGTATAGATATTAACTCTATGTTATTCTTAAAGCTGAATCTTTCAAGTAAAATGGTCACTGTAAATTTCATCGAGAGTTTCGCTAAATTGGAAAACTCTCTTGATTCAAAACACAACCCTTATTTGTATAGATTTCGTCCTGCTGGTCGCATAGTAGGTCGATTTCGCCAACAGACCGTGTGGCCTAATGGATAAGGCGTCGGACTTCGGATCCGAAGATTGCAGGTTCGAGTCCTGTCACGGTCGCAAATTTTTTTAATTTTTTTTCCACTGCAGTAATTGCAGTTTGACAATATTTACATAAACGCTCGCTTAAATTTGTATTTTATTAGTAAATTTTGTCCAATTGAACGATTACCATTATGTGACATTTGGCATTTACTGCTGTCACCATATTAAAATGATAATCCACTTTACTACAAAGCTACCCGGTCCGCGGTCAAATTTTCAACGTCGTTGGCATCAGTTGCCGTGCTTCTCAGGCTCTCAGGCTCAAATCCCAGTACGGACAGTTTCATAAATTGATTTTTCAATCAATTTATAGAAGTTATGGATGCTGTGATGTCCGCAATTCCCTCCCACCTACCCATTCTCAAAAAGGGGGCGTAGAGAGATCGATTAGCCAACCACTAGTCCTGCTCGAGCATTATCTGTACTGTTTTCGATAAATAATAATTGAGCAAAACCGAATTGCCTCTTTTTCAATTTTGAAAATTTCCGCTGTCCGGTGTATTTTAAGCGTAATATAAAATTACAAAAATATTTCATGCTTAGAATTTTATATAGAAATAAAAGAAAATAAGAAACCTTTGCACCAAATTAGCTGTGTAGACAAATATAGCAACAGTGATGATGAAATTGAGAATAAGAATGAAGATGATTAAATTCAACAATTGATTTTTAAGCGCACTTTTCATGTTCCTAATTATTATGTATGTGTCGATTATTATGAAAGTGGAATAAGTCATAATATTTCGTTTTAGGTAATTGGACTTTTGCGTAGATTTGTTTTAAAAAATATTTTAATACTACATAAAAATATGTCTATACATTGTGATTATATATATAATCTTTCGATTACCTTGTAAAATAACGGTACTTTTGTTACCTTAAATGACTCATTCCAGTTTAATAATAACCGGCACAAGTGTAAAGAAAATTTTACAAAATAAACATTTTTTTGATAAATGTTCTCTTTTTTGTCCATAACACTTGACAACCCTATCCATTAGGAGTCCAAAACCCGCATTGGGAGCGGACATGGTGTACAAAAAAAAGCATTGAAATATAATACTGTATATAGTGCAATATCTTAATGTAATGTCTCGTCATGTTGATTTATTGTTGTCATTATATAACAGAATCAACATTCCGTATAGCCTGACTCGAGAAACGTAAGCTGCGTTTAATATACCAGTCATCGCACATAACAGTTTGCTAATACTTTTCATGATTATTAATCAACTTTATAAGATGTCAGTTTAATGAGGACGCTAGTGTGAGTAATGTTGTCATACTACTTTACCTGTCATGGCCGCCATTGGAATTGATTACAATTCGCCTAACTTATTCTACAGCTCTAACGCCGTTGAAATGCTATTGATTAAATTGACATTTACTTGTATTTCATAATAATTATTCAATATAGTGGTTATAGATTTCAGCATCCCACCATCATCAGAAGTAATTCCTGTAAAACGAAGTATATTGCAATGTTTACCTTTATGTTTGGAATTATGACCGGACATAAAGAAAGGGATACTTCGTGAGTACATTATGTAACATATTATGAAACTTTCAAATTAAGACATCAAATTAATAACATAAATATCTCGCATTTACCACAATTTCCGCGCCATTATGGTCACATTATCTTAACAACATTGAAAGCGCTTCTGACGTCAGCAGTGTCGGGACCAATTATTATAAATAATAATACTTTATAATTTAAGACATCGACTGAGGGTGCTTGATGGAATTTCAATATCAAATTTGGATTATTGAGATTTTGTACACTTCAATGTATTTTGTCACTAACGACCCGGGTTTCGCCTTTCGGCATCTTCAGGCATTCGAGCACACGAATGGACTCGAACTGAGAGACAGTAAACAGTGTCTAACGTTTATATAGAAGATACAAATGCGACAAATATTGCGACATAATTGCACATATTGCGACATAATGCGACAAATGCGACATAATTGTAAAATCACTGGTATTTCTAAAAGAAGTTGAAAAGCGGCAATTCGCCACTCTGTTAATATGGTGTTTACAAAATAAGGATTAAGGCGATTACCGAAATTTTAACTCAGGTATCAGTGTGGCTCTCAGACGTATAATATCTTACCTCGTAAATAATATTTGTCGCATTTGTATCTTCTATATAAACGTTAGACACTGTTTACTGTCTCTCAGTTCGAGTCCATTCGTGTGCTCGAATGCCTGAAGATGCCGAAAGGTGAAACCCGGGTCGTTAGTGACAAAATACATGGAAGTGTACAAAATCTCAATAATCCAAATTTAATAATACTTTAATTGTGTTTACATTGACGTCGGTCATGTTTCATAGTTAGAATCCTGTCAAAGACGTATAAGAGTAATCAGTGCTGTTGAGTTTGAATAATAGGTGGCACGCTCTATCCCTCTATCAGAAACGATCATAAAGTCATAACTGGTCGATAACAAAGATAAATTGATCGCCTTATAATATCTAAATATGTACGCTCTCCTCAAGTTGTGCGCAACATAAAATTCGATCGAACAATATAAATATGAGATGTTGAATAGCATCAATAGTTGGAATTGATATATCGCTGACTTAGCCTTAATCCTTATTTTGTAAACAACACATTAACAGAGTGGCGAATTGCCGCTTTCCAACTTCTTTTAGAATTACCAGTGATTTTACAATTATAATAGCATTGTGGGTTTCGACGGGATGCAAATACGGGAAAGACGGGAAAAGACGGGAAAAATAAGGATTAAGGCAATTCTCGAAATGTTAACTCAGGTACCAGTGTGGCTCTCAGACGTATAATATCTTACCTCGTAAATAATATTTGTCGTATTTGTAACTTCTATATAAACGTTAGACACTGTTTACTGTCTGTCAGTTCGAGTCCATTCGTGTGCTCGAATTCCTGAAGATGCCGAAAGGCGAAACCCGGGTTGTTAGTGACAAAATACATGGAAGTGTACAAAATCTCAATAATCCAAATTTGATATTGAAATTCCATCAAGCACCCTCAGTCGATGTCTTAAAGTATACCTTTTCGTTGAACCAAAATATTCTACCATTAGACAAAAAAATAAAAAGCTTTTTCGTTAAATAGCATAGTAAATGTCCCTTTTAGCTCTCGGCGTAGTTATCATTCAAATGACATTGCTTCAGGAGCATCATGAGCGTTGCCAAGTGCATATTTTTAAAATTATTTTAATCTTTATCCATAGTTTTAGTTTAGTCAATTTTCTTTTTTGTAATCCACGGTACGACAAATTACACGAGAATATGCGACTCACAGAGATTATACGATATCGCACATCTAGTGTGTTTCTATATTATGACCTCTGACAAGTTGACGACTGGAGGACTTGGATGTAAAAGATTTACTCCGTTTTGATAAAAAACGTCATTTTTACATAATTTGCAGTATTATCTTCGGTGTGAACCGCATATTTTTATGAAACATATTGAACTAATAACAGTTCATCAAGCTAATATGATAATTTACCAAATTATGTAAACCACCACGGTAAACGTGCTTGCTCCCTTATAAATGGCATTCTTGTATTTTAAAGAAAACTCGAAGAAAAGGTGTAGAGTCTTTATGTTGGGGCTCTTGAATTTCCACGGAAATCAAATTCTTATGAGAATCATGTTGGCAAAAAACCTAAACCTATAACAAAACCGTTTTTTTCAAGTTTTTTTATATTTAAAATATAGACGACGTATTGAATACATTGCCAGCTGAATACTGAAGATAATATAATATGTATTATATAGTTACATCAAAGTTTAGTGACCGTACGTCAAATATTTGTGATATATTTTATTATATGAGTGTCTATGTTTGTGTATTTCGTACTTTAATAGAAATATTTCAATTTCCAGCGTTCCAATATCGTTTCAATCACCAATGAACGTTTTTAAATAAAATAGCTTTACACAAAGGGTGAAATCTAATACTTACCTGTTTTGAAGATTAATTTCAGATAATATATCTATCTTTTCATTATAAAAATATCAAACAATTCGATGACAGCTAAAAAAATTATTGGTTAGTTACATGTAGTGAAACTATTTGCATTTGCATCGGTCTTTTAATTGTTGTCCAAATACCAACTAATATTGGAGTAGTATTACCAACATTACTTGGCCGTTGCCGAATTTGAAACTAGAATTGTCAGCCTAGAATAAATTTCTCCAATTGCCATTTTATACAAAATAAATATCTTGTCTACTATCAATAACCGTGGCTAAAATAAGTCAAGTTAAATTGGTACATCTATACAAGATTCGTTTTTTTCCCCAATGACTATTTGTTATATTGTCCGTGTTGATATGTAGAGTTTATACAATAGCTTAGGGAGGAAGTGACATACAACGAAAACAGATGTAAATATGTAACAGATATGTCGCCTCATGTATTTAATTGAAAAATCTGCAATTGTAACCCGATTCTCTTGATATATTTCCAGCAGTAGCAACAGCCCTGATGTGGTGGTTTGTTTACATTAAAATCGAACGTTTCGCAAACACAGATTTGAACGCAATTTACTTAAATCTTTATTCACTTATTTTATTACCAAATTTTCGACTACAGTTATAAATATTAACAAGTTAATAGCGAACAACACAATTCTTGGAAATAAATCAAATGTCAGCTGTCAAAAAAACTCTTTGACCTAAGGTTTCAAAAGCTATTCGTGGTTGTCTGATTACGTTAGGTAGCGAAAACAGCTGAGGAGCTTCACCTTGTCAAATGAAGTTTTGACGCTCTCGTTTTTTAGAGATATAATCTATTTCCAAAATAATTCCAAGAAATTAACAAAGAGCACTTACACCTGCAGTAATATTATATAGCGTAATATTATCTCTACAACTAAGAATGATGTTCTTTTGAAACAATCAGTTAGAGTAAGTTCTCCGTTGACTTATCATAAATATTTTGTAAACTAGAGTGATCGAGTATTCCCAATAGATTACTCAACTCGTTTCTTCCTTACCTAATTTGCTCGTACATAATAATAATTTTTAAAAACATGAAATGTTAAACTAATATTATTTCAAATCAAGTCTAATGAGGCTCTATCGATTAATCCAGTGTCTGTTAAATTGTATACCGCAAGAAGTCTCAGGTGTGCCACGACAAATGAAGACAAATTATAACTGCAGACAAGACACGTCAAAAATTCACAGCTTAGACGCTTTGGTTTTTCGAAATGAAATCAAAAAAAAAAACGAGAGCAGGTAGATGAGAAATTACTTGTTTGTTTTATCAAGCTTGGACAGGCGTTTTGATACAATTATTTCTGAAAATCAATTGCATCATTCTCACTGATAAGAAATTTACCACCTCTGTATACCTACATTACATATGTTTAAAAAATATTATTGTGTATAGTTACCTACACTAAGATTTCTTTATTCATATGTATTAATAAACTACATTACTTTTTTAAGTCATGTTTATTTGGTGTGCCGCGAAACAAATGTCCCTTCTCCAGTGTGCCGTTAGGTAAAAAAGTTTGACAGACACTGGATTAATCTATCAACTCTAACCAAAATAGGCATTGTTTGAACTAAACCGAAATAGCATTACGCTATTAATTATTACATTAATATATTATGATCTTGCATCACAAAGCTGAGAATAAATAATATGTTTAATACTAACTAAAGAAAATTGTTAAAATTTATGCAAAGACTTCAAAGCTAACACCATTTCCAAAGAATACACATCACCAGGTCCAGCCATCGCATTACCGTCTTTCGTGTGGTCTTCTTTTTCTTGCATATCTTGAGCATTTCCACTTTCACCAGTGACCGATGATGACGCCATATTCATAACATTTTCATTTGCATTGACAATTGTTTCATCAATATCATTAGATTTATTATAGTCGATGGTGAAAGAATCAAAGGGTGGCTTATTTTCTGGTTGAATATTCAAATCTTCGTCAACTTCAGCTCTGCTAGTAGAAGGAATGGGTTCCGGAGTCAAACTTGCATCCGAATATAATCCGCGTAGAAATAATTCGTTGACATTCTCGATAGCTCTTATATTATCGTTTCTCGTTTGCATTGCTCCCATCCGCGTCTCCAACAGGTCAGAAACCATCGGTAGCTGAAAATTTTAAATATCCATAGTTCCTGACAATCTTTTTCTTGTATGTTACGGGACACATTAAAATAATAAGCAGGCCATCACAAAACATGTTCTATTCGTCCTATGATGGAAAGAAACTTAAAATTTAAGAGGGAATTACAAAAATGCTCGGCCCTCTATCATGAAATGTATAAAGATTTACATTCTAAAAGTAGGCAATCGCTTATTATATACATAGTTTTTAAAGGTTAAATCCTAGAGTTTTGAAGAGTCTCCCGGTGATGAAATCATACAACCGTTATTGAAACTGAGTTGAAAAAGTAAGATTGTAGACTATAAAGTACGTGTTTTTATATTTTCAGTATTGTTGATTGAAAAAAAATAAAGGATACATTACAATTAAACTTCGATATTTCTTTGGAATAAACACCATAAAGTATGAACTTCGAACCTCGTATATTACGGATTTGCACTACACAACATTTTTGTGGAACTATGTAACCTTGTCATACGAGGCCCGAGTGTAAAAGTGATATGACTTTTTAGGATATCCATGTGGCGTGAATCTTTCAACTTGAAACACCGATCACTGTATTCCAATCAAAACATTTTTAATTTGTGGACACGTGGCATTTTCGTGTGCTTAGATTTTGTGTTTTAGAATTTTTAGTTATTTCGCATTGATATAATCTAAATTTACTTTCACCTTTGGTGAAATTTTTGTTCAAAACATGTGTAGCCCAGTTCATACATGATCAAATGTGACATGACCTCATAACGCTAGAACAAACTTTGGCGATCTCCTCTAAATTATTAGCCGGTTGAATATGGCTAACAACTGAATGGTATATTTGATTCCAGATCTGTGCACATTACTCGCAAAAATTTTGACTTCGCGTAATCAAGTCAAAAGATACTAGTTTTTTATGTAAATATTTACTACCGAATTCTTTTATTTTATTCAAATCTCACCGTAAACTCGTTGTCAAGCTCATCAGCTATTTGCTCGATTATTATATTGGTTCGATTATCCAGGTTTCCAATATGCCTAGTCATCGAGGAAAATCTTCGATAGATGCTTTCTTCGACAGGGTTACTTTCATTGATGACAACTTCTTCTTCATTATTTTCCTCTTCGACCGTTTCACGATTGATATCCTCTGTAAATTCAAATAAAAGGTAACTGAACCAAGCATACTGGAAAGCATGCAATATAAACAGTAATTTTAGAATATTTCAGCCCAAAATATTCAATACAAAACAAAATAACATTGTCAAGACTTTATAATCAAACTTGGTCTTATTATGAAACAATCTGTTTACATTGTGCATTGAAACGGAAATCTTTTAACCCTCATCAAAGGCTACAGGTAGAATTATCTTCAACAGTTAGGTGTTCACAAATTATGATATGATAAGTTATGAGACAGGTTGTGCACAGTGCAATTTATAACAATGAAACATTGCATTATGTGTGTTAGCAAATTTGAATAAAGTCACACATGTTTTTATAAAAGATGATATTGTATTTATGTTAACAAAAGCTTTGCAAAAATTTATTAAATGAAAGACAAATATGAGTGATTCATTATCTTTGAGAAACCATTACAACTTTCTCTATTTTTGGCAGATTCCTTTATGAATCTACAACTTGCACCGATAATTGACTTACTCAACCTATCAACACTCCATCTAATTGATGTAAGAAAATTCTTGATAACACAACAAAAAAATTGAAACCAGGTGCTGTGGAATGCCAAAATTTTTTTTGTACTTTTCATATTGTTACCTATATTGTATTGTAAAAACTCTTATGATATATAATTTTTTATCACCATTTATTTATCTCTGTAATTACCCTTCTATTTTGTACCCTACAGCGCCATGTAATCACACAATTAACGGTATCACTTTGATAAGGCTGAAGAGTTGAGAAGTGTCACCCACGAATGCAAATTTAAAAAAATAAAAATTCGATAATAACAATTAATAAAACATTTCATTAACTCGCTGCCATATTATTAAATGGCTTTCAAATTATAATTTAAAAATCAATGGTGGCATTGGAGTGAAAATGCTTTAGAATTAAATTATATCAAAGAATTAGCAAACTAATAAAACAAATTAAAACTGTCGTGTTGTTTAGGTCTTACAGTCTTGAAAAACGGTTACGACATTTATGAGTTTGATGGTCTTGGTGATGATCAGGCGTTCAGTGTAAATGTTTATTACTATCCGTTGCAATATTGAGCAAAATAACAAACGATTAAGCTTAAACTGTCAAATAAAAAGCATGGCGGTCCATCATCAGTACCAATTTCTGCATAAGTATGCCCCAAAGCTTCGCTGATGTTCTCGTCATCGAAAAACTCTTCCATGTCAGTCCTGTTGGCTTTGATGATATCAAACACAGTTTGCTCGACATCTTGTATGCCTATTTCTGCAGCGTTAGAGTCCAAGAGAACGTCGACGAAGTTTGCCGGGTGACTCTCCGTATTCCACCTCTGGAAAAACATCCAATCGTCCATTTCCGTTCTATTCCGCTCGAACGAACAGCTGGAACATTCCGGGGCGAACGGACCGGAGGAAAGAACTTCCTTTCCTTTCTTTTTCACAACGGCCCGCCTGTACTTGTCTAAGAGGTCACTCTGTATTCCGTCAAATCTATTGAGCATAGGATCGACTCTCTGTATGTCCGGATCCATAATCGCAGCAAATATTTCACTGTCCATATCTAATTCGAAGCTGTCTTCGTCCTTTTGGTTGATATTAGAAAAGCTTATCGGTAACATTTGATTACTTCTGTCAGGATCATTCGTTTCTATATCAATCAAACCCAACTGAATTAATATTTGATATAATTAGCACAGAAAAAAAAATCTATAAGAGGAGACACACGAGAAAATATTAAATTAAAACAGATGTCAAAAATTATCATATTATGACAAAAAGGTAGTATTCTATAATTTTTCTGGACGAGAGATTTGAAAGCTTAATGTAAAATGAAAGCAGGCATATTTAATTGAAACACTTTCACATCAAATGGAAGTGCACCCATACACTGTCATGAGTGACAAATGCACTTATTGGATGCTCTCTTTGAGTAAGACAGTAATACAGTTTGACGAGCGAGAAAGAAAAACAATCTCACTTATTTAGATCTATGTATTTCTAGCTCTTCACTGGGTATTATTTCTCACAATATAGTATATTTAGCAGACATCACGCGGTGTCATTATGATTAAAAAAGTTAGAAAATCAATTAATGCAATAATTATTTAGCTAGGTTCTTGAAGCCTACAAAGCAATACGGATATGTGGACAGCTTCCAACTGAAGCATTCATTGCTTTCGGTAAATCGTTTATACTTATCAAACAGTCTTAATCTGAGTATATAATACATTTTAGCAACCTTTACAAATTTACCTGATATCGATGCAACAACTCGCAATGCACCAGAATTCTTTGTGTCTTTGCATTCAACATGCGTTGATACTTCTTCTTTTTCTTTAATCGTGTCTGCGACGGCTGCAACAGCTTTAGGTGGTGGACATATTCCATCGAATTTCTTCTCAAAATATGTAAAATTCTTTCCATCATTGAGCGCTTCAATACGACGTATAACACTCACTTCGTTGATGATACCCCTTTCAACATATCGTACCGAGCTAGTTATAATATCGTTGCAAATTTCCATTGCAAGCTTCTTCTTTTCGTATAATAAAGCTTCATATTCTTCATCGTACTGAACATTTTTATTTAAATTGTTGTCCTCCTCGGACCGGTCGCTTTCCTCTTCTATCAAATTGGACGGTTGTTGATTTATTTCAACGATGTGAACATTAGATCCGATCAAACTTATGCTGTCTGCATCCGTTGTTTCGATGACATATTCATCGTTTTCTGTTATTGTTTCAGGCTCAGTTTCATCGATGGAAATATCGCTAATTTTAGCATCATATTTTTTATCGTCTTCCAATTCTACTATTTTAATTCCGTGCTGTTTTGACACCCCATCAGTAGTTCCTTTTGCTAAACAAAACAAATAATAATTTATAATTGACATATTTTTTCTAAAATAGAAAAGTTTTGATAAGCCAGGTACTTATTATTATATTAATAGCATCTCACCATTGGAATTCTTCAATAAGCTAGCAATCAATAGCATCTCTGAAGATTTGGACATATCTTGTTTTTCGTACTCCAAGGAAGAGTCATCTGTGTCGGAACTGTCGCTATCGATTTCCTGAATTAGCCGATTGCTTTTCGATGCTTCAGACCAAGTTATTTTTTCAGTTTTCCAAGGTAACTTCACTGAAAACATGTAACTGTAATTGGTGCAGATTTAAAATTACACGAAGCAGATAATTACTGCATAATTTTGACCATTGTGTGGAACTTAAAATCTACAGAACAGAATGCAGCGCCACTCAGATAACGCCGGTTCAATAAGAGGAACCAAGATAGTTTTCAAATTTAATAAATCTTTTGGAATTCTTATATCTTAACATTACGCATAAGATACATTACTATTTCCAGACATTTTGTAATATATCCATTGAATTTCATAGGTACCTTCATTCTTTCCATCAGTCATATCATTATCCAATTCGCTCGTGGAATCATCCCCTGACGCATGTTCTTCTAAATCAGTGTTGGCATCCTGAAGCATCGAGCTATCATCATTGCTTATTTCAGATATGTCATTGTTACGATATACCTATCAACCGATAAAAATTTTATTGATATTTAAATACGCAAGACTAATACAAAATATACCACCCACATGTTTTAATATTTTGATCTCCTGATTGCATTTTGAACTTATTGAATGCAAAATTATGGAGAAAAATTAACATACAAATCAACAATAATAAAAAAAAAATATCACACAAAACACAAAATTTAAACTACTGATTAAATGCAGCCTGCTGCTAAATGAGACATTAATATGGTAATGTATTTGGCATTACAGAGAATTTACTATGGTATGTTTCAGATGTATTTGATATCAAATCGCCTAAGATAAAGGCATGGGTAATTAAACGTATACGATAGAAAATATTATGTAAGATCAACTCGAAGAGAAAAGATATCACTAATACCCGTGTCGGCCGTATCTAAATATCTCAAATGAAATTCAAAATTTAATTTTCAACTTATATGCTATAGCCAGGATTTGAATTAGAAACATTCTAATCGTTAGTCTACAGAAGCTGACATTCATATTTTATTCACCAATATATTTATATACCTCGATCATTGATTCTTTTTCTTTTAGTGCTTTCTCCGCTCGTTTTTCATTTCTTAAATTGATTAAATAATTGACAGAATCCATTACTTTCTGGTGTTCCTTTTGAATCCAGCGATTCCTTTCTGCCATTTCTTCATCGAGCCCACCTAAAGCAAAAAAAAAATTAATTCTGTTACACATGTTTTTTAATTCAACCCAGTAAACATACTTAAAAAATGAGTTGATTTAATAATATTCATGCAAAATCAAACAAACACTTTGTATTTCTTTTTGTAATCCAGAAAAACTATCAATTCTTGGGTGTCATGATGAAGAAAATGTAACAGATGTTTTTTATTCACTGTTTTATCCAACAAGAGTAATTTCCCAGGTAAATATTGTATAAACGATTTTTGGACTGATCTTTTTGTATTATTTCCACTGTTCTCACCTCTTTGCCATGCTTCTGCACACGCTCTATCCCTCGGGAACACGGGTCTATTATCTAAATTTAGCAATCCTTTAATTCGCAAAGTGGCTGTTTTCCTATATGCGGGAATATTCCTTATCACAGGATTTCCAGTCAAAACCAATACTGGAAAATAATTTATAGTGGTTATTTTTATAATTAAATGATGGGCTAGGTTGTATATATATATTCCGTCTGTTGATTAATTGAGCATTGATCATATTTAATTACTGTAAATAAAATTAGTAATAAACAATCTTCGGTTTAATTAGAATGTTAGTTTACTTATATACCTTTTAATTCTGGAATGTTACCCAAAACTTCCAAGATCATAGGATCTTCTATACGGTTGTATGACATATCCAAAACAGAAAGGCGTTTGCACTCGACTAAGTTCTGAATGTCAGCTGAAAAAAGTAGTCAGTTGATGATTTGTGAACAACAAAAATACTTCAAAATCATCTCTAAGTCAAATTAAAGTTCCAACAATCATTTTCAGTCAATAAACTATCAATAACTATTTTCCAAAGCATTCAATAGTATATTCACTTTTGATTCAATATTCTCATGAAGCATGGATAATATTGTTATTTGGCATCTTCAAATCACACTCACCAACAGTGTTTAGAAAATTATGAGCAATACTCAAGGTCTGAAGCATTGGAACGGTGTGTAAATCATCTATTCTTGATACTTGATTGTGGTCCAGATTAAGAGTGTCTAATTGTGGGCATCCGGAAAGATTTTCAATTTTCTTTATGAGATTGAAATGCAAATATAAACATTTCAGCTCGGCTTGTGTTGTAAATCCTTCGATGCGTTGAATTCCATTATTCTCCAAGAATAAACATTTCAAGCCAGTGTATTCCTCCAAGTTTTCAATTTTGGAAAACCCCTATGGTACATTAATTAACACATAATTCATTAAGGTACGTAGTTCTAAGAACCGTCATTATTCAGAAAATCTATTTAAGTAAAATAAAAAAAGATTTATTTTAAGAATAAAACACACTTTCCACCTTAAAAGTGATTAAAAAAGATGTTACGAAATTCTGATTCCCAAAAACATACAAACCTATATATATATATATTTCCATACAAAAAAAATATTCAAAGACTTTAAAGAAAATTAAAGACCAATAAACCATGCAGAAGTTATTCTTCAGTAAGACTCTTTTGCAAAAATAATGACATTCATTTGAATCAAAATGATAAAACTCTGACAAAAATTATTTTGACGAGAAACAATTCTCACTTACAGTGATAAAATTATGCAAATATTATGACTAAAATGATAATTTAATTTCAATACTTGATTTAACTATATCTTTGCGATAGCCATTACCGAGACATTAATTAAACCTTAAGTTCCGCCGAGTAAATCCATGGATCCCACCGATCCAAAGAAGAGGCAAGCAGGTTTGAGGCTTCCCTGAACCATCTGCAGCACGTGACTCAGCCAGTTTCAACGTCTCTCTATGACCACTGACGTAACAGAGCACTGCTTGATACATTCGCTAATCTCTGAATTCCTCGCGATATCAAGCCACCTCACTGCCAATATCTGATGCTAACATTTATTCTCGATGTTCAGTTTACGATTTTTCTGAGCCTTCATCAGGTGCCATGATTCGATACCGAGCAACACCGGCAGAATACAAGCGTTTAAAAACTGGCATTTGGTTTTAATTGTGTACATTAATTCGCAGAATCAATGTACACTTTATAAATAAAAATACCTTACGATAGAGTTAATCTGAAGATGTTTTTCAAAGAGGACTTATAGGTGTCACAACCAGTAGAGTAAGAAGGTTATTATTTTTTATTGTATACTAATATTTGACATAATTATTTATCTGCTCATAACAGGAATATGCAGAATCAGATTGACTAATACAATAGAATCAACAGTAAAACGAAAAACTTAATTTCTCAATATATTATAATATAGCTGTTCACCCTAGCCAGAGAAATCTGAAGATAAAAAGAGAAGGATAGTAATCGTGTACATTTCTATAACACAAATGTGTCAGCGTATCATGCAGGACGGCTGTTTTCTGCAAAACTATATAATCTCACCTTAAAATGCAAATACAGTATATCGTTCAAGTATGGAGTTGTGTACAGCTTTTGTTGTTTGCAAAGATTAACTATAAACTGCTTAGTCATTATAGGCCCACGTGCAATCCTTGATATTTCAGTATTTTTATCATTGGATGTACATTCATCTTTGGATATTTCTTCACATTCTTTTTCATTTGTTTTTTCGTGGCTCTTTTGTTCACAACCATCATTCATTGTTTGACTTGTTGACATCTGTACATTAGAAGGTTCATCTTCTAAAACCTCCACGCACGTTTTACTGGCATTATTATCCTTGTGTAAAATTGTCTTTGCCTGCTCTAACAAGACTTTATTTGCCTTGATTGAGTTTTTGATAGACTCATGTAGATTATCAATTGCTAGCTTATTCTCATTTAATTGAGATTCACTGTTTTCTACTTTCTTTTTCTGATGTGATTGATCATCGTGGAATCTTATCTTCGACTCTTCTGTAGGTAATAACACACTTTTCAAAGGATGCAATATTTTCTCCGACTTCAATAAAACATCATTAATCTCTTCTAATGAGATTGTAGAATAGACTTTATTTGTGATATTTTCTTCTGGTCCAGCAATATTGTTATCAAAAGTTTCTGTGATATTATTCAATCCAATGGCTTTTTGTTCATTTTCTGTAGATTCAACACATTTTTCACAATCAAATTTAGATATCTTGGCTGTTTGCAAAGACATTTTTACTTCTTTCAAAAGGCTTTCGATCGACTGAATTTTGCTATCAATATCTTCTTTGATAAAACTAGGTAATTCTTCTGGTATATTGTCTATTTTACTTTCATCCAAATTTCTTTTGCTCAGAATGGTGACCTTATCAATTTCATTTTCGATAGTTTGCGTTGTCATAGTGATACTGGAACTTATGCTGTTCATCAATCTTTCAGTTTGTTTAATTTTAGTTTCCACGGTGATTGCCTTATTTGTATTATCGTCATCTTCCAATTCCATTTGTGAACTTTTTTTCTTTAGAAAATGTTTTTCACTTGGATATGTGCTGATGGCACCACTTAAGCATTTTAAAATATTTTCTGTTTCCCGCATTTTATCATCTACCATAGTTTTACAAATAGACTTTACTCTTTTGCCAGACGAGCTTACAGGAGGCAAGATAGCAGTCTTTAAATTTTCAGAACCCTCAACAGGAACAAGCATAATTCTCTCCATAATATCTTGAGTTTCTTTAAGCTTACACTGCATACTTTGTTCACCGAGAATGGCTTTCTGCGATGACTGCTTTCCAGAACTGAAATCTGATATATTGTGACTATTCTCACACATAGAATCATTCACCAGTGTTTTGTTTATATTCTCCAACAAAGATTTCGTTTCTTTCAGTTGTACTTTTATTTGACAGTCATTTGAAATAAGATTTTGTTTTTCTGATTCATTTTTAGAATGGAAATGAACTTCGTGAGTATCCTGAACAAACTCCAGAACAGTTTTGACTCCATCGAAATTTGAGTCTTTTTCTAATTCTGATAACATTGTTTTAATTGCATCTTTTACGTCACCACATTTACCTTTCTCAATAATGTTCGCATCATTACCAAGATATAAATACTTATCATCCATTATGATTTATTTGTTTGTTGTTTCACACATATACAAACCTATTTTGCAAGTTATAAATATCCCAAGTATCAGATATATAAAACCAAGCATTTAATTTATTGTAATATGAATCTCTCAATAACATAAAACATTTACTACAAAAAATAACAATTTTCGTTGCTATGGATATATTAATTATATAATGTTTTGAAATGAGTCAGTACTAGTTTTAACCATAAAACGCTAGGTATTATTTTAATTATTATACCACCTAGATAAATTATTTTGATTCATATCTCAAAAAAATATTAAGTAGGTATTTATTTGTTGGTAATATAATTATGCAAATGATCTATAATAATGTGATTAAATTACATTTAAATCATATTTTGAATTAGGTTTTCTTTCATTCTTATGTCTTTGTTTAAATAATTTATATAGTTGAGTTAAATTTTGAAATGCCATCAGTTTGAATATTATGTATAAAACATATTTATTTTTAAATATACAATTTCAAGCCGAACCCTTGTGATATGTGAAGAAACAAATATGATCGAGGGATTTCCTTCATCTCTTTCGTTATTAAGCTTATTTTATTTACAATAACCAAAAATTAATACAGTCATCAGTCAAAATAATTTCTGTATCTACAGCCTACACCAATAATCACTAAAATTATAAATAGGTAACGTTTCAAATCTGCATATTTATTTCGGTAAATATGTTTTTACAAAATGTTACCTACTCTTTCTACCGTAAAAATTACTAAATGCCGCAAATAACAATTCAGTTATGTAGAAAATTTGAAAAATGCCGAATTATCATAGATGGTTATCAGGAAAACCGATAATTTATGCAAAATACGAATTAGTATTATAAAGCTGCTATGTAATGTCAAATGGTCGTTTTTAGAACAAAGCATAAAGCAATTTTGAAATACGCCAACGAATTTTCGTAATAATATATTTTGCTACATTTATTAAATTTTAGTGTATAAAAGAGTAACATACTGTTTACCCATAATTTTTTTAAGTATTTGTAATCGGCGTTACTGTATTGTTGTATTATCTGTGATTAAGCATATTCGTCAATGCGTATGTTATAAATGTCTATGGCATAGACTAATATACTATGCATAAAGTAATATACCATAGATAACTATACTCTTTAATATACTATTAATACTGTTGATAACACGATATGACAGCTGAAAATTTTTATTTTATTTAAAAATCGTTTGTTCTCTTTACACCGTATGAATCGGAGTTATCTGCAGGTATATATTAATAGTGTTTTATTATTAATTTTGAAATCGTAGTTGGTTTATTTGACTAAAATAACTATCTTCTATGAAAAATGAATCTGCTATAGTTCAATTTATTTAATTTGATTGTCAACTAACAATCAAAGCATTTCTCACATCACAATCAAAATTGGCTCATCTGTGACTATCTCATAAATATGTAAAAGATTCCAGGCGCAAAGTAACTATCTCAAAAGTAAGGTTATGTTTAAATCCTGTTGCCTGAAAAAGAAATACATTTCCGTTAAATTGGGACACATGTGTGCTCGGGTATTTTAATCCCATTAAGCGGCTTCCAGAATTTAGATAATTCCACATGAAATTAAGTAATGATCATATATGTATTTATCTTCCTACACAATAGACAGGAGAATAGTAAATTCTAAAATATAATAATAACGCAATTAATTTATTAAAAATAAAATTTAAAAAATGCATCAAGTTTAGTGTAACGTGTCGTTTGTTTTTGTAAATTTGCACTTCTACAAAGTCATCGCAGGTATTCATTGCAGATGAACGGTTCCCTTCATTGTCTAACTGCATAAAATAACACTGTATCCTGGATATAATTTGTTTGCCTCCTGAATTGTAGTATTTATTAGAATTTGTAATGAGATTAGATCTAATTTAAGTATATTCAATATCTTTATGTTACTATTATTTAAGATTTTTTTTTTAATTTCAGGTCAAAACCATGTTAAACAATAAAAAACAAGCAGAAGAATCTCAAAAGCTCAATGTTGAATTGGTGGCAATAGACAAGAGAGTGAAATTGAAAAATGTTTTAGAATCTTTACATGGACAGAATGATATCGTTTTAAACAAATTTTCTATTTTTGAATTTAATCTTATCAAAGATTTAGATCTTAGCAACAGAAGACTGACTGATTTGCCCTTGGAATTAAGCGACCTTGCAAATTTGACTTATTTTAATCTATCAAATAATGACTTTATTGAAATTCCGCAATGCTTACTAGAAGGAATGAAATCAATTGAGATTTTAGATATATCTAAAAATAAAATAAAACAAATCAGGAAACAGCCTGCCTGTGTTGCCAAACTAAAAATATTGAAATTAGAATTAAATCAAATTGACAAGTTGCCAGAATGGATATGTAGTCATTCGATCAGAGAAATATATTTAGGCGGGAATTGTTTACTATTTTCAAATGATAAATGTTCTGTAAACAAGATGCAAAAGAAATCTCACACTATTACTAATATTGATTTTAGTTTTACAAATTTTTCGCCCTCCCTCGAAGTCATACATTTTGGGTTAAATGAAAGCTATCAAAATGAAAATACAGTCGAAACCTTTCCGTTTTATGGCATACTGGAATGCACAGATTTTAAACACGTAAATCTTGAAAATGTTCAATTATCGGATATCGACTCACAAATATACCAATTTCAAAATTTGATCACTGTTAATCTTTCAAATAATGTCTTGATGTGGCTGCCTGATGAATTTTGTAATTTGATTAACCTGAAAGAATGTATTTTATCTCATAATAATATAATATTTTTACCAGAAGACTTCGGAAACTTACATAATTTAAAAAAACTTCATCTGAACGATAACAATCTAGAAAGATTGCCGGCGTCCATAGAATTGCTTGATATTCTTGATGAATTAGATCTATACAGTAACTCCCTAACGACAATGCCTGATATTGTTAATCGTGTCGAAGCTGTCGACGTTGCTAGAAATGACTTTGACGAGCCTTATGATGATGGGTACACGAGGCGAAAACAAAGCATTCGGCAGAAATATAACATGTCGAATAGACACAATGGAATGTATGTATTTATCGACACTTCTGAAATCTAATAACAAAAAATACTTAGTTATATATAATAGAGCAATCCAATTGAGAACCATCAAACTTCAAGAAATGTTATTAATTAAATGATTGTAAAGTGGTCAACGTCGCGCTCTTCGATTGCGGTGCCCACTATTTCGAACGACCAAGCGCGTAAACCTCTAGGTCACATTTCTGATATTATCTTTATCAAAAAGACTCCTATCCAGATTGTTTGAAATACATTTCTTCTTACAATAGATCCCGAAATAATTTTCTCGACGCATTCCCTCCATTCCCCCTAAAATTATCACCAAATGCTTTATTATTGCTTCAGTTTTTACCTTTAGTTTGTTATGCATCAGGCATGCAGACGGGTCAGCAAAAACAGTAAAAAAACTACAGGCATATCACCCAAACATGTCAGGCCTCCATTAAATGCATTCCTTCCAATATGATAACAATATTATATTTGAGGGGAGGACAGTTGTTATTTGTTACAAGCTTATACATATATTATATATAATACAGATGCTTTTTACAGAGTTCCTCATTAAAATGAAGTATGTAGCCATCTCCGAACATCCCACATTCGTAATATTTGGGTGGCATATTTATATGAACACCTTTTTCTATTTCAGTAACGAAGTTGAACGCTACAAAGGTTGCCCAAGCCTTGGCGAAAGAGAGGATACACCAAAAGACGATGATAGAGTACCTGGTAAGTTATTTCTTTGAACCGGAATATATTATAGTCATAATAATGATTGAAAAAAAATGAGGACGAAACCAAATGCCCTGTCTTTTTTCTTGTCGATCATAGACAGCAGATGTCTAATGATAATTCGTTGATGCTCATCGCGAGGTTTACTAACTGATGAGCGAAACCGGTCCTGACCTTGTAAAAATGTGGAAGTAGTACAAAACAAATTGTGTTTTATTTTTACAACATAATGCCTTTCTTCTATGAATTCACAGTTAACACCTTAAAAGTGATCTGAAGTAATATTTAGCTTGATGTTGTACATTTACAGATGTATTTTTTTACTAACCCATAAGCCCCTTGCAAAATAATATAGATTCACAACCCAATATGGTCAGTATCTTTTTATTCACCATGAGATATGATTTGTTCCAGACTGCTATGGCACCATTTATGATGAAGACGAAAATTGGGATACTGACGATTATTGGGAACCATCCTCGAATGTAAAACATAGCCCCTCCACATCCAGCTGGAAATATCCTCATAAACCAAACTTGCCCAGTAGCCCTGAAAACAGTGAATATTGTCTAAGCAAACCAAAAAATATGGATGGTCAATTTGACGACGACTAATCCAAGTCCAATTTCTAACTATTATAATCAATATGATAAGAAACTAAGAAAAATTACTTCCGTTTGTAAATATTATGTAATGGAAAAATTTTAAGTTGTATGTAAATAATTATTATGTCAGTTAGTTTTTGATCTGTTACTAAGGATTGCAAACCTGTGCTTATTTTTCTTGTACTCAAATACTCCTGTATTGTAAACATTAGAGGTCTACACGGGCCGAAATTTGCCGTGGAGAGGCCAACAGAAATTTCGAGTGTACAATCCCGTAAAAATTGTAAAATATGAAATTCTGAATAGGATGATTTGTGAATCAAAGAGATATATCTGCAATTATATTCTGGTATAAGTAAACCATTAATTCAGATTGTTGTCACCACACCTAAACAAATTGTACAATGTATAAGCTGATAATTATTATAAAACCAACAAGAAGAGAGATCTAAGAGAGATGTCTACGATACAAAAAATTGATAGAAAAACAGGGTTACCCATCAAAACACCAAAATGAATTGTATGATGAAATAATATATATGAAATAACGAGTGATAATCATTTATCCAACGATAACAACCATAATATTACGGTATTAATGTGTTACAAGTGAAATTAGACATTATTAAATAAGTTTTATTTAACACATGAGCAGTGGATATGATTAATACGCAGGTATAGCAATATCTAGCATAGTCTGGCTAATTGGTTCAGACAACATCCAGGACTGTTTAAAGCCCGACTGTTTAGGTTATTAAGTATATAAAACAAAAACATTACAGTATGCATCTTGTATTTGATTGATAAAGACTGTCACGAGTTTTACACCTCAATTCCAGATAGTGTTAATGTGCGCTATATAGATCCAAATGATTTTCAGGAAGGACTTGATGACTAAGATACTACAGCTGGGTTTATTGTTAAGAAATTATGATACTTCCAAATGTAATTTAGTATCTCAATTTTCTATTGTATTTCACGTATGGATTAATGAAATGTAAATTATTATTTCCTTTATGTATTAAAATAAAATGATATTTCATTTAATAAATCCATATATAATATTATAAGGTAATCTTTTGTTACATTGCATACCTTTTTTATTTTTGTAATAATTTGGTATTAATTACAAAATGCTTTTAAGCTGATGATATTATCATCATATTATGTTAATTAGCGAAATCATCACTAATGATTAAATAATTTCATTACAATACAGGTATAATGATAAAATCATATGATATCGTGAATGATGGGTTTTTCAAACTTGTCAGTGATTTTATTCATTGAATTCCGATAAATAAATGGAAGCAGTAAATTGCTTTGAAGACTGACAACTCTTTGAATTCGTTCATGTAATTAGTTTTATGTATTTCCTAATATTCAAATATATATTTAAAATTATATCATATTTTGTCTTCTAAATTTTATATTTTTATCAGTTAAGAAAGTCCATTTGGGACGTAACCGTTCCTACTCATATTAAATCATATGAAAGTAATATATATATTGTTTTATTTTTTCATTTCACACCTCGCATGTTAAAGTATTCTATGTAATAATCGAATTTTTACATTTTACACCCACCATAAATATGGGTAAATGCCAGGTTACATAATTGAAATTTTATGATAGTACCTCCACCTGTAGTAACTTTTCATTTGACACCTCTTGTGCCCATATGTCAAAAGGGTTGTTTCGAATTAAAATGATTTAAAAAAATATATAAAAGTAAGAAAGGACTAGTCAAAAAAATATGGTAAATTCGATAAGTATTAAAAATATCAAATAACCACGCCATTGCTTACCCATGTGAATAAACTAATGCAAAAAAAAATGCGTAAAAAGAGATCATTTAAGGTGTATTATATTTTTTAGAAAGTTCTCAAAAACGCAAATCTTGTTTTGGCTCTCCTGAAAAGCAGCGATTTCAGACTTATCGCCCTGTTCCTTTCGCACACAGATTTGTCCTACTGAGAACTTAGTGGAAGCTGCAATGCAAACTGTCAAAACATTTTTTTGCTTTTACTAAGACTTCTTGACAAAACGTCACTACCCCTTTTCCCAGGATGCAGTATCGGTGAATTTATCAACTAAAGTTGTGACTGCTTTGTGATATCAGTTTACGGCTGAATCTCAAAGTTTTGACCATCTTGGAAGTTTATTTGTTCACATCAATTCTTATTCAGATGTCATCAAACTATCACAAGATTCATTTCAAAACCTTATGAATGCAGTGAACTGGAACACAAAAATCATTTATCAAATTAATATTTTAATAATCACAAATCAAAATATAACAAAGTTTGTTGAGAAATTTGACTTAATTTTTTTAGCTTTAAATTCTCTTCATTCTTATAATAACGAGGTAACCAAATCCATTATAACTTGTGGCATGTTTTCTCTATTTGAATTATTCACCTGAAATATAAAATAAAAAAGTATTAAGCATGAATCAACATTATGATGCGTTTAATATGATCCATCTCCAATCTGGAGCATATATTTATCCTTAATGAAAAATGTGAGGTGTCTAAAAGCAAAAACCGATATGTCCACTTTGCAATGTTAGCAGTAAACAATGTTTTTTGTATTGCATGTCTTACATCAGTGCTCCACAACCTTTTCTCACCCACAGCACAACATAAGCCGAAATATATAAATTTCATAAACAAAACATACTTTTATTTGATGAATTTGAAATTGTAACTTAAATATGTTTTAATAAAAACTTTTACCTTCTCAAAGTGATGAAACACTTAACACACAAAGAAAATTGTTTACAAATTATTAAAAAAATGCATATTTAAGGCTCTTGATAATGTGTATTAAAACATTCGTTCATTGTTTGTAATAATTTCACTGGGAAACTTCGCCATCCTATTATGCTTCCCAATATATACAGCAATGTGTAATTTCTACAGTAGGATTTTTTTGTTTTACACACGAGACAAAACCCATTTTATTTCTCATTATTGCAGTATCACTATCGGTGCAAACACTAATACAATTATTCCAATAAATATCAAAATAAAACAATATTTGTTTCGACGAAAATAATTTAAGCGGCAATCTTAGCCACCGAATAGCTTTATTTTTTTCTAAAATGAAAATATTTGATTTTTCTCATTTTGGACGCACTGCGCCGCGACACACCTGGCATCGTCTCACGGCACACCGGTGTGTCTTACATTATAAGTTTTAGTGATAGTTTATTTTTTCCATCGTATTTCCAATTAAGGAAAATATGTATATTTTTATAAGGTAGTCAACCGCTAATTGCAATAAAATTGGACATAATGGCGTTTGATTTATTGGTTTCTGTGTTATTTACATGACATGTGAAAGAGTTTGAACATTTTTTTTTTGCATGCTTTTGTTGGATTTTTGAAGTTTTATACTATCACACATAATGTAAAATAACTTATAGTATATATATACATATTTTTTGTAATATTTTAACGAAACATAGACTTTTTCTTTTAGACACCTCATTTCATCAGCTGATATTGAAGAAGATCTGGATTCAAGTAAATTACTGAGGTAAGGTAAACAGGACTGGCTGTTAATAGATTGATTACTCATTCCTATATACTTAATGTACGGTAACAGGATAAAATCTTCATTAACACACATTTCAAGATACACAATCGTATAATAATTGCATGTACCACCAGCTTTAACACCATTGATCTTATAATTAAATAACTCCGCTATCTAATATAAAAAATGTCAATATTAAAAAATTTACAATAGATAATAGCAAAAACCACTTTTGTTTTTCATGGGTTTAATTAAATGGATTCATTATGACACATCTTCTCATGTTGGTAGTGTTGATTTGGGAATTTAATAATAAAAACTGTTTTTACATCAGAAGGTTAACTTTTTTCACATATTAAATAGTATTAAAATAAATTTGCGCATCAAAAATTCTGAGCCAATAAAATTATGGTAATTCGGGCAACGCATAGCTACTTACAACAAATAGTGTTCCATTTTTATCACAGCGTATAGATTCAACTAATGGCATTCCTTTGTTTGTTGGGATAGTGGATATTATTATGTAATTATTGTTTTTAAAGATTTGCTGCACTTTTTTTACGATTTTTCACTAAATATTTCCATTTTTCCAACTTCATCAATCACAATCACTGATGGAGGATATGATATCTGTAAAAATAAGGATACATATCGAACTGTGTAGTCATTATATTATGATATAATAATTTTTAGAACCAAATGTATATTTTTATTTCCAACAAGGTTTATAATATTAATTTCAATTTCATGGCTTTTTTTGTTTGACCCTAAGGCTGTTCACGTTTCTGGCAAACATTGAAAACCTTTAATGTTGCTGGATAAGCTAAAATTGTGGAATATGCTCAGTAAATATATAGCGGATAAGAACATATAGTTCGAAAATTGGTTATTACTCCAATACCAGTAGAGTAAGAGACTTATAAGAGCAACTTCAAATACCTTATCAAATATGGGTAACGCAGTTGCTTCAAATTCATCTACCAGGACTGCATACTTCCCAACTTTGAAACGTGAAGACACACCATTCTCATCAGTGGATCTGGCCAATCGCCCTCTTGTCCCACTCAAGCCAACAACATCAAAACCTATCCTGTGTCCGTCTTTCCTCACTTCTTCTGTATAAAACCCGTGGACGGGAATACCTAACTGATTGAGAAGTTCACACACAGACTTCACAATAGTTGTTTTCCCAATCCCTGCAATAAATACAACATTAATTCTGGGCCGTGAGGTGTCAATATTTAGAAATTAATGATTCGATCAATAGAGGTATTATTTCAAATTGCGTGACATGCACCAAGACAATAATTAAAATAAGCTTCAATTTGATGAAATATATAAAAAATTTACCTGGTGGCCCGGTGAGGGTGATTCGGTTTTTTATATTTGAATTCATCGTTGAACGGTGACAGTTCTATTTTTAGGTTATAATCATATTATAAACAATAACAAGAAATCTCCAGTATTCTATGGTCACGCTGCCTGACTCTTCCAGTATGACAACTTGAGAATAAATCGTTTTAGACGCGCTCTTGCACAGATTCAATAGTAAAAACTCATTTATAGTCTTTAAGCCATGCGTTCCAGAGAAATGTACCTATATTAATTATATGTCTATACCATGTAAAGATAAAGCAAGGAAACGCCCAACAGCAGAAAATGTCATGAATCGACTGTAAGTCATTTGCTCAACATTTTTGGGATTAAGAAACTATTTGTAGCTACCTAGCCATTCCATTTTCAGGTTCGAAAACATGTAGGTATTGAAAATGATTTTACATGGATTCATGCCCATATAAATGAGTAAAGTTAACCATGGAGAGTTACCAATCAGCTACGGTGACCAGCTGTTAATGAAAATTATTTAATTTGATTTTTATGTGACGGATAATTGAAATAATATAGTAGTTATTACAGTTCTAATTGCTTTCGTCTTAAAACGACATAAGAATGTCGTTCAATTATCGTTATTACAAAATCGAATACCTACCATATTGCTATTTTTGTGTAGGTTGAGTTGAAATTTTATGGATGAAATTTGTGTATTGCAATTTCGTGATTGGAAATATTGTTTTTGTTATCTGGCATTTCTATCTTGCTTTTTTATGTATTTAAAAATCTGAATGTTGGCAGCAAACTTTCTTGATATCACGTCAAAAGAAAAATAGACTCGATTATTCTAATCAGTTTCCAATTGGACTTTGTCGTGATTTGTGCAACATAACTCGAAATGGCAACCTCGTCCGTTATTCGTTTCCTTGTCGGAAAATCCCTAACTGGATCTTCCAAAACAATTATTCCTGCCACTAGACTTAACAAACACAAATTCTACAGCACCGGTATGTACACAAATTAAATTCTTACATGCATAACTTTTCTAATCGTGTTATATTATCTGTCGCGTGTGCTTAAGAACCGGTATGCCGGTTTCAGTAGATACATGATATGCATAACATAACGTGAAGTAGTATAATTTTGAAGGACATGAATTGTATATATTTTTAGTATATGTCTGTAAATATTGTTTTACTTACCGAATTTGTGTCAATTTTTCGTACATTAAGCTGTGTCGTTCTTATTAATTACATGTATTATTATTAATACCCGTCGTCGATCAACGTTCAAACAATTAAATTGTCTATAATCTATATACCTACCTATAATTTTCTTTGATTCCTACAAAAGTTATTTTGGTTTTTCGTTTTTCTTTTCGGTAAATGAAAGCTTGAAGTTCGCGAAGAATGAAACTGTAACTTGGTTTTGATTGTTGATCTTTGTGACAATGAAATATACTGATTTTCGGCCACGTTATTAAAATACAGTGCAACCAGTCACGAAGTTTCCTTTCGACCACTTCTGTCGTAACATGAAATGGTCGTAATTCGAAATTAATACAAAAAAATATTTATCAGAAATTTATTTCATTTTAACCATGTCCACTTCAAACGTGGAGCATGTATTTGAACGATAATTAGTTTTAAGTAAAATAATAAATTATACCTAAAATTACTCGGACATTGCCAATACTCTATCGAGCTGTCGTTACTCCATCCACTTAATAATTTTTCGTTTATTTTAATTTATAGTTTTTCTTATCGACAGATGTCACTATGACGAAAAATCAATTTTATTTAGTTGTATTGCTATCCTGAAGAATGTGCCAAACATTTAAAAATCTCCCTAAAGGGGATTTGAATTCTTGACCTGTCCCTCTTAAGTAAATGTATATACTTAACAACCCGTTCCACGAAAAACAACCAGCTGTAATTTTAAGTAGCGTTATATTTTTCATTCTTCATGTCAAATTTGTAATTCGATAACAGCTATTTGAGGATCGAAAAGATTTCTTTTACGAGACAAAGTTCATCCATATGCAAATATTTTAGAATAGTAAAATAAGTAGGTATTATACCATTATTTTACAATATTCAAAAAACATTTTTTAAGAAGCAAAAAGTTTTCATTAGCCTCTTAACCCATTTGATGCCAAGCCTAATAAAGCTCTACATATGAAAAATGCCGAGTGCTCTTTCAATTGTATATATGGAATAAAATGAAAAACTCTGCTTAAGTATTGGGAATGAAATAAAATTCTAAAATATAATATTTAAAAAAAATGGTATAAATAAGAGGTGGACAATATATCTTATATTCTGTGTGTGAAAGCTTGTTGAAAACATTGAAATTTAAATAAAGTTAATGTGTTGTTACAAAGTCTATTGCAATTAAATACGACTCTACAAAGAATTATTCTTTTGTATTTGATTTAGAAATAATACGTTTTTTGCTCAACATTGGCGTAAAGTGTTTTTGACACTTTGTTTTAGATTTTAGATTATATAGTTATCTGATTTTGTTCATGCATAATCAAGAGATCTTAAAATTCACAGAATGCGCCTGATATGCATATAATTATATCTACATATTTCAAAAAACAATAAACAATTTTACTATAAACACATCAATGTATATATTTATTATATACATGGAGGGCCAATCGATTAGCACCGTGTCATTAAAACATTTAAAAATATAAATTCACGAAACCTTGTATTTTTTATATCTCGTCACTCAAAGAGATTAAATCATAGTGCAAATTTTTTATCAGTTACGACCACGGTTCTATTATTATGATTATTTATAAGTTTACGACTATCAGCAACAAACAGTACAGAGTTCAAAGTTGTTAAAATGATTATCAAACCACTCTACTTAGCTTGTTTAAGGAATACTTATTATCGAATGATTACTGGAGCATTAATTTATTATTGCTTTCTTGATTTCATATCACACTTTTATGATTTACATCGGTGTATCATAAACTTTTGTAAAGTACGACTCCCTAAATGAGATGAAAAAGATTCAGGGCTTCCCACTACTTTTTGTTCAAAATTTGTAAATTGGTTGTTTTTGAATTTTCACACAAAAATGAATCATGAACTACCTGTATAAAGGAATAACAAACACTTTGTAATAGTGTGCGACGTACAGCATTGCTAAATTATGATGGTTTGACTTCCGTCACAGAAAAACAGATGTCACAACTTGATTAAGCAAGTAATCAAGTCGACCAACCATCAAAAGTGTGCAGAATAACATAATTACTTACACATACCTCCATGAAAGGCAATATCATATTTTGCAGATCACACTTGCCGAGTGCAAGCTAGCTTAATATTATTATTTATATCATAAATTTTATTTTCCCTTTTCAGCACCAGCTTATGAATTCATCAAGACCGAAGTAACGGGTGAGAAGAAGAACATTGGTTTGATCACATTGAACAGGCCCAAAGCCTTAAATGCATTATGCTATGGTCTGATGAACGAGGTCACTCAAGCCATTGACAAATATGATCAAGATACCAGCATCGCCACTGTTATCATTACAGGTTTGTAAACATTGAAGCCATATTGTGTACTAGTTTCAGTATTTTAATTTATTATGTATTTAAATAAAATTGTAAGTACAGTAAAACTTTAATATAACATACTAAATCGGGTGATGGAGTATCTGATGGGAGGATGTGGCTTAGTTCACGTCAAATTAACGGCCAGCATTGGCTAAAACTGTCACAGCTGTGCGATCACACATTTGGGACAAAAACATTGTTTACAGATGATGGCTCTTGGATATATACATGAATACCAATAACAGGTTGTTTTAACAATTTTCAAATTTGATCTGAGATTTATCCATTAAATCCGAAGTCCATTGTATTGAGGTTTTACTGTGATATAAAGATGATTGTCGGCGTCCGTGGCGCAGTTGGTAGCGTTGTGGGCTACGGCTACGGATGTCTCGGGTTCAAATCCCGAAATCCCTAAAACTCCTTCCTCACCCACCCATCCGATCCTCATGGGGCGTAGCGAGAGCGATTAGCTAACCACTAGTCATGTCCTAGTCCTATCCTTCTATCCCTACTCTCTTCGATAAAGACAGGTTGAGCAACTGAGTAACAAACAGTTCTCATAGAAAAAAAATCTGTTGAGATACCTCCATTAGGAGGTCATATGCTCCACGTTGGGAGCGGACATGGATAAAAAAAAAGTATCCCTATAACCATATTTTGTTTCACCGCCATAATCCACTGGCAGGATTAAACATTCTCGTGAAAATTATCACTATTAATTTCAGTTTGACCACAGTAAATTATCCTTCCTCATCATGATTTTTGACAATAAATCTGACATTAGCTTATACTTTATGTTGATTCTATATTTATTATTTAAATGGATTGGTAATTCACTAAATAATACTGATTACCAAACATTCTTTACAATCATTACTACTTTCTTGTCAGATGCTTGAATGAGGGTTTTATAAAATTGGAAATGTTTCTGATTGATTGAATCAAATGCATTTATACTAATCAAACATGATACATTTATGTCAATTCAACTCTTGGACTACCGTTTGATACCTGTTTGTTTATTCAAGTGTTGTCATTTATATTTATATAAATAATTTTTGCAACGCCAATAATATTAATTATTATATATCAATTATTTATTTTCAAAAAGAAATGATTGACATGTTGTGCTCAGAATAATTGCTATTCATTACTTTTATCTCGATAATGATTAATACAAATTGTCAAATGTAAAAAGACTGCCGTATCCGTGCAAAGTTATTTTTTTTTATCTGCTGTGTGAATTATTTTTGTCAAGTGTGAATGCCACATTATGTAATCTGACTACTCGAAAAATATGAACTGTTCAAACATCAGCTCACTTTATCATATTTTTGTAAACACCAGTCAGTCGTAAAATGCAAAAATATACAACATAGACATTTTGACAGTATTTGTGTAAATAGATAATTTTAAATAATAATAAATTGAATACATAGTAAGGAAGCAAATTGAAATTTTTTTAGCATATCTGGATATTGAATTTGCTTACATAATTATTATTAGTTCCAATATTTTTATGCTCTTATGAATTCAGTCTAGGGATTCCAACTATTCGTCATTATCAACTATTCGAAATGAAGAATAATTAATAACATAAAATTATATATATTAAAATGATACATTAAATAGCACATTAAAATGTGTAAGATAACGAGCTCATTTATAAGTAACTGTAAAATACTCAAAACTAAAATATTTGACGAAGCTTTGACAATTATTAATTTTAGGGTAAGTTTAAGACAATGTGATGACAACATAGGTATGCCCAACTTTTCAACATGTTTTACTTTATTCCTTTCCTAGCTTTTTAAATTTGCTCTTTGTCAGTTGATTGAGACAATTAACAGAATAAATACCAGTTGTTCTTGATTCTGAATTGAAAACATTCTCAATGAGATCTAATTCATCCCTTATTTTTCGCAGGCAGTGAAAAGGCTTTTGCAGCCGGTGCAGATATCAAAGAAATGCTCAACAACACTTACGCACAATGCATCAGCGGCAATTTCCTCTCCCACTGGGGTAAGGTGGCTGATTGCACGAAACCCCTCATAGCTGCTGTCAATGGATTTGCTGTGAGTTACCTTCTTATCAATTTAAACAAGCATTACTATGACATAGTCGTCATCTAATGAAGTGCTAAAATAATTATGGTATTCAATCAGACTTTCTTTATTCGCATATTAATACCAACCTTAGAGATGTGGGTCGTGTCTCCCTGGAGGAGGGAGGGTGGTTATATCAAATTGAGATTTATTAGTCTTAAAAAAGATACAGTTTAGACTTGATTTTTATTATTCTATCAATGATTGGGAATGTTCTGTTATTAACTTTATTGATCATTATTTACACATTAAAATCAACTACATATTTGAACTATAATCCATTGGTTACTTTTGGTTTCTAGCTCGGAGGCGGTTGCGAGCTCGCCATGATGTGCGACATCATCTACGCCGGTGACAAAGCCAAATTTGGACAACCCGAAATAGTTATCGGAACCATTCCCGGAGCTGGGGGCACTCAGAGATTGACCCGCGTCGCCGGAAAATCAAAGGCCATGGAAATGTGCCTCACCGGAAACTTCATCTCTGCACAAGAAGCTGAACAAATGGGTGAGATATTTGATCATTAGGATGCTTAGTATGGCACAAATTCTTTTTTATTTTCATTTTTAGATTGTTTGCTATATTGAAAATTTTTAAATATATGTTAAATGTTCATGATTTTGCAAATGGATTGAAATCTGTAAATTCAACGAACTAAGATGGAATACTCACGACAATAAAATTTAACATCTATCTGCTGATCAAAAAAGTGGGCTTATCTTTCCCAATCAAGCCAATTGGTTTCCATTTCAATACACTTTACACGGAAAAGGTATTAATACACTTTTTGGCGATGAGTGATAATATATGGGAAGGCTATTTTTACTGTTTATATAGTCTGCGAGATATTGTCGAATTTTTGTCGAAGTTATCTTCAGAAAAAAATCTTGTACTCATGATACTAATACCACTGCATGAAGGTTAGAAATAAAGTTAAAATCGTTAGAGGTTAATAGAATTGAAGGTGACTCCCATAAATTATATTGGATACTTTGATCGTCTATTATATCTTGATTTATTTTTAGGCTTGGTAAGCAAAGTGTTCCCAGCTGACCAATTGCTAGCTGAGACAGTCAAACTGGCAGAAAAAATTGGATCAAACTCTCCCATAATTGTTGGCCTGTGCAAGGAAGCCGTCAATAGAGCCTACGAGACCACATTGCAAGAAGGACTCCGCTTCGAAAAGAAACTCTTCCATGGAACATTCGCTACTGTTAGTAAAAATTTCACACGCCAATACTCTGTCATTCTAAATAACTCTTATTGAACACATGAGGCTACCAAATTTTAAAACATTTTAATTAAACCAAATATGAAATATTAATGAAATTTGTATAACTACATATGCAAGCAAAAATATTTTCAAACTTAGTTTGAACAAAAAGCTATTGATGATATTTTGCAATTCTTGCTGTTTTTATCCTATTCAAACGACTGTTACGGGAAGGACTGCTATAAAATTATATTTCCTAATGAAAAATATTTCGTTTTACAGAAAGACCGTCAAGAAGGCATGAGCGCATTCGTTGAAAAACGACCACCAAAGTTCACATCCCAATAAGAATTTGGAAGAAAAAAACACTTCCAGAAATCAGTGCCTGTAGAATTAATGCATTTATCATAATCATTGAAAAATATTTTGTACTTTTCTATATGGTCCGAACTGAATATTTATCAAATATATGAGCACAGTTACATAAAGTATTGTTTTATATGTGCGACTTTATTTTACATATTATGTCTATGGAATAAAAAAACATTCTATTCTGGTGATTTAATAGCAGCATACTTTTATTATATGCACCTATTTGAGAAGCAATAAAAGTTATATTTTGTTTTTTGGTTTGTATTTAATCTATCACCTGATAAAACCAATTCATTTTAAATAATTATCCAACTACAACCACTTCTTTGCTTTCTTACTTTCTTCTTCTTCACAAAGGGATCAAGAGATTGAATACTACCTTGCATTGGCGCCATTGGATTAATCTGGACAAAGCATTCTACAACATGTCGAGTTTTGCTTTTGTTAATACGATTCCCAGCAGCTTTTCTCAAATGACAAGTTAACTGCGCATTGTCTTAAAAAGTATAAAAAATTTCACCCGACACAATTAAAGGTATTTTCCTGTTATCTGGAGGCATTCTAAAAAATAAGTTCTATATCTCGAGTTCTTTGTAAAGTTAACCTAACCTAACCCAAATAGAGTTTCATGTCGTTTCGATGGATGGCAGAGTGACCAAACTCATTTTGAATTGTTTCACGAAGCACACATAGTTTATTTTCAAAATAAAACGAAAGAATATTTTTTTTCGGAGCCACAAGCTTCTCCCAGCCAAAGATTGCAAATTTACATATACAGTGAAACCTTCAATCTATCGATTAAATATGGTCCTGTCACAAATGTTTTTTTGATTGATTGATAGAGTTTGAGATTTTCATGCGTTTATATTATTTTTAAGATGCCCTTAAAAAAATTAATCGGGTTCCACTAAACTCTTATTTGTTGATTTGCGCAGTACCCATTTAACGCGACTCACTTTTATGAAGTTCAGCAAAAACAATATAATATCTTTTTTAACTATACCAAATCAAACGCATTGGGTTTCATATTCTAAATTTGAATTGTTCAAATTTTGTACACTAAACACTTCCATAAGTTTTGTGTCTAACGACTCGTGTTTCGTCTTTAGACAGCTTCAGACATTCAAATGCACTGATGAACTTGACCTGAATGTTTGTGAACAGTTTGTATCATTCATATATTTTAAAAATAATTATGCTAGCTTTTCGTTAAAAACAGCCGACGTCTATTTAACACAATTCTTGCAGCCATAATAGTATTTAAACCACTTGTTTTACACCAACATTAAATTTTATATTTTTGTTATTAAACAGAGAACATTTTTTATGGCATTGACAGTCCCAAAACAAGGTATGAAAAGCGTGCTCTTATATATTGATGTGTACCTACCCGTACCGTTTTTGGTTACAGCTGCTTTATTTCCACAAATGACAATGACCCCGCTATGTTCGTTAGTTCACAAGTTGTTATCATAATATATTGATTATAAATACGTTCACCATGTAACAAATTTTAATAATCTAAAAATCATTATATACCTTTTACAGTTTGCAATTTATATGAATTGTGATAGGTATATTATTAAAAAATAGGTAAGACGCTACAAAAATTAAAACGAGGAATCGGGTATTTATATTTTTCACTGAGCGGCACCACACATTCATTGTGGCTGTCTCGAACTAATTTCTACGACTTTTATTGTCAAAATATCGCGAAACTTCATCTGTTTATTGTGACATGTAGTAGAAGAAACTATCATAATGCAAGAATTCAATGATATTGACGTTTACAAAACCAGCTTCTCAGTATTTGTAGCATTATTTTATCTGGAAATGCTGTATATTTTAATTATGACCTTGTCAATCCTCAATCGTGTCAATCAACAATTGGCATCTTAAAACGTAGGTTTGATTTCAACTATTGTTTACATTATTGATCGAATTTAAAAAAAAATTTTGGTTGGTTTAATATTTTACCCAAACAATCCATTAAGAGGTGGCACAATCTTTCATTCCAGAACCTTCTAAAAATATGACAACCAAACCCCTAATATTAAAGAAATACAATCGTGAACAACAAAATATAGAGGTCGATGGAAATTATGCGCAACATTTAAAACTTTTTCAAATTCAAGGCATACGGTTTTTGTTTCGGAACTATATCAATGTGAGTATACTGTGCCCATATTTTGACAATTTGATGGGTTAAAAATTATTATTTAAAAATATATTCCTTGGTTAAATATCAATTTTAACTTTTTAGGGATTAGGTGCAATTTTAAATGACGAAAGTGGTCTCGGGAAGACGGTTCAAACTGTTCTTTTTCTATCTGCTATACGTGCTGTATCAAAACCAATACATAATGCTCTGATTTTATCCACCGAAAAAAATATCAACCATTGGCGCTTTCATTTTCATAAATGGTCAAACGAAGACATTAGTACCAACAATGAAGGTAAATATTGTTATTCTAAACAGTAAAGCTTGTGGAGGTATCTCAACAGAAGTTTTTCCATGAGAACTGTTTGTTACTCAGTTGTTCAATCTCTTTTTTTCGAAGAGAGTAGGTATAGAAGGATAGAGCTAGGACAGGACTAATCGCTCTCGCTACTAGGTTTTTTTGTATATTTTTATTTTTGTACACCAAAATATAAAAAAATATGGGAAGAATATTATTTCAAGTATTGAATAATTTTTTAGAATTATAAAACATGTAAAAGGGTAAATGAAATAATTCATTATCACTTTGAAATAATTATCTAGAAGCTTTTACTTCCAATTCGGCCCTAGATCTTTCTTGGCTTCATATGTGAGCATGCAGTTCTCCGTTGACGTTGATTCCAGGAAGGGAGTCGAACCAAAATGAATTTGTACGCTTAATGGTTACAAATTGTTTCAAAATATTAACTTTTTTACATTTTTTTTTATTTATTTCAATAATAAAAATAATGTAACTGCCCAAAATCACTTATAGATATATTGTGTAGTATCAATATCTGAAGAAATAATAATAAATCAATTTAAAATATGAGAATGCCAACAGATAATAAATGACATAATACTTACTCCTCAAAGGGTCAAATCTTATGTTGGTAATTTTTTCTGTATCTGTACCACTGCCATTATATAAATTTCTTCTTTCTGATTACTTTAAAGACTATCAACCTACCGACTTTACCATTTCTACATTGGACAAGTGTGCAGAATTTTTGGTGCAAGAATGGGATGTGGTGGTGGTCGATGACCTGGAGATCAACACCACCATAAAAAACTTGCGTGGCATGAAATGCAGGAAGAAAATATGGCTTACCAAAAACAATTTACGCGTAAGTATTCATTTTACAGTTGGGTTTGACACGCACAATAACTCTCAATCACAGAAGCACTTTATCATTTTGCAACTGCTAAGGGTGAATACTTCTTTCTATAAATAATGAAGTATATTAATAGTATACATATAATATATTCATAAAAATTTTGGAGACGCTTGAGAAACCCTAAAGGACAAACAGCGCTTTTATCCCTATGACATACTGTCATAAATTATGCTAGAATAAAACTAGACTAGACTGAATTATTTAAACAGTAATTGACAAAGTTCTGTTATTATATTTACATATTCATACAAAGTGCAGCATAATGAAAAAATCGCAATTGTTTTATTTCCCAAAATTTTATTGAAAATCAACAGAGATACTATTTTGCATTTTAAAGTCTACATGAAACGCTAGAGAAATAATTACTTATATACACATCTTAAAAATAGTAGCTTGAAAGCTTAAATCATATTTTATATCTTAATGTCTACATTTGATTGTACGAGATGTGTCCTGAAGCCTCTTTTTTCATTTATCTTTACACAAATGTCTCATTTTTTTTATTTATTTGAATTAATGTTTTCTCTCAGTTTATGGGTTAAGAAAGTTCTATATCAGTTAATTTAAATCAAATTCATAGTTGAACAACAGAGGATGCCACAGTTAGTTAAATATTATTTTATGTCAGAAGAAAAGCTTTAGTTCAATTGTTTTCTCTAATACATGTAAATACTTTAATTAATTTAATACTTCACTTGTTTGATTGTGGTTTTAAACACAATTGAGAGTTCTTCTAGAAATCTTATCCACAACCGTATTTAACGAAGCAAAAATACCATTTATTTATATTCATAATAGTTCAATTTTTGTTCAAATCACAAATATGACATTCGTTATTTCAAAACACCATGTGTTTTTATGTGATAATTTGTTGATACCGTTACAATTAAAAAGTGCAGTTCTTTTCTCTTTCAGTTTGATCTCTTCAAAATGTTTGGCTTAATGAATTGGATATCTAATGAAACCATCGGTAAAAGAAATAAATTTCTCCATAACTTCTGTCCAAGTGATGATGATGATATATTGACGCAATGGAAGAAGAGACAATTACTGGAAAATTTCTCTGGCCAATGGCTACTACGAAGAGTCCGAGATAATATTGATGCCGACCTTCCTCTTGTTGGCGGACAGGTAAATAATTCTTTTTTCACAACGCCATTCGTCATAATATAAATTAATAAGCCAATCGTAAGATTGTTCATACCAAGTTGTGTGACCTAAATCTCTACTACATAGCAAAAATTATTATCATTTAATAATTCATGGAACAATAATTTCTATTAAAGCAAATCATAAATAACAGAATTTTTATGCATAAATACAATTTCTTAAAAAAGTGTGCTATTTGGCTTATTTCAATTATAAGATAATTTGAATAGTTGTATTGGAGTGCGCGCAAACCCTGGACGAGTTCGCGGGGATTGTCAAACTGCTGTGCGCGCATGCGCGCAGCTTAGAGGGAACATTGGTCATAAATATTTTTTATTTTTTTTAGATTTATCTCCAAGACTTGAATGAGTGGTATCAAGGATTAACAAAGCCAAAGAAACTTCCAGAAGTCACTCATAATGCAGACATTATTTGTATCGATAACAATTCGCAGAATAATTTCTCTTCCACACATGAAAATTTATCTCAGAGCTCGCTTGAAATTATTGAGTCGAATAATATAGAATCCGACTTCCCATCACCTTCGATGTTAGATTGCACTTTGTATTGTAATAGAAGCTTTGAAAGCTCCGATGATTTTATGAAAAGGAAAGGCACTAAAGATATATCGGGACTGAAAATCAAAAAAACAAAACCGGAGTCTGCATATGCCGAAATAAAAGAATCGATCAGTTTGTCAGTGAATCCTATCATGAGTGATTCAGAATCTGATGATATCAAGCGAAATATTGTTGACAATCGGTCTGGAAACGATGCCATGGATATTGAAAAGAATGTAACCGGATCCGTTTCAAAGCATTATTTTTTAGACACAATATTGGATAGTTTTAAATCTGGTCATGGGAAAAAATCTGTCAATAAAAATGAAACAAATTTTAATAGACAAGCATCAATTGTTTCTGTAATCGATAACTCAAATGATGTTTTGAAACAATCAAAGTCTGGCAGTTTAAAAGAGCAAAAAAAACAAAGTGAAGACATCAAAGTAAATGTTTTAGGTTCTGTTTCAACTTATAAACCACATTTCTTGGATGTTCTTTTTGAGAATAATAGACGTCATAATAGGATTGCTAAACCCGCCGCTATCTCATTGCAAAGTCCTATACACTGTGAAGCGCAATTGAAACAATCAACCAAATGTATGACAGATATCAAGCCGCTTTTGGACTGCCGTTCCCAGGCTGATAATTCTCAAATTAAACCACGTTTTAAGATGCTTGATAATATTTTGTTTGCATCAAGGCAATAGTCGATTGATTTGAATTGTCTTCATCAAAAAAATTTCTTGAGAAATAATACCGTACGTTTTACAAAAGATGGACTGATTAGATGAAGGTAGTGATAATGTTGCGCGTATTTTATTTGGTCTGTCTGACAAGAAATCACCTCGCGGCAGGACTAAAATAATTTAAATTCTTCCAATTATCAATAAGATATCAGAAAATGTAGGTTTTTTTGATTAACTTGTTTCAGGGATTTATTTTTTTCAATAAATAAGAGTTCTTCAACTGCGTCTATTGATGATCGTGTGCTGTGTGAGTCCTAAAATATTTTCATCTGGAACGTAGACAATTTATCTTTTCTCTACAATGGTCATTCGAAAGTGTCCAGAATTTCAATATATTTCCTATATTGATTATTATTGCAAAAAATATGTACAAACTGCATAATCTGATGTTAGATATGGATCAGTATGAAATGAGGGTTGTGATGTAGAAAGTTGGTAACACACAATGAGATAGTACTCAAATAACCGCAGTTGAAATTTGTTTTCATGCTAAAAATAACATTATTAAGCAATCTAGGTTTTTGATTCTGATATATATATATAAGCTTTTAGTGTTTCTATTCATTGAATTATTCTATTTTACCTGAATATGTATCCATTTATGATTTTTAGTGCATTAGCAAATATTTACTTAGTAATAAAGTAAAAACTGAGTGTTGTCAAAAAATCTAAGCTTAATTTGAAGTCGTCCATAAATTTAAAAAAAATTCACGATGAAATACAGAATGGTTGATATTTACGCTAAAAATGGAATTAAATGTAAGTCGGCCATAGTGTGAGTTACCTACTTTCTACACCACACCCCTCAAATTGTGTACAGCAATATATATTGATATTAAAATATGAAATTAAAAGTAAGAATGATCATGATTTTTTTTGTTCATTCAGTTTTAGTTTACTGGTTTCTTGTAAAACAATATAATTTTAAATCAACCAATCAGTTTATAAATTATACTGACGGAGGTCCCTGAATCAAGTTAAGTCAATATTTTATGAAATATTCCTTGTTTTAATATGATAATAAAATTATTGATGCTAAGTGAAAACAAACACATGTTTTAAGATGTATTAAAATATTTATGCAACTCTCATAATTGAGTGAATACTTATAACAGTATAATATTCCCATTCCTTCAAATTTACTTTTAAGCTTTTATGTACCTATGCTTTTTTATGTTTTGTTGTTCTGTATTTATTATTGAGGACCATGTCATAATATTTCAAAACCCTAAATAAGATATTTTATATCGAATCTTTTATTCGGTAATGAATAATAAAAAATGCATTGTAAAAAAAACATTTATTTGTTTTAAGTGGGCATTCGTTGGATGTTTGTTTTGCATAATGGTTTTAATATTATTTAATTAGTTGATTATAAATTGTAAGAATTATAATCCAACAATAGTGGCACTATTCTGCCTAATCGGTCATTAATATGACTTATTTCAAACCAAAGCTTACAATCTGCAAGTTTCTTCGTTGTCTGTAAATTTCAGCCATATTTGTATATTCAATAGTAGGGTAAAAAAACAATGACAGAATTTTGCTTTTCAATTTTTCAACTTAAAATGTACACCATCAGGCAATTCTAGAATTAAATATCGAAATATAGCATGTGAAATAATAATTATGGTTTTTATAGTTAGTCAAAATGTTTGTAATAAGAAGCTTTATTTTTTACAAGTCGAATATTCTTTACTGTTATTTCCTGTCTAAATAAAAATATGATTTACTATCACAGTGCTTTTTAACAACATGACCTTTGAACAGACTAAGTTTGCAAGATTATTACTGCACCGCATTTACGAGCAATACACTGTTTCTCATGTAATTTGAATGATTTTTTCGCATGTTATAAAAAATATTTATGCCGACTTTTTGAATATGACATCTTCTATTGTCATTTTACTTTACATGGGACATGTTTATTTTTTAAGATTTATACTATGTATTCATAAATAAAATGGAATCAAATATACTGTTGTGTTTTTACTCACGTAAATTATATAATATATATTTTTTCTTTTTTAAACCTACTTTATGACGTAATTCCTTTAAAGCAATCTGTATTTTGGGAAATGTCAAACCCAAATTATTCAACGTGTGCAGGGAAACAGTCTAAACATACAATATAACTGAACATTGCATTTTGCGTTAACTACTTCCTTTAACTTACTACAATGAACTACTCATATAAGAGTTTTATGTTCATATCGCATACACTCATCGGAAAGTGATTGAAAATATGATAATAACAACAAAACGCGACATCGCGAATATATCTGACGTCTGTCAACAGACCTACTATTACTTTATGGGCTAAAAGTATACTTCTCTATGTTATGGACCTACTTAATTTGACAGATCTAGAACAGATACACATATCGAGCAGAGCGAGAAGGGGGTAGATTTATCCTGTCAATATTGCCGTAATATCGATAGCGTTAGGTTTTCAAAATATCACCCAGTCAAGCTCTCGGCATCTGTGCAATACGGCAATGTTGCGGCATTAGTAGCTTGTTTTGATGTTTTAAGCCCCGTATTCATTAGGGGACAAAGTGCCCCGCAGCACGTCTTGCAGCATAGAGTCTACGTGACGCTGCAGCGTTTCCTACTGTTCCACAATGCTGCACGCGGCAAAATGCGGGATTTCTACGTGACGCGAGAGATGCTGCTTGCGTTCGCCTCGAGAGCGAGCGCAAGAGGCAACATGTCGGCGTCCGTGGCGCAGTTGGTTCCATTTTGAATTATCCATTGAATCGAGAATCTTCTGCTTGACAATTTTTAGTACGCCATCTTCTCTTTAGGTTTATACATTACATGTAGTATAGGCATAAAATATAAGAGACTGCAAAATCATCCCACATGAAAATTTTGCATATTAATTAAAAGAAAAACAATATTGATTAATATAAAATTATGTATTGAAGTAAAAATATAATATCTATAGTATTTGAGGAACATCTGATGACTGAATGATGAATAATCAAGTTGTAAATATTTTATGTTGTCAATAATTATTATTCTATAATTTTGTACAGTATTTAATCTTGAATTGAGGAGAAGGCATATGACAGTGATTTTTAATTCTTAATTCCTGCTTTACAGGGTAAGGTTATCACAATTCATTTTAACCTGGACATGATGACATTTTATTTTAAAAAATAAAACACAATTCATTTGAACTACTTCTACATATTTATAATGATCAGGACCGGTTTCGCTCATCACGAGCATTATCAACTGATAAAAATACAAACATAACAGGCTTATTTATATAAAATTGAGTGTAAAATGAAGGTATATAAAACTGATGGTTCATGAACTAAGACAAGAAAATACTGATTAGCAAACAAATTATACATAAATCAAATAAAAGAGTCTACAATTAAATGTTATGGACCTCTTTCAAATCAATAAATACTTATCTGGAATCACAAATATAGCTACATTAAAAGTCCATTTAGCTGAGCAAAATTTTTTAATGACATTACTAATATAATAAGCAATAATGAATCAGGAAAATTATAAGAAAAAATTAGAGAACCATTTTAAAAAATAATCAAATATTGAGTATGTAATTAATATTAACAATAAACAGCCATCTTTAGTGGAGGAAAGCAGAGCAGCTATGAGTATCCATTAATTTTTTTATATCTGAAAAACAAATATTACAGAGACAGAATCAATTCTTACAAGTTAAAAATAGCCTTACAGGTATAATACAAATTAATGAATCGGACATAACAAAGAAGAAGATGCAAAGACGATTTGCTCATTCAATAAATTTGAATTGGGTAAAAATTTATATATATTTATTTCTAAAATCATTATAAATATGTGGAAGTAGTACAAATGAATTGTGTTTTATTTTTTAAAATATAATGTCTTTCCACCAAAAATTGACAGTTGACACCTTAAAAATGATGACATGTATTAATGATCAAAATGAAAAAAATACTGAAGAGAAGTACACTCGGGTCCCATGGTTTACTTATGCGGTTTATATTTAATCCAAATCCTCAAAAAATAATATATTCCACCGTATTGAAATAGTGAACAGCACATTCTTTAAATTAGTTACGTACAAAATCCAGTGTTCCCTGTTTTGCCAGACAAAAAAGAGGTAAGTGCGTAATGAGATTCTCGGTTACTAATTGTTCCAACTGATACCAATAGGTTAATTATTATACCACTGGCAAAAACAACAACTATTTTATCTAATTTAAGACATCGACTGATGGAATTTCAATATCAAACTATTTTGTCGGTTATTATTATTAATGCAGATTTATATGTATACACAGGTACCTGACGATTAATCTAGAACATTTGTGTCAAATTGGCATAAATCAATTTATATTTTGATATCATAATAAAAATTATCTTTATTCCATAAAATATCAAATTTTCATTTGTTGTTTACTCAGAACTATCAATTTCTTAACCACCAACATCTGCCAGTATGGTGACGATATATCCTTTTTTGATAATTAGTAGGACTGGAATTTCGATTCTTTGTTACTGCTTACGAATTTTTTGCTTCTTCTACCTAGCTCCTCAAATCGTATTAACCTGTTGCAACAATTCAATAGTTACAACTAACGAGTTTATCCCGAACACCTTGCTTATATTCTAAAAATATTCCACAAAATATCACACATCATCATTTTGTCTTAAAGTATTTCACCAAGTGATTCACAAAGTCCTGTCTGGTATATTCGGCAAGATGGTGGCACCACGGACTTAGAATTGGTGGGCACTCATAAACAATCTTCTCCTTATAATGAGTACCTTTATTTGTATCAGTCATATGAAAATCACACACCGACTTGGCTGGAAATAAAAACAGAAAAAAATATTTTAGAAAGTCATAAGATTAGTTACCTTTATATTTGATAAAACGTAAAGTTTTTGCGACCAAAAATATTGTTATCAATACTTTACCGCATTTCAAATGTTATTTATATTGATATAAAATAACAGAATACATGCTTTTTTCCGACTTTTCAATGGGTTTTCAGATATTTATTCATTCAATTAATAATTGGTCATCGCAATGTTGTGTAAGAGAAGTGGCTGTTAAATCATAAAACTTCCAATTTAGAACTTTAACACAGCAGTTCAGATACCCCTAATATAATTTATCTTTTAAATTGTGTGTCAATATGACATTAATAGTATTTCACTATGGTTTTAATTCAATTTCGATCATAATTTTTAATACATTGGTCAGAATTTATATTAAATGGTCATAATGTATCTGTTAGAATTACAGAGGGCAGAATAAATAATTTATGGTCAGTATTTCTAACCTAACCTAACCTAACCTTTTATTCTGGCGGTATAATAATTTTATTCAGACCGTTCATATTTGAATTCTGACCATTTAATTTGTTGCCTTTCATTATTACATGCGGAAAAAAGGCTCTGCTCTTGACGGGTTACCGTTTTACCACTGTATGTTAATAAACAGAGAAAGAGACAGCCAAAAAAATTATGTCTCATGTGGCTCAAGGGTCCGCTCTTTTCTCTTTAAATACTTTAAGACTAGTGCCCAATGTATACAACAATAATAAAGTCCATGGAAGTAGCTTTAGATAACAAGGTTTAGAGACCGTAAATATAAAGGTACACATCACGGGAGATAGAAATTCGCGTAAAGAGCTCGCAATTCGATTAGGGATAGCTGGAGCAACCTTTAACTCAGTGCGGAAAGTCTGGGACTCACGGTTGTACTCGGTCAAAACCAAGTTCCACTTATTCAACGCACGCATTCTGACGGTGTTACTTTACGGTTGCGAGTCATGGTACCTCACCAAGGCACAGGGTAGCCGTATACTGTGCTTTGAAAACAGATGTATTTCGTCGCCCTGGAGGCCGCTAATGACCATCCATAGGATATATTCGGCAGAGCTACGGCACGCTGGGATGACCTGGGAGGAAACGAGGAGACTGGCGGGGGACATAGAAGCTTAGAGGAACCTCGTGATGGCCATATGCTCCGAATAGGGATCGGATATGGTTTAAAATATATATATATATATATATATTTTCTTTTATAAAGCAAATTTAACAAGTATTGGAATAACGGTATCCTCCAGAAGTTTCCTTTATAAAGGAATATGTATATAGGAAGGCGAGTTGATAGCCAATGACTGAATCTCTCGTTTTTGGAGAAGCATGATAATATACTTACAGCAAGCCCATCCGTTGAAAAAACAGCTGTTGTGCACTGAAGATATCGTATACCCTCCATCTTGGGGTTTCACTGAATAGTGACCGATGGCGACACTGTCAAAGTTTGGCCAAATCGGCAACGGCTCATCATAGCTGACTGAATATTTCCAATGATCGTAGTTACCACTCTCCGACAATATTGTAAAACTTTTCCTGTTGGAAGATAATCCAAGAGGTATTGTATATTATGTACGAAATCATAAGAATCTACGTATGCAATCATTCATATCGAGGAAAATCAATAAGACGTAAGTAATAATAATTCACAATTTTAAAGGAGAGTAAAATAAAAAAAACAATTAGGTTAAACCGATATAATTCCTGCGTTTAATTATTTATTTTTAATAATATAAAATGTCTCGATTTGAGCAATACTTTGCTCTGAATATCTTTTGGCGAGAATCACAAATATAAATAGATCTTAGCTACAATATTTTCATCACAGTTATCTTAAATATGATAGATAACGAAGAATTAAAAGGTTGTTCCAAAAGTTTTGATGTTAGTTATTCTCGGTACCTAAACAATCTTTAACCCTTCTCATGGAACTTTTGTTCATGTCAGTTTGAGAATTTGGAAAGTACTTTTCAATAAAAAAGACTAAACCCTTTTGGCTTCACAACCCTGAAAGTTATCACAATGATGTTTGCATTAAGATGACTTTTAACAAAATATGTTATCAGTGGAATAAAGGGAGAAGATTGTTTATACTCACATGTGAGGAATTATGTGTTTATGGATGTTGCTGAAATCTGCCAAGAACTCCCATACTGTTTCAGCCTTCACGTTTGGCAACGTTGTTTCGACCTCATACGTGTAGTCCTTTTTTATGAGGAATAAATAAACTGCGACACTTATTAAAATAATGAAGAATATTTTTTGTTTGTGCCACATGATTGTTTGCATCGTCGCTCAATTAGTGTCTGAAAAGGAAATCAACCGTTATAGAATATGATATCAATTAATTTTGACGTGGATATAATATTATTCACCCGGGTTAAACAAACTGTAGTCATAATATTTATAAAATCAACAATATTTTCTCACGGAATGACTCTCAGCGGCACTAAAATTTCTTCTTAGTCAAGCAGTAGGGTGGATGGATTTAAAGTACCAATTAAAAAATATTTGACTTGAATATCTAATTCTTTTGGATTATTTTAAGCTCGTTTAGTGAAATATATTATGCGGTTTCCATACTAATTACATAAATAAAATAATTGTTTAATTACGGCTCCTCAAATATTATATTTAAAATTTGAATGTTTCTTAATTCAAACCACGCAATAGAGAGAAATTATTGGACCATTTTGTCTATAAGTACGACTTTTATTACCATGAGATGAATTTAATAATATTGATTTATGCAAAACATTATTAATTGAATTGGCGTTTACTTCCAGAACTCCATTATCATACGGTAAAAAAGCTTCAATGTGGCATATAAATATCATTTTTGTTACATTGTTAGCTGGTTAGTTACTGACTGCACTCAGCCGACGATATGTGTACTTCCATGTAACCATGTATAATTTTCATATTGTTGATATCTAAATATTTTCCATCAACATCATTGATATGATTAATGTATTAGTTTTCTTCGCTCGTTGAATCCTCAAGAGTTTATTAAAGCCAAAGTGAAAAAACTCTGTAGTAAATAATTGTTCTGACAAAGCTATCACGGCGATCAATGTCTCCTCGTGGTAGAAAATTCGTAGGGATCTATTTTTCGAAGATATTCTTTTTTGTCAGATTGCAACCTGGATCCTTCCAATGCATCACTGGACTTCCGAGTTAATGCCAAGTTATATGAATTTAAAATTAATTCAGACCCAAATAATTGTCATGTGGTGATAAAAAGATTCGGAGCATATTCTTTGGGATTGCCAATTATCTATTGTCTATTGAAAGAGATATCCTGCTTTTGTCCTGAATTATGATTGCAATGAAGAAAAAGTTTACCTCCCTGCGTCATTTTGTACATTTAAACTAACGATAATTAATGACTTTAATTATTTTCTCACTTGATTTACATTTTACATTTGCCTCGAATGTGTAAAACAAATTTGATAATACGTAGGTATAGACTTTATAACCTTGCACTTTTTACTAGCTTTGTGCATAATTCAAAGAGCGTGTCAGTGTATCAGTGTCTGCCAAATTGTGTGTTTGTTTTATCAAATTTAGAGAGGCGTTTTGATATAATTCTTTTTGAAAATCAATTACATTATTATCACTGATGAAAATTTACCATTTCTGTATACCTACAATATATATGTTTATACAATAATATTGTGTATTGTTACCTAGACTAATATTTTCTTTCTTCATGCATATGTATTATTAAAGTATTTTTATTCTGTGAGCCACGAAACAAAAACACCTTCACTAAAAGTTTGACAGACACTAATATATATATCCCGTGCATGTATCCGTATGGATTCTAGAGCCGTGTATGGATACCGTGATCCTAGATCCTAAAGTAATAAAGTGGCAACTCTACACTGACATAATCACATCTCGGTAAAAACGCGTCAATAGAACTGATTAAAGTGTTGGCGCATATTAATTTAAAAATAATAGTATACAAATAGAAAGTGAAGTCACTGTTACTACTGCAATTATAAAAATAACTTCACACACCCGCCTACTACATAAAGATGTATACTTAGTATATTAAAATAACAACTTTATTTTCATACTCTTACAGATTCGTTTACTATCATAATTAATATAAAACATAGTATGCAGTGGTGTGGCAGTAAATATAATTCCGCCGGACTGCTTTCGTTTGATATCAAAACCCCATACTTTCCGCAACCAAATTATTTCATTAGTGATTCGAAATGATGAAATTGTCGAATCAGTCATTCAAACATTACTCCGATTTGTTCACCAAAATGACCATGGTTTGAAAATGTTCGGCACCAATCAGTGGATTGAAGACAGCTGACGAAAACGGTTTCTAAGATCTTAAAAGCGTTAAAATTCTAATTAAAATAAATTATCAAAATTTAAATCTGTGTCTTGAGAAGTTATCCAAAATGTGACTTAAACATCTTTTAGAAACGTCCACCACTGTAGCGCAAATGGACAACAAAATGGAGGATCTCAAAATTCTCGACAGAAATCGACGTCAGTCACTCGAAGCTCAACCTCTCTCATCGGAGAGATAAAGGTAGGATTAGGAAAATAATTAGAAGCATAGATTGAGAAATAAATATATAGGTATTATGAAGGCATATGAAGTTTGCTTTCGGGTAACGAACACGTGACAAGAAAACAATATTGACTGTCGAACTAATCATCATGTTTTTATATATTATAATGTATTAAAAAAGGGCGTATCGATATTTTATGTTTATACATTTTGTGTCAAGTATATTGTTTTCTAAATGACGTTGATTTATTTTTCAATTTAAAAAACATGATTATGGAAAATAGTCGTCGCCATCTTTTGAACAACGACACGTCGTAATTCGATACAGTTGTGGTAAAGAAAATGCCGTCTAATACTAGTATTTAGAAAACTGACAAAGAGTAGCGCAAATGAACTTCGATTAGATGCGTTAAATTAATATATCATATTCGATTGAAAACCTGAAGTCTGGTAATTATAAATGCCATTATTTATTGTCCTCTTTTTAAATAAATAAATATTATAATTCATAACATCGTGTGACAGTGGTGGCAAAGTTATTCAGCAGATAAGATTCATTTTCATCTTTGTTAACAATCCGTTTGGGTTTATCAACCGGAATACTACTGCGGAAGTAGTTTCTACTTATTGTCATACCTAAATGAAACTGATAACATAATAACATATCAATGTATTAACACGTTTTAAAGCAAAATATAGTACCTATATCTTGACACCTCTATGATTTATATGTATATCTAACGATATTTCTAAAGTTTTAGAAATAAAAAAATGTGCACTAATTAAAAAGAGATTTAACTATCCTATTTATTTAAAAAATAGTGTTTTCCTTCATAATCACATCAAATAAATTGTTAAAAACTTCGATAGTACCTATGACTTTTCCAATAATAAAAGTTACTTTGAATTCCATCTGAAACCATTTAAATTTAATATAAGAATCTCATTAATTATTAACTAAAAGTAAGTAAAAAATTAATGGAAACTTCATAATTCTAAATCAGTCAAGTATTCAATTTAGATCTAATCAAGCACCCTCACTTTAATCTTATTTTACTGACATGTGCAAATCATTGATGACAATTTATATAAGTACCTAATTTGGGAAAAGTATTGTTTTATAATTCGGAGAACATCTCAAAAAATCTGCAAACTTTCCATACACATTGGCGTGAATATACGATTTGACTCGGTAGGTCACAATTATAATTTTGAGTCCCAGAAAAATAAACAACGTTCTGCAATGAATTGTTCATTTCCGTATTTTGATATAATACATACCAACTGAATCCGTAAATTTCTGAATACATTTTCAAAATCTCACTTACTTTAGTGACGCCACTGCCGCCCGCCAGTTAACATAAAGCCAAAAATTAATTTTTATACTCTTCTTGGCGTCTTATAATAACTTGACATAAATTCTACAAGCGCAACATAAAAAACTGCATACTTGAAAAATGAATAATATAACATGTTTATGGAAATTATGCAGTGGCATTTAATAAATAATCGAATACTCCTTTTAACAACGTTTATCGCTGATGTTGTAATTATTATAAGGCAACAATAATTGCACTGAATTATTTTATTAATTAGATTTATGTCTAACATAGTTACCTCCCTAAGAACTTTGTCGTGTCAGATATTTTACACTGACAGTTTCTGGATGAATATTCCTAGCACTAACACACACTCAAGGACACCCGTGCTACTGCCGCTTCGGCTGGAGTCTGGAACAAAACTGTCGAAATTGAGATAAACATAAACAAGCAACCATAATATCCAACATTTTACATCAGCGTGTGTGATGTGAACGCTTTCCGGCCTAAGATTAGCATTATTTTGCACTAACCAGTGACCAACAAACATTACCTCAGTGGTTGAAGTATACAGCGCATTTTTTTTTAATGCGTTTATTTTAAATATCAATGTCTTAAAGCACAGATATGTATGCCCATTTTTATAATATATTTAGTTCGGTTTATTTTATCCATATCTGCTGTACCTACAACAATATCTTAAACACTTTTTTGAATAACTAATAATACAGAAATCGAAGACTTTAAAAGAACATTGGTTTTATTTTATCAATCGTGTAAACTTTCAATTGACGCTTCGCAAAAACTCGTTTTTCGGATATATCCGTTTATTGATGAAATGTCGTTGATGATTCATCACCATCAATTTCTAATAGATTTTAACGTAGTGAAGCGAATGCGAAGTCTTTAAATATTTTTATCAACACAATAACTGCTACATATTGATCCATTTTTTTTTTTGAACATTTGATATTTAAAAACCGTTGTTTTGTGCACTAGTGCAGGAGTCTCCAAACTTTTTAGGCTAAGGGCCACACTGACTCCTCCACTAAGTCCCAAGGGCCAAGGCCTAGCTAGCTCATCATACCAACATACTGTAGTTTTAAATTGCGCAGAAATGTTCGTATTGGGACTAGCCGTTGAGTGAGATATTTATGGCGCAGGGCGCGGGTGTGGAATTTAAATTCATCTTCGTGGAATTTATAAGAATCTTTCACTCACACAGTTTGATCAGTTACATAAATTTGTTCGTGGCTTTTTTCGGGACTACTTACTTATCTATGTGAAAAAACATTCTCCTAAAATGAAGTATACAAAAAATGTTTACAGAGCAAAATTAACTGATGAACATTTGAAGTCGCTGCTGATAAACTCCACAATAAAAACATGTGAATTTTGTAGGATTAACTTACATTGTAAAATTTACAATGTAATCAAAATAAACTACGGCGGGCCGGATACCGGGCATGTCCGACCTACTACTGCCAGCCAGATTGGTGGTGCTCGCGGGCCGTAGTTTGGAGACCCGTACATTAGAGCAGCGGTCACGAGGTCGTGGCTTTGAATCCCCGAAAGAATACATTCATACATCGAATTAAAGATTTAGGTAAAAAAGCCCGTCCACATCAGATTGATTCCAACCGATAGACGGCTCGTATTGGGCCGAGTTCAGAGGCTTTAGTCAGGGACATAAAGGGGTGCATTTGCCCATCTTCAATTTGTATGAAAGTACGTTTATCCCTTGCTGCACTGACTTGCACATATCGACGAAATAAAAAATAGCAAACTGGAAACGATCTCTCTGACTTTAGTTGACAAAAATATTACTATTCGTTAACGTTTTTCGCTCAGAATATTTCCCTGAAAACACCGAGAAGACGCTGCGTGATAATGTTGAGAAATACTGTAACATTAAGTAAACATGATCGACCGAAATAAATATATTCATGAATGAATGCTTGAATGCCGATTCACAATACAATCTGAAATCTGAACAATAATATTAAATATTAAACTTACAGATATATTTTGAGATGAGTGTGATGATTGGAAAATATTCCATAAAATGTTCTATAGTCCACGTTTGAATCGTGAACAGAAATGGCAATCTGTGGCCCAAATTATTGAAACAGGACGATGAAACCAAATGCGAGAATTTTATTTTTTCTGGCGACTATTCTCCTAATAAATTCTTAACATTTTTTTTACGTTCTAATAATATTGTAGGAATTTGACTTTTGTATAGATTATGATTGTTTGTACTCTTTCAGTACCAGAGTTAAGCATAGATGAAGCAGGCGAACGCCAAATAAATCTTGCACGGGGTAGCAAAACGTCTGCTGACAGCCCTGGTTCTTATTCATAATATTTTTTCCATGTCCGCTCCCAACGTGAAGCATATGGTCTGCTAATGGAGGTATCTCAGCAGAATTTTTCTACGAGTCTGCTTAACCTCCCTTTTTTCGAGAGTAGGGATAGAAGGATAGGGCTATGACAGGAGTAATGGTTAGCTAATCGCTCTCGTTACGCCTAGTGAGGATCGGATGGGTGGGAGGGGGTTTTTAAGACATCACACTCAGACTACGCACAGAAATCCAGAAATCGATTGAAAGATCAATTTATGAAATCCGTCCGCACAGGAAATTGAACCCGAGACATCAGTAACCGTAGCCAACGACGCTACCAACTGTGCCACGGACGCCGCCATATTTCTATTCATTATATCTTATTGATCTTATTATATGTATCTTATTCGTAATATACAAAATCTAAATTGCGTACGGTATAAACGGTTGACGTTGACATACGAGCTAAAGAATTTTTGTGAAGTATATACTATTTCAGTGTCCGATTTCAAGAATTATATGCCTGTCCAGGCTAGGTCCGCCAATCTTTTTGGTTTGAAAATACTCGAGATTGAAAACATCTAACGTTTTCGTGATTCCAACGTTTAAAATCCTATTTTGACATCAAATGACATTTAAAAATGAGTTCCTCACCTGCACCTCTCCTATTGATTCCGTATTACTTCACTTTGAATGTTGATTCAAAATTGTATGTTTTTTTAAATAATGGATATTATGTTTCTTGTTTCAGTACATTACAATTATATAATACGATTTTCATATAAATTTAAACCAACTCTGATTGCATTACAAACATAAAATATATAATACATTAAATTGTTTGACGTAATTTGAACTTAAGTATAAAATAATATTACCAAATAACGACGGAATTGAAGAATACTTGCAAGTCATCGGAGGAAGCAAAGCAAATGGCAGATGACAGGCAATCTTGGAGGCGCCGCGTGGTGTCCTATGGTCCACATAGGGAGCGAATATGGTCCAAGAAAAAGATGAATATGGCTTGATATTCACAGTGATATTTTATTTATATCGTCGGCTTCCATGAATGAAGAATATAGTCTACAATAATTAAGGAAAATGTGTATTTTAAGCTAGAAAAGTCGAAGCCAGAAGGGGACGCGAAGAGGGTCAACTATTTGGAGTGACCAAGTGAAGAACGCCACAAACCTCTCCTTACTGATGGTCCTCAGAGTGCAGGAGCGAATGGCGAAGGATCGTCTAAGTAAATGGAATTGTTGCCGTAGGCGGAGGTCGCGACCCTCACACGTGATGAATTCAAGTAAGAAGAAGTATGATAGGTATGCAGGCGACCAATAGCAAGTTTAGTATAGTCAGACAAGGAAGATGTCACATATTTTGCGACACACATTACATTAATAAAACAGCCATATGTATTTTCTCATCTATTTTCAAACATTTTAGGCATATCAAGTGTAAAATACAGTGACAATTTACAATATAATTCGTAGTTAATTTTTTTGGCGTTAAAATTTTTTAACAGTTTCAAATTAGTTTATTTCCTATTTAAAAATAATTTATTTTTCACTTTTACTCCTGATCATTATATTAAACATGTTGAAATAGTACAAACAAATTGTCTTTTATTTTTAAAATATAAAATTAATTCATAACGTAAGATTTTTTGGCAATAAAATTCACTATGTCTTCAATTGATTCGGCTGTCACTTTGGAATAACTCATTTCGAAAATAAAATAAAAGAATATTTTACTATATGAATTCCATCGGAGTTCAATTTATTTACTGTCAATTATTAATTATTTTGATAGATGCAATTATAAAAATATTTATTCATGTATTTCGCATTGTATTTTTTTATGCATTTTTTTGAATTTTCTCGGGGAGGTTGAACATTTTTCTATTTTGATGAAAAAATTGTCATATTCTGATTAATGTCACATAGTACAATGAAACCCAGATTCTTCGTTTTTCAATGGGCCCTGTAAAAAACCTCGCAGATTCCAAGATTCGTTTTTTGTCACGGTAGTGGTTGAACGGAGTCGCACGTACCTACTCATGTACCTAGGCTGAATGGAGTTATGAGTACTTCTGAGCGGGATGAAAAATTTTCAACAAATTAATCAATCGGGGTAACGTTTGTGATAGAACTATAATTGGAAAACGGTAAACCGAGGAACGATGATTACGGAATTATTTATCATTGTTGAAATGAACCTATCCTCAGTTTATAATTTCCTTTTCACTGACTTTTATCGAATGTAATTGAAAAGAGTCATATTTTTTGTAGTACAACTGTAAGTAAATTAATTTATTTTTCCAATATCACAGTTTTTTTCTCTATGAATCCTAAATTCTTTTACAATAAAGAAACATTATAATTGATTCTTTCTTAAACCAATGTAATATAATGTATCTTCTTAAAGTAGATATTATGAGCCAGTCTTTAGAACTCGTTTTAATCAAAGTATTTTATTGATATATAATTTCTCAATCACATGGCAGATTAAAAATCGTGCCGCGACACGCCACCATAAACAATATTCTTATATGAAACATCGATAATATACTAATTATAGTTATTTTTACTACACTGAACATTCTACGACACAAAATAAAAAGGTAATTAATATACATTTAGTGTAGACAACTGGCCAGCAAGAATAAATACAATGAGTTTATTATTTATGGTTAATATCAGTTGTAACAACTTCATAATGACGTCACTGCGCGGTTTTTAATCTCTCATCGGAACGAGTACTTAGTAAAAAATATATTTATATACAGTTAAAACTAATTTACCGAATTGATCACAATATAATCCCAAACTGAAAGTGAAAACTTGGCAACATTATGTAGAATCTTCGGCTTATAGATACAATAAATTCATTATGTACTATTATAGGAACAGCACTATTATGCATTCATGGGATTGTAGGATCTGCAGTGCACGCAGACTGTAGAATAGTATGCATTCTGACGTCAATATTATCTTTTATGTAATACAAAACATCATTTTAAATTGTATGGTCATTCTTCAAGGTTGTTTTCTAAATTTATACTTCTCCAGAATTCAAAATTTTCAGTAATGTATCGAATTATTTAATTCTATCTAAAAAAAAATAATTGGTTCGTGTATGGTTACAATTGTGTCCAAAGTTGAGATGATATAATTTCTTCTCGGCCACCTCCTTTCCAATTCTGATAACGAAAATTAGAGAGAGAGCAATTCAGTATTATCACAACTAGTCTTTCCTAGCCTCATATTACAATTCTAACATTCACTTAAAGCAGAGATTGATAATCTTACTTGCAATAGACATAAAATGCATCTTTTTAATTGGAACAAGTCGGTAATGAAAAGAGACTGACATTGAGTTATTTAGTCACATTGCACACTTCTGGAGACAGTACATTCAATAAATGTCCGTCTTCTTCCGGGGTCGATGAAGTATTTTCAGATGTAATTCTATTCAAGTGGCGTTGGATATCTTCCAGTGTTTTTCCTTTAGTTTCTGGCACAACGAAATAAACGAATACCACTCCTGCAATGCTGCAAGCTGCGTACATCCAAAAGACATTGTGAATTCCGATGGAATCAACGAGTATCTGATAAATTTTGGCACTTCCGAAAGCCATCGTGGCTCCGAATATTGTGGCTATCGACGAAGCTGCGCTCTTCACGTTTGTGGGGAACAATTCGGCTTGAAGGACATATGGCAGATTTCCTATTCCGATCGCAAACAGAATGTTGAATCCTAAAATTCCAGCAACCGGTAACCAGGACAACATAGCCATTGTTGACTGATCTGCGTGAACAACATTTTGCATGTAAAAGTACATTCCCACTGCTGTCAGTGAGATTCCGACTCCCAAGGAAGAGGTGAGAAGGAGTGGCTTTCTTCCGCTTATGTCGACCAAGACAGTTGCAACAATTCCTAAAAAAGATAAATAAACATAAATGCAACATTTCCTTCCAAAAATTTTAATTAGATAATTTGTGATTCTTTATGATTAATTAAATTCTTTTACTCAAACGGTTAAGATGTGCCAAACGAATAATATTTAGTACCTGCAAAAAGTTGTACGACACCGTATATGATGCTGGCAACCGCTCCGGACATCTGCATACTGGTTTGTCTGAAAATTGTCTCCAAATACGATTGGATCGCAAGAGTTCCTGTCAATTGCTGCAACATCTTCAAACCTAAATAAAATGGCAAAACAAATACTTTTTGATGGTGGTAAAAAATCTTTTACGGAACAAACAATATAAATGTATAATATATTTTGTCATTACATGATACGTTTTATCATTAAAAATACCAACCACCAAGAATGATGACTGCTTTTCTGTATTCCTTTCTCTTTAACAGCTCATATATTGATGTTTTTCTTTCCATATCCTTTTTCACTTGAATTTGGAGCTCCAAAAGTTGCTTTTCTATCACCTGTAAGAATTGTAAATAAAACACTCGTTTTTAAATATAATTTAATTATTATTCTACATTACATGCAATTAAACAATGTCTTGTCCAAATAACTGTAAGTTTAATTTTGTGCAATGTATATGAAATAAGAGTTATGTTGTTTTGCTTAGATTTATTTCAAAGATGCATGTTTGCAATATGTGTCCCCGATGAGAATTCGTTATAGAAATGATGTTAGAACAAGTAAGATGATAGAGCGTCATTCTCTTCTATATTAGTATATACAGATAAACTAAAATCTGCCAATGGTGTGAAGCCGAAATAGCTATCAACTATATCCCACAACTCTCATAGAACAAAATACTTATCTATCGGAGATCTAGCATGTTAATACCAATTCAATCAATATAATTTAAGTTTCAATGAATCCATGTATTTTGCCAGATTTAAAAACGGGACACTACCATAAAAAAACACAACTAGGACCAATGAAATAGGCCTGATTTACAATTGAAGGGTGCTGATTAGTATTTGGGGGCCAAAACACTAATCTAATTGAAATCTGTTCTTTGTTTATTTTAGAACAATAACCATTGGAGACTTTTAGCTCAATATGGTTAATATAACCCTGCTTCTGGAGAATACTCATGATACGGCCCAATCTTTTCAAGTGAACGCTATGCCTCTAAAGGTTCTAAAACAGTCGTCGCTCGCCTTTTGGGAAAAAGCAATTTTAATATTTATCACTCGTCTATCGCATCGCCTGGCGAGTTAAAAGAAAACATCGGTCCTCAATACGGTCAATGAGCATTTTTTCCGCAATCCGCGAAGCGGACTCCTCGTTTCCTGTCTAAAGTTAGTGCTAGGCTGGGTACGACTAGGTCTTTATATCCCTTTCACGCATGTAAGCTAGCTAAGTACTACTATCTAAAAAGATTCTGTCAGCTGAAGGCTTTTGTGTGGGGAAAACACGTAAGAAAACCCCCTTACGAGAATGATTGTCTTTGAATAATTTAAAAAGTTCAATTCTTACCAGGAATTGCTCGTAATGTCAGAGGGTAGAATTTATCTTAAGACATACAGCGACATTCCTAGAATTTTCAACTGCCAGCGGCATAAAGGGTCAGACGGGTTGCTACCTGTATGTTTCTAGTATGTAACCGGCTAAATTTTTCGACTTCACCGATGCGTCTCCTCACTTCAGCAAAAGAGTCTGCCTTGTTGAAAGTAAGTTAAAAAAAGTTCAACTGTAATAACCTGTATCGTCTGTAATCATCTGTAACCTGTATACCAAGCAAGAAAACTGCAAATAAGGATGTCCGCATATTACATAGATTCTTAGGCTTTCACTATTACTATCTACACACCGTCTTGTGATCACCCGACGACTCAAAACCACTGCAAGTATCGTCTTCATGGGTCTGAATGACACAATGTCTTCCCAATACAGTGAAACCCGAATGTATCGTTCCCACATTCATCGTTTTTCTGGATCCATCGTTTTATTTAAGGGGCACTTAAAAAATATGAATCGGAGTTCCACTTTATAATATTGATGGTACACAATATTTACCTTTATATCTTTTACGTTCTTAAGTCGCATCATAGCTTTTCCAGCATTTTCTAAATCGTCGTTCTTCAGGTAGTAGTACGGTGACTCCGGAATCCAGATGCAAAAGATGAAGGCTATTATGGGAATAGCGAAACTGATCCAATTTATCGTACTGTATGAAACGAAAGGGCCAATGGAGAACATTATCAGATTTCCTAAGTTTGTCATGGAATTAAGCAGTGTCCCCAGCGAGCCTCGTATCTCTTTGTCTGATATTTCTCCGATATAAATTGACACAGCCTGAAAACACCAGATAATAGTTAGCAATTTGATAATTTACATACAATCATTACCATATATTTGGGTAAGTTTGCCCATCGGTCTAAGATTCGCCCACTTCATGGAAAAGGGTGCTGTTTTAATACCATGATAATACTAATGCCATATGAATATTTTTTAGCTAAGCAAGGGTATTGAGTGACCCGTGGTTGTAAAAATATGAATTAATGTGCGACATAATTTGTTTTATTGTTAAATCTGTAAGTCTGGATTGATAAAACACAATTTAAAAAAATTTCTTGAAATAAATTGGATGAGCTATATTTTCAAGTTGTATTACTAATCTATAAACCAAATATTGTATAGTTTTTCCCATCTCAATTATGTACAGAATATATGAAAGCATAAAGAAAAGTTGCCAAGACTTTAAAATCACTGAGTTTATAGTAATTACAGTGATTATTTGTATCGTGAGCCAAAGTTACCCAATTTGGATGAAAATTTTGCCCATCTTGTATTATCTATATTTATTTATCAATTAATACGATAAATCTATTTATGCTAATTAAATTTCATCTCAAGACATTCGTTCATTTCTATGTAGAACAATACCACACATGAATGCAATGGTTAACCATAAAAATACAAAAACCCGCAGAACTGGTCCAAAGTTACCCAGATTGACCGTATTTCAATTATTTTTAATTGTCCTAATGATATGGCGATGTATCTTAGCGTTTCTTAACAAAAGAAATATGTGTCGAAATAATCCGGACTCTCAAGCAATTAAACGTGAACATACCTATCAGAATTTGGAAAAAGCCTCCATACTATTAAAATAGCTTTAAATAAAGAACTCTATAAACTTTCTTGTGAAACCACTCCATCTTGTTATAGAATATGGTGTGCATGGACTTGAAGGAAAACAAACTAAATGGTAGTGTAGTGACGCATAAAGTTAAATAAATTTGTTTTATACCAGAACATTACATCGCGTCAGCAGAATTGATAATAGTTATTAAAGAAAAAGATTCATAAAATGACACTTATATCAAGTCATCACTTCACATAACAGAGTTACAAAATGTGATATTCCTTAATATGTGATCGTAAAAGAAAGCGGTCTGCGAACGTAAGAATTACCTAATTCGATATTTGGACAACACGATATGACAACTAAGGTGGAATAAGAAAAGAGGACACGCATGAAGAATAAAGAAAAGGGACCATCATTCTGTCGCAACTCGCCGAGCGTGAAACATCTACTCTGAACTGCATTATCGATATCATCATCATCCGTCTTACTGTTAATTGCGTCAAGCATTCAACATTGGAATCATATTAGTAAAGAAGTAACTAGTTAATCAACTTGTTTTCGAAACTATTCGTTACATCTAAATTTCCCCTTTCGAATATTATTTCAATCATAATTTATATTTTTATCATCAAATCCCGAAATAATATTTGATCATTATTGTAGATAAAACCTGGGTTTATTTTAAAAATTACCAGTTATTATCTCGACATTTATTTTAGATTACCGATAAGGTACAATAAACAATATTTTGCATTAATCACGTTTTGGATTAACCGGAATTCCAATTTTATTACCGACGCTTTTGCTTAAAAATTCGGTTGTCAAATTAAATTTATCAGCGTAATCGTCTATATTCACTACATTTAAGTTCACTGAATAAGCCGTTCAATATTTTAAATTATGACGTTTATGTTTCGATTGAGCATTAGTATATTTACATTTATTGAAATATGCTATAAATCAAAAGTGTACTTAATTAATTATAACATCATTCACGAATCTACTTTCCTCTTGATCATAGGTTTTAAGTTGTTTGAATTCCTTCGCCCTGTCTGAATACCAATGTACTTAATCAATAATATGTATAGTTATATCAGATAACTATAATATATGAAACAACATCATTTTTCCGATAATCACAATTCATAGATATATCAAATCGAGTTTTTTATCAAATAGATCAAGGTAATAACATTACTGATATAATAATAATTGAAAATTTATAACAAACACATTCCGTATGTAGATTATATTAAATCGAGCGTCAATTGGTGAACAGGGCCGATGCCAGACGTTTTGCCGCCCCAGACAAGATTGTATTTTTCTGCCCTAGGGATAAAATTTAATTATCATCACATTATAACTGTGAGATCCCTTTCAAATTTGCGGAGCACCGGCACTGAGTTGTAAATCAACGCTTATCCTCGCATTTCTTTCTGTGTTATTCTTATTAATCTTAATCGTTCGCTCATGTCTGACGATGTGGCTTATATGTTTGGCTCCATTCATCCCAATCGATACCCTCCCTCGGTACAACGTTGAGCAACAGTCCCATAACCGTTTAATTGGTCGCTCCACCACGACGGAGATCATTGTCTCATCGTCCCCTCAGTCAATTGACAGTTCGAACCCAAAAATGCATACAGCACTTTGTAAAGTACAAACTTTTGTTTATTTTTTGTTTGCAAAACTGAAATAGATTTTACTAATTATTTTTATATTCACTAGTGTAATACATATCAATATTCCATTTTTTTAATCAGATATCGTGGTGACACGTGACTGTTAGTTTTTATTTGCAATCAAACAAAGAAAGCCGGAGTTTTTGTAATTATTGATTTTAGGAATTTTTTAAATTCATTTTTAATTCAAAAAATTTTTGTACTGAAAAAATATTACTGAATTCATTGATGATTGATTATTGATAATAATATATTTGTTAAACTAATTTCGACTTAACTAAATGTTCAAATATTTATTTGTACTTTCTGTAGTACACCATGCATTTGAGGTATCGAAAACATGTGTCAATATTAACAATATAAATTTTGATTTCTGTCATTTCTAAGTGCAAATATATCAGACATACCGTATTTTAATGATAGTTAGCTTCGAGAATACGCGGTAAGTCTATTTCGTTAAATCGAAAGCATCATGCCATCTTTCTAACGATGGCGTGATGTAGAAATAGCTATCAAACAATTGTATAACTTTATTGAAGTAAGTATTTTGCTATTGTTTACTTCCTTATAATGAATTTCTACCATATAAATGCTAAATCAATCAATTATTAAAGAGTATGATCAGCCCATAGGATCAGTCGGCTCAATGGATTCCTATATTGGAAGCTATAAAATACTTATTTCTATTATTTTATACAAGGTTAGCATAAAATTAACGCTTAAAGGTTATAAAATGTCAATATCATTCAATTTTCTTATAATTGTAATCTCCTAAAAATACTGTGGAAGTATCATATTTTATGTCGCTAATGCATGTGGCATTTATAAAGTACAGTATTTTGGGCGATTTTTCCTGTAATCACACTTATTCATTGCATATGAACATATTTTTTTTATTTAAAAGTAGAAAATCATGCATTTAAGTGTTAAAAGTTAGGATTTTCATTTTAGCGGCATGACTGTAGTATGACAGAATCCTCATTGCTTTTAGTTACATTTAAAAATTCAAAAAATAATGGTATTTTTTCAGTAATAAAGAAATATTGTAATCAAAAATATTACCACAATTGACATAGCTCCTGCCATTCCTGTGATGAATCTCGCTAGAATCAAGTGGAACGGGGATGTCACGTACAGGGTCATCCCCTAAAAAAGGACATGTTATTCAAATTTTCTGTATTGATTGCTATACTTCTGTAATCATTGAAATTGTTTCTCAAAGACGACATCAAAATTTTCAACCAATTTCAGAAAACATAAAAGAAAAGCGACCAGAAAGAGTTCAATTCGGCTAGTTAGACATGGTTTATACCCAAAACATTTTACGTACCCCTTGTATGTTCCCCAAAGTTATATTTCTCATCTCTCCCTATTCCCATCGTTAAAAGTGTACAGTAGATGTATTGATACTAATTTTCCGTAAGACAGCTAGCAATTTTACATACTTACAATTCCTACTACACCAGGTACAGCAATCAACAGAATCGATTTCCTCCTTCCTATTTTATCCACCAAATATTGTGATAACAAACATCCTGGTGTGGCTCCGAGAGCGATTATCGAAACCACCCAAGAACATTGTTCCTGAAAAATTAAAATGAAAATAAAAACACAGAAAAAAACTCTTGTGCATTCGGCTCGAGTTCAAACAATAAATCCATATCCAAGCGAGCCAAGAATCATGGACACAAAAATATTGCGAAAGTCAGTTGGATTTTCAAATGGTTGCTTCTGCGTCAAGGTACAAAACAAAAATGATAAGCGTTCTTAATGTAACCTCACTTTGGTAATCTGGACGTCAGTTTCTCCTCCAAGTAGTTTTGGAAGATTTGGGGAAGGCCACCCAAGTGATATTCCTTGGAATATCATAGTCAGTGAAACTAAAAATAAAAAACACATATTATTGTATAGTAAATTATTGAAAGAGATGTATGTCACGAATATACCCGAGGCCGTCTTCTCAGCTCTATTTGGTGAGTACAGATCGGTTTTTAACTTTAATAAGCACGGCGACAAAAAACGAAAAAACTATTTTGCCTGGGGCAGATTCACTTTTGGCATCGGCCCCGCCTATGCTGCCACTTCTTCGTTTTAAGATTCAGCTGCATTGTGGCATAGGTGTATTATTATAATAATTATGATATTTATACATTTAAAAAAACTAACGAAATGACCACATCTTTACTTTTTACCTTCCCCCTAACACATTTTTGCCCGGTGACCTGATATTGGAACACTTAACTTTTTTTTAGTCCAATTCCAATATGCATTATTCAATTTAAATTGAAATTGCACCATAACGTATGGATATACTCCAATGAAATCTCCGGTGCAATATATCAATGGGAGATTCGAGCAATCACCGCTAAATATTTTGATGTATGAAAGAACGGTAATCCACGGAATCATTGGAGATTGACTAAATAAAATTACGGTTAAAGATTCTGAAAATTAAACATATCAACATCAAATTTGAATTGTTGAAATTTTGTACATTTCTTTTTTTTGTTTTTTTTTTAAATAGCATCATAAATCATATGAGAGTTTAAAATAAATCTTGCTAAAGTTAGTATGTGGAATACAGACAATGCGAAAGGCATTGACTAAACACCATAGAAATAAATATTTATAAATATTGAACTGTGCATTTTTTAGATTGTTCCGCTGTTTGCTCCTAAATATTTACTTTTTTTGCACATGGAAAAAGGTAACGCTGATCCATATGTCTCCAAGCTTAATAAGAGCTGATCGTTAATCACTCGCTTAGCCTTCACTCTTCATATAAGATAAGGACGGTAGAATTAGAAGTAAGAGAACGACATATTTATAAATTTTTTGAAGACATGAATGAAAAAAAGACAAAAATCTGTTCTTGAGCCGTAGCTGGTGGCGGTGTATATTCAGTGCTCGATAAGGTAAATCTTCCAAGAACTAATGATTTTTAATGGACTAAATATATGTTTTGTGAAAAGCAAGGTTAACACATTATTTTTTTTTTCTAACACTGTTTTTTAATTATCTAGTAGTTCTGTGAGATGGCAACAGTTCCAAGGACTTACTTTATTGCTACACATACTTAATTACATGACTCTCTGTTCAACCATGTCCGCTTCCAATGTGAAGCACACGAACTCGTAATATGACATCTCAACAAAAGCTTTTTTACGAGAATATCTTATGATTCCAGCCTCTCTTTTTCGGATAAAGAAATGATATAAATATGGGCTAGTAAGTACACCAGATTATCTTTTTGCACGGTCTAAGAAAACGGACCAATTATTTTTTTACTGATTTTTTGCTTTCACAGTTACAGAAAAAGAAAAGTATTATTAAATACAGCTTAAATATGTATATATTTAAAAACGGCCCTTTGTGAATATTGGAATCTCATATGTGCAATTTCGCGAATTTTAAGATGCAGGTGTGCATGACTTGTTATTGTTTTGACATATTTATATTGTTGTTCTGTGTTTCGATTTTATTCCCCTTGTTATTGTCAAGTAGCAACACTGAATGAATATACTTTCTCATATTAAATTTAACTTAAATCGCAAATCATATCAATTTATTACTTATTGCGTATGTATCTTATGAAACTATTTATAAATATAAATAAAAAATTAATTCGATTTTTTTTTAGTTTAATATTTCAGGGGTATTTAAGGTATGAGGAGTGAAACTTATTCCTCATTTTCGTATGTGCATCTTATCTTATTGAACACGATTTTTTGCACGCTAGTCTATGGAACATATCACAAGTTCAAAAAAAGAACCGGGTGTATTTAGTATTTAGCCCACTGGTTGCCAAAATCCGATATATCGGATTTTTCTACTCTACAAACATTACCAGATCCGTCGGATTTGACGCCATCAATGAAAAAGTATTCGATACATTTTCTGTCGAGCATTATTTCAGGGGTACAGTATGCTTACAATTATAGAACACATTTTACTTATTAATTATTTATTTTAGAATCGTGCATTTCTTGCATAGTAATCCCAAAAGACCTGCCAACCAGAAGATAGTTTGAAGGGGATGTAAAGTATAGATAACATACATTCATGCATTTGAACGCAAATCTATAAATCGATTAATGAGATTCGAGCCCGTAACACTGCAGTAGAATTATTGATCGTTCGCCCATGAGCGTTGACTACTCTCCGACAGTACAGGCCAGAGGTATCGAACCTTTTTACATGTGCGTTGCAAAAATCCTCAAATAATATATATCGACTGTCTGGCGTGCCGATCAGTTTTTTGTAAAATTATTTATTTGAATGATTCCTATTAGCAATTATGCTATAATTAATTTTTTACTTAAAAACATAACGCGAAGTCCGTGTCATCATTTAACAGCATAGTCCGATAAGATAGAATGGGTTCATTCACCCTTCCAAGCAATTTTTAATAAGGGAAAATGAAAAAAAGAGTTTTTCAAAATTGTATTAAAAAAGTATTTGTTGCTGTACATTCGATGTCAAACACTTGATATTCAGTTCATATGTCGTCACTTTTGGTAAAATGCACTCCCAACTCAATTCATCAGTCAAACTACTTCTTATACTACATTTTCTAAAATTCATTTCGGAAAATAATAACAACGTGAAAGATAAAATGCTTAATATTGCCGTCGCTAGTCTGAAAAATTAACTATAAAATAAAGTCCAGATATCTTATTCATGATTTATCTATTAAAACTAGTCTGTTAATTGTTACGTGCCAGCTAAATTGTTGAACGTGTCATCTGTGACCGACATGGATTATTCGATTAAATTACAAATCTTGATTGTTTCTTAATCAATAAAATGCTGAGTCAGCCCTTATATTATATAAATACATACAACTCCAAAGTGTGTTTGTGTTTGTTGCAATCGGACTGTTGAACCGTAAAGATAAAATACTTGAATACAATTATTTTATTCCCTATAGATTTCGTCGTCGTGATTTTGTAAAAAAATCATCAAAACAGCATTTTAAAATATTGCATAAATTCATTAAAATGTGTTGAAACAATTTGTAAACTGATTTTACAAAAGTATTACGGATAACTTTTCGATACAATGTAGGCATCGTTTCACTTCGAGCACTGAATGCTTATTTTTTTATGATTCGTATGATTTCTGTTTTATTGAAACAGCTGCGAATGCGACATTTAGTGCAGAATCTTGTAAGTATTTCAAAATACAGAATCAAATAATGACTTCCTTACTAATTTGAATTTTGAAACACAAGTTAATGCAAAAATGCTAGAATTAAATGCAACAACCAATGAACGAAAGAGGTTATCGATATATGTATATATTGGGTCATTCAAATTAAGACACCATATTTCGTATCAAAAATTACAATAATCCAATTACATACTTAATTAAAACATACCACATACTCCCGCTGCGTACTGCACAGACCTGTCGCCTTTTACCATGCTGTCACTTATTTTACGTAAATAAAATTGTCCTAAACTTCACTTCATAGAAAAATACATAAATAAATAACACGGTTTATTACAGCACTTTCAGATATCTCAAACAAATAACAAATAATAACGATCTTTCGAAACATGTCCGCATTGTACAATTCGTGAAGACATTGCGAATGTATTATAAATATTATATTACATAGTATGTATTTATGTATGTTATTTTTAAGTCATGTACATCTCACAGCTAACAAACGTACAGTGACCATCGCCTGACCGTGAATTACTTTTTTTTATCTTTCCGTTAAAACATCGATGTCTGTAATTCATTTCAATCCACATTGCTTCAACATTCTTTGTCGTCCATTGGCTTAAAACGAACAACTGTTTTATAAAATGGGTACGATAATAAAAAATTACATTGATAACACGGTCTACTGACGTATATTTATAAATCATAAAATTTATTTATTTATACGGACATAATTTCATTTAAGTATATTTTATTCCATATTCCAAGAATTTTATTGAAACAGCAGGATCGGTTCCGCTCGGCTAGTAGAAAATTTAATTCTAATCCAAAAAATAAATTAAACCAGAATTTCCTACTTATAAAATCTTAACCCTGATGATAGAGCTGCTTCTAAGGAGGTTGCCATCACAGTTTTGTAAATACCTTATTTAGAAAATATGTATTTTTAATAATAATTGTCATTAACATATTGCAATTCTACGTGACTAAAATCTGAATACCAAAATTGTACACTCGATCCTTTTTGTACGCGATACATTGGTTCCAGAAATTGACGCGTAAAAAATACCCTACTTCTATATAATTTAACATATTGGTTTCAAAAAAAATCAAAGTTGGTTCTTTAAATTCGTGTAAAAAGTCTTTTACTTACATGTAAACCTTTGATTTCCTTAATGAAACGAAGAAAAAATAAGATTTTTTTGTTGAAAATATATGTAGACAAATGCAAAATAAGAGTGGTTTGAACGCGCCTTTAGTTCGCACGGCCGGGGATTACAGCTTGGAATAACTGCTTAAGTTTTATCATCCGTTTAGGATACATTGCCAGCACCCCTCTTTTTTGGAAATGAAGAAATAAACTAGTCTAGAGTGATAAATTGATGCGCGGCAATCGAACGGTTAACTTTCAGTCAAGATATTGGGCGAGGAGCGCCAGTCGCGGTCGCTGACGGAAGCCCAAGTGCCAAATACTTAATCTCCAGAAACTCAAGCAGCCTCGCTTCTTTTTTGAAAGGGATTGGAATGCGGGGGCCAGGACAAACTCGATGCTTCGGCGGCTGATGCTATCGACTACCGATTCCTACTAATAAATTCGCCGAAACCTGCATTTTGCGAAAGATGAGCGATAATAAAGTGACGAATGGAGATAACCAAAGTTTTGACTCCTGATTTCTGGACCAGCCAATTCATAACTCATGGTCACTTCGTTGCCAAGCTCTTCCAGCTTGGCCGGTTGGTAGATGGTGCACTATGTAAATGTGGCAATATGCTCCAAGATGCTGATCAAATCCTCTGGGAATGTCCAGACATGAACAACGAACAAGAAAGATTGCTCAAGACGATACGACTCGTCTAGTCGGATCTGTCGGCCCCGTAGGTCATGCCGACTTGGTTGCATCTCTGACAAATTACAAGGCATTTAAAGAATTTACGGCGTCCTATGGAGAAGCGATTGGAACGCAATTCCTTAAGACATTAACCCCCATGTTTTTTCCTTTTTTTTTTAACACATATTTAAAAAGTAACCTCCTGCACACTAAAGTGCATGCAACCAATGTCTTGAAGAATTTCTCCTCGGACATTTCTGGCAAACATTTGAAACACCCATAACGTTGTTACGCTGCGGAATACACCTTGTAAGAGTGTGAAGCCATAGCGGGCGGTGGTGGGTATAATGTTGAGTACCCTAGGGCATTAAAAAAAAAAAGATGAGCGATACATATTAATATTGCTTCGCGATAGAAGATCGACGACTGTTTTGGAACCCATAAATGTCTGTAGTTCACCTGATAAAATTGGGCCATGTCAATACATATTATGAATTCTGCTAATTCAACGTCTTTGATCACGCATTCTTATGTGGATATAACTGAGAATTTAAATCTATCCGTAAGCATAGATGTGTGATTATCTCATTGCTTCTTACCAAATCATCAAAATACAGCACTTAATGGTTGACTGACAATCAATCTTTCAATTTGAAAACATGTTTTCACAATCCCTATCTATAAAAATGTGCCACTTATCTTGTAGTTTTAAATTATCTGACTTCACATTTTTGTTAATTGTGTAGTCCAGGGATCTCTTAGTACTCCATTCATTGATAGCAAAGCATTATCACAATATAGTTTTAACATACCTACCTGAGCCTTACAAGTATGACTATCCAAGTGCATACTATTTTTCAGATACCTAGATACACTTGAAGTAGTTCTCTCCACCATTTGATACATGAATTTTGTGGAATGATTTCTTTTTTTCTAAAACGAAAAAGGCTGACTCAACCATAGACATCAACATATTATACTGGGTCAATATTGAAAACTTTACATTCATATTGTCAGCCAAGTTCTAAAATAATGAAAACAAGATTTAAATATCACTTTTACTTGAGGTGAGACTTATCTTTGCTTACATATCCTGTAAATATTTATATTCATGTTTTTTAATGATTTATTTATTTTTCCTACATCTATTATGCTACTGAAATTATTTGTGGAGTCCGAGACTCCTAGTTTGGCTTAAGTGAGCTAGTAAGTGTTAATATCGCGTTCCTACATGTAGTCTTACTAAAAGATTTGTAAAGAATTTATAGTTATCTTCATCAATAATTGTTGCCCTGTTTTTTAGGATTGGATGGATAGGTGGAATTTTGGACTTCACAAAAATCCATGCCTTCGAACAGAAATCCATAGATCGATTGAAATACCATATTGACCATACTGGGATATCAAATCTTAAATGGTTTGTTATTTTCTCTGCAATATTTTTCATTCTGAATATGGCAGCAAGATTACAAATGCAGAAAAAAAATCTTTAAGATCTTACTGTGTTCGGATGAATATGGTTTTTATTTTGATAATAAAAGAGAAAACAATTTCTTCATACATACTCTACACATTTATTTAATGCAAAATAACGATCTACATTTCATAAAAAGCTTGCAATTTTAACTTAATTTTTCATCAATATCTCTTTAACCGAGTCTTCCGTTGCCAAGTCCACAGGGGTAGCACCATCATCGTCTTTACCGAGTTTATCGGCACCACATTTCAACAAATATTTGACACAATCAATATGACCGCAGCTGGCAGCATAATGCAATGCGGTTTGTCCAGTCGAATCTCTCAGGTGGACGTCACAGTTTGCGTCCAAAATGATGGTAATCATACTGAGGAGCCCCCTATCTGCAGCCCAATGAATCAAGCCTAATCCGTTGGAGTCGATCTCTTCAACGAAACGATGATCGACTTCAAGAGCATTTTTCACTTTTTCAAGATCGCCAGCTTTGCAAAAATCAAAAATGTCCGCACCCTCGCAAGACTCTTCGTCTTTCGAAAAACTTGAAACCGCTGCCCATTGGCCGCCTTTTTTGGTTTCTTTACTGTTCGACGACTGTTCGTTCCAGCCGGGATCGATTTCTGAAATCAAATTGACGTATTTCTCTTTCGAATTGGTCGACGACATATCTCCGACGGCGTTCCACGCATCCCACTTCTTTTTTGCCTGCATTTCATACCAATTCGGCCGCTGAATATTACACGGACCTTCGGTGGCTTGCTTGAAGAGAGCGTAGATTTCCAAAAGCTTCTGCTGGTCTAATTTAGAGACTAAATGTTTCATATGTTCGGCGGCAGCCCGAAAGTCTTTAGTGAGTTTACCGTCTTCCCCTTCAGTGTCGGAATCAGAAAAATCCAAGTCAGAAAATGTGTCTAACGCTTCAGCCATTATTTATTTATGAACACTACGGGATTAATTTTGGATATTAACTAACGAGACCCGTATCAGGCATCCGCTTCTCAGGTAGCATTAATTCGATGAAGGGTTAACGGATAAAACTTTGCCTTCTAACGAATGGGACTGTTTATTGAGAACGTTGTCATATCCAGTTTTGGCAGAGAATTCCACAAAACCGTATCCTCTGCTGACTCCGGAAGAACGATCAAATATGACCCTGGCGTTTTGAACCCGGCCGAACTGCGAGAAGTATTCCCCCAGCTCTCTGTGCCCTATCGTCCACGGAAGGTTTCCGACAAAAAGTTTTCCGGCGGATCTCCCCACTTGACTGGCCATACCTATGAGAGCTTCCGACTGAATCTTGCGATTGATAATCCTCAGGAGTGAGTTATTTCTAGTAAATGGATAGAATGATCTCCCATTAACTCTATGAAATCGATTCCCGTGTCGGTGTTCAAGTCGATAAGATTGCACTTAAGATGCCACTTTTTCAACAACGCTTCAATGGACCAATCCGAGCTTCTCTCTTGATATGTACACAAAAACTTTGCGTTGCTCGTTTCTAAGAAATATGCAATGGTCACTAAGATATCTTCGAAGATTGCGGGATCGTAGAAGCAATCGGAACTGATGATGTAATCGAACGGCCCAAGGTTGAAGGCGTTAGAGAGAAAGAGGCCCCAAGTTAAGCCGACGACGGTAATGTTTTGTCCGGGTGTAAGGCCGTTCACTTCACAGCAACGTGATATGTGCGATAATGACTTAGGAAGAGTGCAACTGTCAGATAATGTCACAATAGCCCCACACTTAGCTGCTAATATACCTGAAAAAGAAGTACAATAAGTCAATAATGGTAAATATACTTATAACATAAATTAAAATTGATAACTTTGTTAATCCACTAGTTGTGTTACTAATTGTGACAAGTATTTCGCCTCTTTGAGAAGCATCCTCAGACTAACTTTATCATAAGGTTATCACGTTTCCATTCCGCACGCGGAGTGAAGCCGAAATATCAACTAACTAATCAAACTTTGTAGAACTGAATACTTTGATATTTTATGCTATTATATTTGAGCTCTCCCAAATAAATGCCTTACGTAAAATAAAAATAGTTCAATTCGCAGGAATCTTCATTTAGACTGTTGTGTTTGAAACAAACATGAATATGTTTGGTTTTTAGGTTGGCAATCCTGAGTTTAATATGGCGTTTAATAATAAAGTTTGTGACATACACAACGATTATGCGATAAGCCACTATTATAATGTTTCCTTTCGTCGTTATTGAATATATTTAGCTTGATGAAAGACTATTCTACCTTAAAACATAACATTTCGGGCGACTTTTGATGAAAAAAAATGCATTTTTAGACAAGTTCACCAATACGATTATTTACCAACAAACCTACTCATTTTGCTTGTTGTAAAAGAAAAAAACGCGTAAAAAAGGACTGAGTGTAATCCCACCCCACACTTTATTTTGCTAGTCATGTATGGACATTCGTTAGATATTGATGACTAATGGGTTTAACACTTATCTAATAAATGATAACAATGACAAAGAATACCTGGCAAAGCTGTTCCCGATCCTATTTCCAGTATGCGTTTTCCAATAATATTATGGCGCTGTTCCCATAAAAACCAAGCCAACACAGGAGCCGATGGCCAAGTGTAAAATGAATAACTAGCTTGAAGTAACTGAAAAATAAACAGTAGCTATTGAAGGAATGACGGAAACATTATACCTGCATGCAAGCTATCACCGACACAAATTATGAAAATGCAACCGTCACCTAATATATGATAATAAAATGTTTATTATATATATGACAATATAACGTTAAAGATAGTTAGATATCAGATAAACGGTGCCGATAACCCACGTGCAATATTGGGTTATGTAAGCCGAGTCAACGAAATACCTCAGGGATACGGATTTCCAAATAATCACCGTGTATATCTCCGTTATTTGTAGGTTTGGATCTAAACACAAACTTTTTTGTTTGTTCAGCTAATCCATCGCTCATCTCAATTGTAGTGGAAGATTATTTTGTACAGCACTTTTGCTTTTCTTTGACAACGACCACAGACAATTATTAAGTCGGGAATAGTAACAGCACGTAGACGTTACTTTTGTACTCGCTACAGTGGTAGAGATTCACGTTAACACAAAATTAATTCAGACGATGACATGATAACAAAATATCTACCTACAACATTCGATCTTTCCTTTATGGTATTCTACTTATATTTTATTTTGTAAGGTATCTGCCTATCATCGGCGTGCGGTGGACTTATCACTATTTCTATCGCACAACCTAATTTGGATATGAGCAAGAAGGATACAAGAGCATGCACCGCATGTCCTTGCATTTCTCTTGCACCTTCACTTTTCATGTGATTGAGCGAGAAAGAGATAAAACCACCGCATGTGCCTGCTACCTACCTACCTAGTACAAGTTTAAATACCTACTGTCAAACAGGATTATTTCATTTTTTTAAATGGTTTAAAATGTTACAAAAGTAAAGTTTTACAATAACTTACGAGAAATTCTAGATGTTAAAAGGTTTAATGTGTTAACTGATAATTTAAAATAAAGTTAAAAACAAATATTTTGTCTACCAGTGGGTAAAAATAAGTTAAAGCATTTTAAAAAATTTATATTTTTTGCGGAATTATGTTTGGTGTACAAAATAACCCATTTTGACGGTAGCTTCCCTGAATTAACCAGTTTCTACAATAAATAAATTAGTTTCAAGTCTGGAAAGTTATTTTTTTATCAATTTCGTTTAAGGAATAAAGATTCTATAATGTGGCAAATCACGTGAAAACTTCATGTCAGTGAGATTTTCCACCGAGATCGTTCTAGAAGTGCACGGTGTACGTATTGAATAAAAATAGTGTGCTTTTATACTGAATTATTGTGTTATCCTTACAAGTGATTAAATATACAAAACAATTCATCATTTTATAATATGCCATTTAGGAGGACTGGATTTGTAAGTATTGTTTCTGCATGTTTGTAAAGTAGACTTGGCCCACATTCATAACTATTTTTACGCTTATCGTTTTTATATTAACCTCTTTCTGGTATTTTGTTGTATATTATTGGTATATCATTTATAACCGAATGTAGCTTTTTTAATTAACATCAAAAATTCATTGTATATTTTTGTTTATTTTAACATGCCGTTACTTGTCAAAATGTTTCCATTATTGTAATATTTGTCCTTAGAGACCCTCACTAAGTATGTATATTTTGCTTAATCGTCGTGAATTGCAATGTATTTTCTAATTAAAAGCGCAATTATGTGAATTTGTCACGGAGCTGTCACAAAAAATGCAAATATAAAACTTAACCTGGCACTTTTCCAATTTTGCAAAATCCACTTCATAATAAAAAAACGCTGCAAAAAATGAATAAAATTTCTGTAATGTAAGAATTTTAAATAGAATTTTATATAGATTTTTACAAACTGTAAGTATTATATCTTCATCCTAATATCTTTCACAGGAAAGACAGAAAGTTCTAACTGGTGAATTTGTCTGATCTATCGAGTTCGTTTTTGAGTGTTGCCAACTTAACAGCCTGCCTGCAAGGTTAGTGTATTTTGTTTTCAAAACTTGTGTTTTTTTTGTTGTTGAATGTTTTGGCACTAAACAATATACACTGCACACTTATATTACATAATTTAGCACTGCAAATCAGACATTCCAATACTTATTTTAGGACTTCAGTGAACGTGCTGTAGATGTAAAAATAAACAGTGTACAACCTTTCGTGCATACCTATTTGTTTTCTTTTTGAAAATAGAATTTATTAAAGGACAAGAGAATGATTTTCTCAATTTCATAGTAATTGCACAAATATAAAACTTTCTTATACCTGTATTAAAAAATCAAAGACTAGGTATTTAGTTAATATGATGTTTATATATTATTATAAGGTAATAGTACATTGTGTTTATATAATAATTGCTTATTTTTTACAATAGATTTAGTGTTTAACATAAATAAATACCTACATGTACTGTTGAAGTAAAGAATCGAATTATAACATTTTGATAGAAGTTATTATACATAGGAAGGTGCATATATTACGAGTGAAAAAGTCATTTCATACCCATATCAAAACTGCCTATTCAAGTTGCAATTTGTTAATAAACATAGATTGATATTATTTTTTTCGGAACATGAGTTTAGAGTTATTAAATGGACTGGACCTTGTTATCGTAAATTTGAGGCACTTGTGAGAAATTGCATTTATATTGAATATTTTTCAAGATAGTTTGATTCTAAAACTGTATTGATTGATGGAGGATATGTTTAATACGTTCAGGTACTTAACTAGGAATGGGTTGGTTTTACTGTGAATTATTGTTGGTCTATGGTAGTATGGTGATAGAAAAAGCTTTTTAAATATGGAAATGTGCATGTTGGTGGATATTTATTATCTGATTGATGTCGTTAGTGTACACTTATTATGAGTTTGAAAATCAATTCTCCAAAACCTCAATATACCTACCTAATCCTCAAACCAAAACTATTTGTGTTGTTATTCTCCGAGAAAGTATGTTGCGTCAATTTAGTACTTCATTTAAGAGAGAATAGTAGATCCATACACAATGAGATAAGTCAAGATATTCAAACAAAGGAGGCGATTATATTGTGGAGGGCACGGCTAGTAGGGCGGTTAAGCTGCCTTCAACATTCAACTCGCCTGCCTTGCATGACTATCTTCACAACAAGCCACTTTCTTAGAAGTGGGAAAACAAAATGGCAAAGTGCATGTTGTTCGATACACCGTCTTTCTTAAGTCGTCGCTGCCCCTTTAATTTACCTATCCAGTTGTAGGTTTGCCTTAAATGTTAAGAATATAATTTATTATTGATATTAAATATTTGATAAAAATAATTAAACTTCGTCTGTATTTGAGGCAAGGGTTGTCCTTTTTAACTACCCAAATAACAACAAACTCGAAAACCCCGTTGATTATGTATATTTTCACTGAAGGTAATTTTAAACAGTTTACCAAGCGCTGGTCTATTCCAAGAAGTGATTCACTGTATGTTTAGACGCATCACTCCTGCGTCGCAGTTTTTTTTAAATTTTGACGTTTACGACTTTTCGCGATGACTGCTTCCCAAACAATGCGCTGGCCGATCTTATTCCGCGATTATCCGGCAGTCAACTTTGTTTTGCATTCGGCCAGTATCGGGTTTTGGAAATTATTTTCGTAAACACAAATATTTTCAGTCTTGTTTTAATAAAATGTTTACATGGTGAAAAAATCTTATACGACTTACTTTCATAATTTCGTGATATTAGTCTGCATATTTATGACCGATTTTCCAATGCTAACATAAGTAGGTACTACAAATATGCCGACGCTTATCATCGGAGTTGCGGGAGTTTTAATGACCTCAAGTTATCCATCTTCTGGGTACAGGAATTCCTCATTGGAATTCCTGAATAATAACCATGAGTCACGGTGACGTTCCTGCATTCGCCAGAACGTCAGAAGGTGTTCAATTATGCCAGACATTTTGGGGTCAAGTGGCTAAACGTTTAAGTTGGCTGGTAACAGACATCTAGATATATCTTATCGACATGCTAAGAGTCGTCTCATAATAATTAATCCATCACGCTTTGTGTATTAGTTGCAAAAGAAACGAATAAGTGTTATCCATTCCTATAATGTTTTGATATAGATGGCTGGATTAAACAATGTATCACTAAGTACCTAAATGGCATGTTGAAATAATTGTGAAAAGTCTCTTCATAGCTGGAATGACAATGTTGTGAAGTTATTTCAAGATACAAACGGAAATACACTGCTGTCATGCACACTTTTCTAGCCTATGATTGATAGGTAGTATGTACATCTTTTTTCCCCGCTTTTCCACATGTGCGTCAAACGTCTCAGCGTGACGTCGGTATTTTGTTAACTGTCATACACTCGTCAGTCATTTGTATTCTTATTTTCAAAGATGTTTCTAATATTTACCAATTTGCTTATACATACATGAAACGTCGTCCATAAATGCATCCATAATACGTTTCTAAAACTCAACAAATCCCTGAATCATTTTCTATTCCTTATTTGAATTAGAAAATTATTAAAATTGGTTTTGAAGCTCTTGCGTAAAATTGTATGCGCTCCCAAACAAATTAATGTTATACCATAGATAGGTATTACAGATAATATATTTAAAAAAATGACATCATTGCATCGAACATGTTAAAAAAGCTAGAAACAAAACATCGATTATTTGATTCAAAATATTATGTTCTATTTGATAAATGCCGACAATTGTATGTTTATCTTAAACTAACCAATTGTTGACAGATTGATAGCTAATTCTCTAATTCAGCTAATTCTTTTTTTTTACCAAATACACATTCCATGTGATATCTGGTCCCATAGGGTGAAAAACGGGTAGCTGGTATAAATTCTTTCTCGTTTATGTGGTGACTGATCCTTGCGAATGTATGAATTGTGTTATACTTGGTCCAATGTATGAATAGTTGTGTGTCGCACCATTCACGAATTAAATTTGCATTCTGTTTGTTACTAAGTACGAACTTAGTTCTGGGTTATCTGTCGGTCGGTCGACTTTTTATTGAATAAGAGATGACAGCTTATATTGTATGCAATTTTCCATCACGTCATCAGACTACGAGCCGTACATTGCTATTTTTAGAAGAGTTTTCTTTCCTCTTATCTCTTTCTACTCCCCTCAATAAATCTCGGAGTAAGTGTAACTCATAAGTTCAATGTATATTATACAGAAAAAAATGAATAACAAAAAAATAATTACCGCAATTTAAAAAAACAAAATTACTAATTGATCAGATACCATGACAGACCGACTTTTCCTAACCTAACATAGGTATCCCCAGGTTCAACTGAAGTGATTATTCTCCAACAATATAAACCGATCATTAGAACATACGGTATAACATAGTATCGGTCGCCGATTTTTTTTTTTCATTTATCAATCGTACTAATTTCTTAAAATGCAATCATATCTTTGTTTTACAGTTAACGATACCAAATATGGAATCTTAATAATTTTGTGTTCTGTATTCGATTAATATTTGAGTTTAATTATACCTTTCAATATCCAATCTAGGCCAAATTTCAGCAGCTCCATAGACAGCACTTTGCAAATCAAAGTTTTTATGGATGAATTCGGTTATATTTTGAATTAAATAGAAATATAATTAATCGTTATAATATCTCCTGTCTTATATATTATCTGACCTGAGCCATCTGTCATTGTTTAACTAGTATAGACATATTCTGTTTTCTACACACCTACCAATAAAAAAATGTTCTATATTTTGAATGTTCAATATTGCACTATGCGTAGGTATCTGTAGGAGTTAAATTCTCTGCAAGATTTGCAGCCAGTACCGTTCGCATTTTAAATGGCGATGCAAATTTACCTACTATGCATTATTTATTTCATACAATAATAGACGAAGGTCATGCACATGATATTTATCTACGATTCGCTGAATATTCACACAAACGTGTACTATTTTACGCTCACATACATTTTATAATTTTACGTAAGAGTCTATTATCTATGCTCATTATTAATTTGAATAGACAAGTCTTTGTCTTATGCTTCGTCATCAGTGATGTTGGAAGTACCTAATCGAAGTAATGTGATTTTTATTGATTGACTTAATTCTTCGCTTAGACCTAATAACGCAAAATCTAGTACATAATTAATACTAAAACGTTTTTCGGATAATTACAAATATATACCTACCTAAGTATAAATATATATATGAGTGCAATATTATATTGATTCAACTGTAATAGAAAAAACTACGCAACAACAATCTATTACTCATCACTTCATGATTTTCGATTTAGATAAAGGAAAGGGGGCGCCATCGTCATTATCAAACAGATAGTTACGAATACCCGTATAAAATATATACTTAGTAACTGAATAGATGAAAACGGACAGGCGAACGCAGTCTGTCTCACTTTTTCTTGGCTTACTTTTACTGCAGAAAAGTCACTTAATTTTTTAATTTACCATACCTATACCCATAGTTGTGTGATATTTTATTTTTTTTATGTAAATTATGGCTAATCTACGAAACATTCCATTTAGTTTTTCGAACCGTAACCGTGGTAAGGAAAGCACGTAGCCGTGACGCGTATTTTTGTGCGGCCTTGAGCCATGATATAATAAATATTTGATATAAAAAATACTTTCTTCTACCTTTTGACGCCATTAAAAAATGCATATATGCATCGTCGCTATTCTAGAAAAAAACACTAAATCGAAAAAATTACACATTGAGTTAGTTATACTAAAATGTCTCTTATCTCGAACTCTACCGTATGGAAGAATACACATATTTTATAAATTAAACTTCTCTTTACTCTAAAGACAAAATGTTTACGCGACAAATGATTTACTATTAAAGTTTTTTGATACGATTCCAATACAATAAGGCATTTCATTCGCTGTCTGTAAGGGGGGTAAAACCCACATTCAATTTAGTAAAAGAAATTAGACAAAAAAACAAGATGAATGCAGCTCTTATCTTTATAAACAACTGATAAAATTAAGTATGTTTACTAATATTTCGTGAATGACGAAATTCGTGAACAAATAATTTATTTTTTCAAAAATTTTCAGTTTTTGTTGTAAATAAATTAAGGAAACATTTATATATGTGGAATCTAGATTTAAAAAATTGATCCTAATATAATTTAACACATCGACTGAGGGTGCTTGATAGATTTTGTACACTTTTTTGTCACTTGATCCTATTATTTATTGTAGGAATAACTACCTGATTTTTTATCTCTTGCACATTTTCATTCGAACACACAACCTGCAAAACGATAATATCTTAATAAATAAATTTTTATCAATGAGAGTACACTTTTTTGAAATTGCTAAACCAAAACACGTCTTCTAATGATAAACTTAGCAAACTTAGCATCTGTGATCCGGAGACGACATAATTTTTTTTTAGAAGTTTTCCTCATTCCGAAAGAAAGTTTGTAAAAATGTAATCCAGAGACGACGTAATTTTACATTTGTCTTAAATTTACATATTTCAGGTGTAAGATTTTTCCGTAACATTATAAACACTATTAGAAAACTTTTTGTAAACATTTTGTCTTGCACATTTTGTCTTTAGACCATTTTTCGGTACACCGAATACTTTGTGGACTGCTTTCTGGTTTTGTTCAAATTAAGATAAAATTTAAAATTGCACGCGAGCCTTCTAGAACATTTTCTATCATGAATCTCGATCATCGCCGACGAACATTTACAAGCACTCTCAACCGTAAAAAAATTAGCACCTGGAATTTTTAAATGTTGAAAGATGTAAAACGGTTCCACTATGCTGGAATTAATTTAGCTTCATAAATAATGTACAAAACAGTATTTTACTCGCGGCTACTATTTCACCCAGATAGCTTTCCAATCGGCTACGGGGACCACACTATGTATCGATACCGATGAACACTACCGGTATCGATTCTAACAGTATCGGTATGCATTCTGACAGTGGTATGAGAATAACATGGATTATTTATGATCCTATTACGTTTGATGGCCATCATTTTACCGGTCGAATAAAACGAAAATTGAGTTATAATCGGTGTTCCGCAATTATTTATTCATTTCGCGCTATTCTTACCGAGTGGATTTGACCGAAATGGAGTTGATCGATTCAATCTGTATCCAGTTTTACAGCTAAAGTTTTCCCATAAAATAATCTCGATACGCCGCATGCCTTTGGGGCACCGCAACCTTCTATTACGTAACGTTAAGTTTTCGCACCGGTATTATTATCTAGGTTGTAATATCATGACGTGTATCATTTGCACTCCAGTTATGGATAACATTCGAGAGTGAATGATAAAATATTTTAAGTCGCATAATGCATATTTCGATGCCTTTTAATTAATATTATTAATGATCTCATAACTTCTTGTTTACTAATTTGTCTGCGTGACCTTGAACACGAAGATGATGCTGTCATATTTGACAAATCTGTTAAGGGCATCCCGGAGACTGTTGACGGTCGTCTAACTCGGGTAGTATTCGTCTAAAAATAAATGCAAGTAAGGCGAATGTGATGTGTAACTAAGTCTTTTATGACACTAGTAGATCCTGTCAAAGGAAAGTCAACCGTTTCAAGTATCTGGGTGTACACATCCCCGGAGACGGTAAATTTTAGAAAGAACTCGCTAATATCCGAGCTCTCGAATTCAATCCACTCCACCTCCGTTATTATTCTCAAAGCTCAGTGTAAGGTTTTTATGGCTTAGCGAAAATTAGAACAAGGTAAACCAATTGCTCAACCTAACTTAGGAGGCGCGGTATAGAAAAACGAATGAGGTTAGAAGAAGACTTTTCGTAAACTAACCTCTTTCTGCATTTCGTTTTTTTTCAAGATTGTGTTACGTGCATGATTTTGAAAGCATGTTTATGAATCGAATTAAGAATAAATGCAGGAGAAGTCTATTCATAAATTCGAGCCGACGGAAAAGCATTACGTTTTAAACATTTTTCAAACATGGATCAGTACTATGTAGTATTGAATGAAAAGAATAAACCGCAATTAAAATGTTTTAAAATATACAATAATTTAAAAAAAGCAAGTCGTAACCGCTTTCGCTACGCTTCGTTTTTAAGGATCGAATGTGTGGGAGGGAGTATAAACATTACACACATCCATGCCTTGGAGCATTAATCGATTGAAAAATCAATTGATGGACTTGTTCGGGCGAGGATTCGAGTGAACCAATGGCCTCTGCAACGTCCGCAACCGTGGACTCTGCTACAAGACCGGCAATAATTACCAATTGTGATTTTAAGCGAAAGTGACAAATTTTAAAAATTCTCTCTTGAGATTTTTTTTCTAAATAAAACATTAGCGACTGGCGCGCGCGCCGTATATTACCCGCGACTGACGCAAAACTCTGCAACAGTGTAATTACGGATGTCACGCGAAAAGTAAATTCAGCCAACCTTCACATCACACTACTCGTCTTATATATTATTATCAATTATCACAATATTCGCGCGTTTATTTAGAGGTTATGACCGTGACACTGACAGAATCGAATCGATTTTCGAATTTTTACGATTCCGTCAAACGAAACATGCCACCTATCTAATAATGCCAAAGAATAAATTAATACACGGCGATACTAATATATCTATATGGATAGCTATGTCGTCGTTTTTCTGGAAGAAGACACTAACTGAAGAATACTAGTTTTGAGTAATTGGACTTTGAAGTTTGTCAACTGTTTGAAATGCTATACATTTTTCATTTTGTTTGTTTGTACAAAACAGTTTTTAAGTAAGAATATAATTTATAAAATGAAGTGTGTATACGTTAGATACGGTAGACTTCGAAATAAAGATCGTTTTGGTATAACTAACTCAATAAATATTTTTTTCGATTTAGTGCTTTTTTCCAGAACAGCGACGATATATTGGGTTCTAGGAAAAAAGCGGACACAGAGTAGAAAAGGTTTCACATTTAAAATACTCCCTATCGTTTCATGAGTTTTACAGCTTGAAAAAATGTTAAAATCAGATTTCTAATTTTCAATAACGTCAAATAATAATTTTCAGAAACTCAGAACGTCCGACGGCGAAAGATTCATTTGTTGCGTTCTATCGTTGTTTGAAAGTGTTGAATTGTTGATAAATTGTATCGAGACATTTATATAAGTTATTTTTAGTATTATTAAGTTATTATCTCAATTTTCAATGCTGTGCGGGAGTATGATAAGATAAAGTACTTAAAGAAGTTGGCCAACTTACAATAATTTTATCCAACTTTTTTGTATGGGAAGACATTTTTTCAAGCTAAAAACTCATGAAACCATAGGGAGTATTTTAAATGTGAAACTTTTACGGTTTCATCCGTTCACCGATATATTGATGGTGGGCTATCTTATGAGTATAAATCCATAAAGACGATTTTTCAGGAGTGCAAAAACATGAATTCTGAGGTCATTTTTTCAGCAATAATGATTATACTCTTCGCAAGATTATGATTTTCAATATTCATATCAGCAGAGCTTTCAGTTGTACAACAAAATGTCATTGAAACAACAATTAATGTACCTGTACTTTGAGCAGCATAATAATATTTATTTGATGGACAATTTATCCTATTTGTATCAGAAAATAGTAATAATTTTATCACATTTATTTCAGGTATAATTTAGTCTAATGCACGCAGAAATTTATTATAATTTTTTTAGACCATCTGTGATGTAAACTGTCATGTGTCGCATTGAATTTTATTATATTTGGAATTTTTTGTTGTACTTATCGTAAAATTACCACAACTTGAGTTATACTATATATATACGTCCGCTAATCATAAATATATAAACCTAGAATTTTTATCAAAACCTTTACAAAAGTGTGTCCTTGACATTTGAGTTTAATAATTATGAATACAAAACTACCAGCAATATGCTCGTGGAGGATATGGGAGAATTTCGTTGTTGAACCAAATGATATAAAACATACTGGTAACTTGTAATGAACATAAGGATTTGAAATTGAACCGTCTTTACCGTTCAATACAATTTATGTATTTTTTTTTCTCCTGGCAACATGTCTGCACTGACTCAATTATTGGTGCCCCATCGAATTATCAGAGACAAAAAACGGTGTTGGAGAATTTTGTAAAAGTAACCCTACTTGACTCGTTGACGGGTGAAAATTTGCCGAAAGTCGAGTGAATAAATACCTATAAGCTATATAAACCCCCCCGTCATTTGGTCGCGAACTATTTACAATCTCGATTATTATACACAATGTGTAACTATCTATTTTCAAAAAACTGGTCTTCTCTTGTAGGAGCCATTATTCGCAATTGTTTTTCTTTTATCTCCTGAGATACATCACATCCCATTTATTGACAAACTATTTCCATAAATATTTATACCAATTCGCGCGGTCGATTGTTTATCATATCAGCTCAAGATTTCAATAAGGGAACATATAATTCCACACAGTTTTATATGTAAATATATACAATTCAAAATGTTTTCGAAGATATTCTTTTAGTCGCCCAAATAACCTGAATATTATTATACAGGCAAATACAATTGATTTAAATTTTGACGTTCCGATGAATCGAATATTCATATATTTTTAAATGGTGATATTAATAGTGAAATCTATGGACATGTTTTAGTATCAGAAAGCAGTCTTATTTTAATATGTTTTATAACCATGTCACCCAATATGGAATATAGACTCTTAATGGAGCTTATACCAACTGGATTTTTTTTTACTATAACTGCTTCTTTTTTTGTATTATTCATGAGTAAGAATAGAAGAATATGGCTAGGGCAGGACTGGTTAGCTAATCTCACCCGCTACACCGTTTGCAAAATCGGATGTCTAGGAGAATTCGATACGCTTTGAGGGTTATCTTAACCATATATATTTAGATATATAAAAATGAATGTTTCTTTTTGTCCTCTATGCATTCCTTCACTATTCATCCGATTCCGATGAAACTTTGGTGAGTTGTTGTTGATACACCCGTGAAGGTTTCTGGATAAAAAAAAAAAAAAAAAAAAAATCTAAAAGGGAGAATCAAATGCGTACAGACAGCGACATCTCCGGAAAAACCTTCTGATTTATTCTGGTAAAAATAACATATGTTGTTTGAAAAGTATAGATGAATTACTATTTTGAAAAAAAAAAATCGGTCTTTTGGGATGAGAAAAATAAATTTGGGTTTTTAGGACGCGTTCGGGTAACAAGGTCGGGCCGGGCCGGGCTGGAAGATGACGAGCTCGGGACGAGTAATTTTACGAAATTTCGGCCCGTGCAGATCTCTAATCCAAAAAGCATTTCAATAAACAGAATTAAACACAAACCCTTTCTTTCTCTCAGTGGCATTTTGCAATGCATGCCGGGTACTCACTAGTTATCAATAAATTACCATGGTAAATCAGCTAATTTCAATTATTATTCTTATTACAATTTATTTAATTGATGATTAGCTTTTTATCTTAATAATTCTTGCACCTCGGTCGATATACCTACGCAAACATTTTTATGCCGCGTAATTAATGTATTAATGGCGAATCGAATGGACACTTTAATAATAACTGCATGACAATCCAAAGATACATTTTATTATTACGCTTTCCCCGATAATT